>NW_020869641.1:1336598-1358617 GCF_003789085.1 Penaeus vannamei | reverse complement strand
GGGATGTTTGGAATTTCTCTCACAACTCTCTCCTCTGCCTACTTGTTTCTTTCTCCTGCTCTCTCCTCTGGTCTTGTCTCCTCTTCTCTTTTCTCTCTCTCTCTCTCCTTCTCCTCCCTTCTCTCTACCCTTCTCTCGGTCTCTCTCTCTCTCTCTCTCTCTCTCTCTCTCTCTTCCTCTCCTCTCTTCTCTTCTCTCTCTCTCTCTCCTCTCTCTCTCTCTCTCTCTCTCTCTCTCTCTCTCTCTCTCTCTCTCTCCTCTCTCTCTCTCTCGCTCTCTCTTCTCTCTCTTCTCTCTCTCTCTCTCTCTCTCTCTCTCTCTCTCCTCTCTCTCTCTCTCTCTCTCTCTCTCTCTCTCTCTCTCTTCTCTCTCTCTCCCTCTCCTCCCTCTCCTCTCTCCCTCTCTCCCTCCTCTCCCTTCTCCCTCTTCCTCCCTCCTCTCGCCCTCCTCCTCTTCTCTCTCTCCTCTCTCTCTCTCTCTCCTCTCTCTCTCTCTCTTCCCTCTCTCTCTCTCTCTCTCTCTCTCTCTCTCTCTCTCTCTCTCTCTCTCTCTCTCTCTCTCTCCCTCTCCCCTCTCCTCTCTCCCTCTCTCCCCTCTCCCCCTCTCTCCCTCCTCTCCCTCTCTCCCTCTCTCCCTCTCTCCTTCTCTCCTTCCCCTACCCTGCTTTCGTTCTTCCCTTCCTCCATCCTCCCTCACTCGCAGGGAACGCCGTGCTGTGAGACCTCATTGTATTGCATTAGGAACAGGAACATGGCCCCTGATCGAAAACATGTGCTCCCGTTATGGCCTTCTGCCTGCTCCCCAACATAACCTGTTCTCATCACCACATATCACGGAGCGCGGCTGCATGCAGGACTGAGAGCATGGGTATGCGCCATGTCGATGCTCCCTTCGACATGGGAGGGAGGGAGAGAGCGGGGGGGAGCGGGGGGGGGGAGCTTCGCCATTAACCCCCACTCGTGCAAGATGGCAGACAATAGCAAATGCCATGACATTCTCGGACGTGCTGTTGGCTTTAGGATAGGTCGTGGGCAGGGAGGGTGGTGGGGATAGGAGGAGAGAGGGAGCGGGGAAGAGGGGAGAGAGGAGGAAGAGGAGAGGGAGTAGGAGAAAGGGAAGGGGTTTAAGAAGAGGGAAAAGGGGAAAGGGAAGGAGAAGAGAGGAGTAGGAAAAAGGGAAGGGGTAGAGGGAGAAGGAAAGGGGATGAGAAAGGAAAGAGGAGAGGGAATAGAGGGAAGAGGAAGGGGAAGGTGAGAGAAGAGGGAAAGAGAGAGGGATAAGGAAAGGAAGGGAAGGTGAGAGAGGAGAGAGAAGAGAGGGAGTAGGAGAAAGGGAAGGGGTAGAAGGGAATGGAGAGAGAAGAGGGGAGTGGAGAAAAGGGGGAGAGGAGAGGGGAAGGGAAAAGAGGAAGGAGAGAGGGAGACGGGAAGGGAAGAGGATAGAACAGAAGAGAGAGAGTAAGAGGGAAGGGGTAAGAGAGGGAAAGGGAAGGAGAAAGGGGAAAGAGAGTGAAGGGGCGAAGCGACGAAAGAGGGAGATGAAGAGTATGAGAGAGGGAGAAGAGCAGAGGAAGAGGAAAGAGGCAACGAGAGAGTTAGAGGAAGAGGAGAAGGGGGAGGGTCTCTTAATGCCATGGACGAGGGAGAGGGGAGACGGGGGGGAGGGGGAAGGGGAAGGGGGAGGGGAAGGAGGGAGTTTAAGGTCATGATTCTGGTGCCGTGCTGGGCAAAGCGGGGACCCAAGCTATTATATGAGACTGCTTTCTTTTGAATTCATTTTTATAGATTCGCGCGTGCAGACAGACGCTCCAGGGTGTTGGGTCTCTTGGGTTACTATGCGGGATCACTCGAGATGTGGATTAATCTCTGTGTCTTTTATACTTTTTATTTTAGTATTTATTTATTCAGTTGTTGATTTTAGAGAATGGGTGATGTCAAAGCGCGTATTTGTGGCTCTTTTCCCAAAATTTCTGTGTCTGGTATTACTTGTTTATTTTAGTATTTTGTTTCTTCATTCGTGACACGTTTCCCAAAGCGATTTTCGTGGGACGATTCGGATTATAATGAAAGATGAATAATTTTCGTGCCAGAACACCGGAGGATCTTTTCCTTTTCCTCTTTTTTTTTTTTTTTTTTTTTTTTTCTTTCTCTCTTTCGACCGGGGAGAAATGTCGTCGACCTTGTCCTTCGGCGCCAAGCAAGGGACGCCAGACGTTAAATAAACTACTATTTAAAAATCACGTACCGCTAGGGTAAATCATGGTGGAAATTCGGGTCTCAGTCGAAGGAAACATTTATTTGATGGAGGTAGGAATAGAGGGAAATGGAGAGGGAGAAGAAAGGGGAGAAGCAGAAGGAGAAGGGGAGGGAAATGGAGAGGGAGAGAGACAGAAGAAAAGAGAAGAGACAGAAATAGAGAGAGAGAGAAAGAAGAAGAGAGAAGAGACAGAAAAAGAGAGAGAAGAGAAGAGACAGAAAATAGAGAGAGATAAAGAAAGAAAGAGAAGAGAAGAGAGAGAGATGGAGAAAGAAAGAGAACTGAAGAGAAAAAAAAGAGAGAGAAGAAAAATAAAAGAGAGAAGAGAAGAGAGAGATGGAGAAAGAGAGAGAACTGAAGCGACAAAAAAGAGAGAGAAGAGAAAGAAAAGAGAGAGATGGGTCAGTAAACGTTAGACCGAAGGCTTAGCCAGTCAGTTTGCCAGCGAAGTT
Organism: Penaeus vannamei; assembly: GCF_003789085.1. NCBI lineage: Eukaryota > Metazoa > Arthropoda > Malacostraca > Decapoda > Penaeidae > Penaeus > Penaeus vannamei. The sequence goes on along the minus strand of NW_020869641.1, from coordinate 1,355,909 downwards.
TTAAACGAGTCAAAATAAGTCGGCGTTTTGAGGAAAGAGGCAACAAGCCGAAAGGTCGGCTCTCGCGGAAAAGGTTCGGGCCAAAATTACCAGGAAAAGTTCGCTTGTCTAATGGGCTGAAAGGGGGGAGGGGGAGGGGGGTGTAGGTTGCATTCGGGCGAAGCGGGACATCTGTTTGCGGTTTTGCAATTTCTTTTTCGGCGCGATATTTTGTTTGACTGTTTGACATACGCGCGCTGGGACGCCGCCACTCATTAGCCAGATGGAGTTGGCGATCGATGGAACACGGAGCTCGCAAACCTCACTAATGAATGACAGATGGTAATCGCTGCGTGAATATCAAGAAGATGAGAGAGAGAGAGAGAGAGAGATGAGAGAGAGATAGAGAGAGAAGGAGAGAGAGAGAGAGAGAGGAGAGAGAGAGAGAGAGAAGAGAGAGGAGAGAGAGAGAGAGAGATGGAAAATAAAAATGCTCAGATGGATACAGACACAGAGAGAGAAATAAAAATTCACTGATAGATACAGAGAGAGAGAGAAAAAAAAAATCTCAGATGGATAACAGAGAGGAGAGAGAGAGAGAAAAGGAAATAGAAAAAAAAAATGCTCAGATAGATACAGGAAGGAGAAGAGAGAGAGAGAAATAGAAAATGCTCAGACAGATACAAAGAAAGAGAGAGAAAAAATAGAAAAATGAAAATGCTTCCGATGGATACAAGACAAAAACTATAGCACGGGTTATCAGCGGGACTGCCAGCTTCGTTCGTCGCTCGGGGTCTCTTTGTTTCTTTCCTTATGCATTTTTTATCGTTTAATCTCCCATTCCTCATCATCGATTCTCGTTTCCTTGAAATCGGTCCTCCTTTCCTTATTCTTCCTCCCCAATCTTCATCTCCAAAGCTTCCATCTCCCCAATATCTACCCCAATCCCCTTCTCCCCACTCAACATATCCATAATCCCCCGTCTTCCCATTCCCCACCTCCTCACTCCCCATCTCCTTAATCTCCTCCCCAATATCGACCCCACTCTCCAGTCCTCATTTCCCATTTCCCAAATCTCCATCTCCCCCTATCCCCACTCCCCATTCCCCATCCCCCACTCCCGTCTCCCCAATCTCCATCCCCACTCCCCGTCTCCCTAATCTCCATCTCCCATCCCAATCTCTATCTCCCTGCCCCCCATCCCCCATCTCCCATCTCCCACTCCCTATCCCCCACTCCCCGTCTCCCCCGCCTCCCCATCCCCCCTCCCATCTCCCCACTGCATGCGTTTGCACATTCCTCCCCCGCCCCCTGTGGATTTATGCATGGAGAAGCTAGATAAACCTTCTCGAGCGATTGAGCATTAATATTTGATAAAACGGCTCCCGGGATCCAGCGACGGGAATTGCCCGCTTCGGTCGGGAATATTCGGGGGGGGGGGGGGCGTCTTCGGTCCGGGCGCTGGCACTCTGGGTGGAAGGGGGTTCGGCTGGCACTCTGGTGGAAGGGGGGTTCTGGCACTCTGGGTGGAAGGGGTTCGGCTGGCATTCTGGTTGAAGGGGGGTTCGACTGGTACTTTGGTTGAGAGGGGGTTCGACTGGCACTCTTATTGAGAGGGAGTACCCTTGGCACTCTGGCTGATAGATAATTTCATATGGCACTCTGGTTGAAAGGTTGTTCGACTGGCACTTCCTGTGGTCCGACTCGTCCTTTTCGCATCAACTTAGAATAGACCTGAGGTCATGAGCGAGCGGATTCGGACGAGTGTAATTCGGAATGACCTCAGCAAACCCGCCTCCTTCCCTCTGCCGCTTCCCGTCGCTTATGTGTATGAAGTGGGTCGTGTGTGTGTGTTTGTATTGTGTACGTATATGGGTTTGTAGTGTGTACGTTGTGTATTTATAGGTACTTTATGCGTTTTTTTTATATATATGTACTGTACAGTTTTATATGTGTATGGACTCGTATTCGTTGTGTGTGTGTGTTTACTGTATGCGTCGTATTTGTACATATACTTAATTGTTTCATCTCTTCGTTGGGCTTCAAACATGGGCAATTGATCATTTTTCTTTCCCCTTTTTGTCGGTTTATATTTCCGTATTTATTGTACTCCCTTTTTCCTTCCTTTCTTTCTTGAATGGACAGACCGCCTCCACCTTTTAGACGCTTCTCGGAGTTACGATATATTTTTGTCGCATTTGCTTGCCTGTGAACCATCTCGGTGAGAAAGGGGCATCATTTCTGGCTTCTTCCTCTTCGTCTTTTCCCCTTTCTTTCGTATTATTATAATTCTCTTTCGTTTTTGTTTTTGTTTTTTCGAGGAAAAAGGGCATAATTTTTTGCCTCTTCCTCCTTTTCTTCCATTTTTTCTTATTAGTATAATTCTCTCTCATTTTTTTCTCATCAGTCTTTCTCGTGTTTCATCACCATTATGAGCAATAGTCTTTAACTCCTTGTTTTTATTTCTCATTTCCTGCTACTCCTCTTCATCATCATCATCATAATCATCATGACCACCATCACCCCCCCCCCCCCGTCTCCTCCACGCCCACGCCAGCACCATCTGGCACCGCCCCGCCCTGCCCGCCCCTGTCCGGACATGGCTGGCTCTCGCGTAAACATTTTGACAACGAAGACGCTCAGAAGGCGACCGCGTCACCACCCAAGACGCTCTCGAATTGCCAGCTGGTCTTCTAATATCCTTTTTCCCTCTTTTTATTTATTTTAGCTATCATGTCTCCCTTCCTGATTTCTCTTTCACTTTTCGGTCTGCTTTGTTTTTGTTCTTTCTTCGTTCTCTTACTTTTTTCTCCGTCAGCCCAAAAAGGAAACAAAGAAAGATATATATTTATATATATCATTATCTTAATGACCTGTTTTTTTCTGCCCTCTGCGAAAGACAAAAGAACTTTGACTTTCGCGAAGTTAAATGAGTTTGAAACTTAATTTCCAGATAATAGGAAGCGATTGAATTCCACTCGGCGCGAAATTGAGGGAAGGAGTGTTTATTGGCTCGAGAGCTTTTATCTCTCCAGTGTGGCGAGAAGGAGGAATATTTGGGTGGTTGGGTGGAGGGGTGGAGGGTGGTGGAGGGATGGAGGTAGAGGTTGAGGTTGCAGGTTGGATGGTGGAAGGTGGAGGAGGGTGGAGGGTGGAGCTGGAGATTGTAGGTTAGGTGGAGGAGGGTGGAGGTTGTAGGAGCTTGGAGTTGGAGGGTGGAGGTTGTAGGTTAGATGGAGGAGGGTTGGGGTGGAGCTGGAAGTTGTAGGTTAGGTTGAGGAGGTTGGAGGTTGCAGGCTTGATGATAGAATTTTGGTTAGGTTGCAGGTTGGGAGTTTGGTCGAGGATGATCCGTATGAGGTTCTGCTTGTTTTCCATGCTCGACTCTCTCTCTCTCTCTCTCTCTCTCTCTCTCTTCTCTCTCTCTCTCTCTCTCTCTCTCCTCTCTCTCTCTCTCTCTTCTTCTCTCTCCTCTCTCTCTCTACTCTCTCTCTCTCTCTCTCTCTCTCTCTCTCTCTCTCTTTCTCTCCTCTCTCTCCCCTCCCTACTTCTGTTTCCTTCTCTCTCTCTCTCTCTCTCTCTCTCTCTCTCTCTCTCTCTCTCTCTTTCTCTCTCTCTCTCTCTCTCTCTCTCTCTCTCTCTCTCTCTCTCTTTCTTTCATTTCCCTCCCTCTCCTCCCTCTCCCTCCCTTTCTCCTCCACTTTCCTTGCAACCGTTTACGATGACCCAGACACATCTAAACAACCAACAGGAGAAAACTTAAACAATTGCCCGTGACCGCACACTGCAGACCCGAGTAGAGTAGAGTTTCGGGTTGAGGGAGTCAGGAGAAGGAAAAGTCGGTTTAGGGGGGGCGTGACACCTCGGTTCTGACTCTGTGTGTGTTTATCAGGCTGGCGATGGGTTGGGGTTGGGCGTCGTTGGGTGAAGGGTGGGGAAGTTGAGGAGGCGCCAGTGAGGGAGGGATTGGGAGGGGAGGGGGAGGGAGGGGAGGAGGGGAGGGAAGGTGAAGGTAGGAGGGCCAATGGGAGGGGAGGGAATAAGTTGCTGTGGGAAATCGTCTTCGGAAGGAATGAGAAGGAAAGGCGAGAGAAAGGAGGTTGTGAAGGGAAAGAGGGTTGTGAAGTTTAAGAAAAAAGAAGAGCGATGGCATGTTTGAAGTTCTTTAGAGGAGGAGGATGAAGTTGTAAAATCGTGAAGAAGAGAGCGATAAACTCGTGAAGTTGTGAAGAGAACGCGCCAGAGTTGTGAAGTAGAGATGACGATACCTCGCGAAGTTACGAAGAACAGGGAAAGATAAAGTATGAAGTGATACGAGATCTATGAAGTTCTCTGTGCGAAGAGGAAGGGAGTAGCCGGCGGCAGGAGCGGCGAGAGACCCGTGACCCTTATGAATAATCGGGGGAATACAGTGTCTGACGTCACCCCTGGGCTGGGGAATGGGGGGGAGGGCGAGGGAGGGGAAATTACAGACATTATAACTGTCTTGGTTTCATTTCACTTTTTGCTCAGATTTCACTTTAAGGGCTGGGCGGCACTGACACTTTATGAGTAGTATTAGTCGGTTTGTCGCCCCGGAGGATTAGGGATTAGATGCAGATTTTCTTTTGCTTAATCTGTGCTGAGTTAAGGAATGCAATAATGAAGACTTTCCTTTCCTTTTCTCTCCTTCGCCCATCTCCTCTCTATCGAACCTCTTCCCTTCCCTTTCCCTTTTCCTCCCCTTCCGCTCCTGTTTTTTTTCTCCCCATTTCTTCCCTTCCCTTCTCTTCCTTTCACTTCCTTTCCCTTCCTTTTCTTTCCCTTCCCTTTCTCTCCTTTCGTTTCTTTCCTTTTTCATTTTCTTCCCTTCCCTTCTCTTTCCTTTCTTTCATTTTCTTTCCCTTCCCTTCGCCACTCTTTCTCCTCCCTTCTGCCTCCTCCCTCGCATGTCATCTCCTCCCCTCCTCTCCCCTCCCTTCCCCCCTCCCTCGTCAACATTGCACCATAGAAACCTTTTTCTACGGACAACATAATTTAACCCATGACTGTAGGTGTCTCATGTTCTTGTGCAAGTTCTCATTCTTAGATTGAAAAATTGGTTCACTGTCTCCAGCTTGTGAAATCAGCTGAGTGAGTCACATCTCTGCGGAAGCGACAGCGTAGGAATGTTCCTTAAGATGCAGGGGGATCTACTTGTTTGAGGGAGAGAGAAGTTCGTGTTTGTGATTGCGTTTTTCCACTTTTTTTTATCTTATTGTGGATATTTTCTCCTTTATTTTTGTATTGGATATTTTTCCATTTTTATTTTTTATGGATTTGCATTTTCCCCTTTCTTAATGGGGACATTTTCTCTTTTTTTTATAACATTTCCCCTTTCGTTATTTTGTACAGTTTCCCCTTTATTTTATTTTGTAGATTTCCCACTATTTTTTATATACATTTTTCCATTATTTTATGATATGCATTTCCCGTCCTTTCTTTATAATGAACATTTTTCCCCTTTACTTAACGGGTTATTATCGGATGCTTCGTACGCCTAATCGCCATGACGGTATTTAAATGTCTGGGTCCCCGGCGCTCTCTTGGGACGCCGCTCATGTAGGCCTAAACTAAGGGCCTTGTAAGACAGATACAAATTGCTTTGCTAAGTGTAAGACTGAGATAACTCCTCTTCTAACCTCCCATGCCTACACTCCTCCCTCGCCTGACCCCCCCCCCATTCCTCAAAGACCCCAACCTGCTTCCACCCTTCTCCCTCAATCCCTTCTCCCTCAATCCCTTCTTCCCCAATCCCTTCGTCCTTCATTTCTTTTCCCTTCACTCTTTCTCCCACAATCTTTCCCCTGAAGCCCGACCTTTCTCGACCCCTTTCTCTATACTCTCTTCCTTCAACGTTTTCTCCCTCAACTCCTCTTCTCTCTCTCTCTCGATTCTTTCTCTCGCAACATCTCCCTCAACCCCTTCCCCAACTCTTTTTTTTCGTTTACCCTTTTTTCTAACCCTTTCTCCCTCACCCCCCTTCCCCAACCCCTTTTTCGTACAACCCTTCCTCAACTCCATCTCCCTACAGTCTTTATCAACCCCTCCTCCCTCTCCCCAACCCCTTCCATCCCATCTCTCCCCCAAAATCTCTTCCCCCCAAGCCAATCCCACAACCCATTCTACCCTTTTCTCCTCCAACCCCTTCTCCCTCAACCCTTCTAAACTCCACCCTTTCTTCCTCCAACCCCTTCCTCCTTCAAACCCCTCCTCTTCTCTCCTCCAACCCCTCCTCCTCAACCCCTCCTAACCTCCACCCTTTTCTTCTTCCAACCCCTTCCTCCCTCACCCCTTTTTAACTCCTCCCTTTCTCCTCCCAACCCCTCCTCCCTCAACCCCTTTTCTACTTCCTCCCTTTTCTCCTCCAACTCCCTCTCCCTCAACCCTTCTAACTCCTCCCTTTCTCCCTCCAACCCCTCCTCCCTCAACCCCTTCTAACTCCACCCTTTCTCCTCAACCCCTCCTCCCTCAACCCCTCCAACCTCCCTTTCTCCTCCAAACCCCTCCTCCTCAACCCGTCTAACTCCTCCCTTTCTCCTCCAACCCCTCCTCCCTCAACCCCTCCTAACTCCTCCCTTTCTCCCTCCATCCCATGCCCTCCGAGGGATAAAAAGCTCCTCCAGTGAAGGATGGGTCGAGGGGGCTTACCAGAGTCCTCACAGAAAAAAAAAAAATGAAAATATTTCGCGATGAAACAGCAGCTCAATGTCATGTCTCTCGGCTCGTCTTTTTCTTGGTGTTTTTTCCGAGTCGTTCTTGACGTGTGTGTGTGTGTGTGTGGTTGTGTTGTGTGTGTGTGTGGTTCTGTGTGTGTGTGTGTGTGTGCGGTGTGTGTGCGTATGTTTGTGTTCTGTGTGTTGTCTGCCTACGTGTCTACTTATATTTTTGGTTCCATGATTTACCAAAAGGCAAATTTATGCCACGCTCAATAAATAAGACGAAATAAAGAAAAGGAAGGGAAGAGAGAGGTTTTAGATTAAAGTAGATAGACGGAGAGAGATAGAAGAAGAGACGACTAGATAGACAGATGGATAGATAAAAAGAAAAAAACAAAAAACAAACGCACCCGACTGCCCTCACGAGAGAGTAGCTCCCCCCCGCGCGCCGCCCCCCTGCGTCGGCCTAGCGGTGCTCCTCTCCGTCAGGGCGGCCTAAGCAGCCGTCTCGTATTCAGGCCGCGGAAGGGCTTCTCCCTCCGGCGGATCTCCCGGCGGTGATGCAAGGCGGTCACATCCACGCCCAGATATAACCAGAAGGGGCGGTTGCACAGAGGATAATGATATTCTGTCCTAATATAGCAGGTGGGGAGGGGGATGAGGGAGAGAGGGGTGATATGGGGATGGGGTGGGGGGTGGGGTTACTGGCGTGAGGTGTGGCCGTTGAAGAAGAGTTGATGAACATGGGTTAAATTATTTGTTTTTTGTTTTCGTCTTCCTTTATTCCTCTCGTTCTCGGCCTGTTCTTGCCCATAGTAGGACAGGCTGGTTTGACTCACTTCACTCATCGTCGCCCATCAACTGCTCATCACACCCACAGCGGCAGAGGGAAATCGTCCTTGTGTCCATGTGTTATAAGGATTAGGAGGGTCGCTGGAGAAGATGATTGTGTGGGGATAAGATGGCTGGCGGCTGTCAGTTCTCGAGCTGCTGTTTTTTTTTTTTTTTTTCTTTTTTTATGTGGTGTGTATAATGCGGGGTCGTTTTTCCTCGATGGGAGGCGAGAACGAGACGAAGATGTAAAGCGTCTCTCTCTCTCTCTCTCTCTCTCTCTCTCTCTCTCTCTCTCTCTCTCTCTCTCTCTCTCTCTCTCTCTCTCTCTCTCTCTCTCTCTCTCTCTCTCTCTCTCTCTCTCTCTCTCGCTTTTATTCCTCTATCTCTTCCACTTCTTCTTCCCTTCTTCTTCCTATCCCCCCTCTTTCACTTTTCCTAAAACCTTCCCCTCGCTCTCTCTCTTCCTCTCCCTCTCCTTCCTCTCCCTCTCCCTCTCCCTCTCCGCCCCGCGTCCCTTTCCACAAGCATATGTAAACGTAGGAATGTACGGGAGGGACAAGAGCCCGCCTGACCCGAGCGCCCTTCCGTATGAGACGTGAGACCGAGGACAGCCGGCGAGGAGGCCAGATCAGAAGGCATTATTTCGACGGCCGTGGCTGCAACAGGGTCCCCAGCTGGTGCAGAGCCCATGCGGCAGCTGGCGACGCCTGTGCGAGACCGTGCGTGAAGCCAGCGAACGTCTCGTAAATTAAGCACCGATTTGATGAGAGGTTCCGTGCCGACTCTCCGATGTATGAGTCCGTCCTTCGGATTGTATTTGTGATGTATTCGATGTATTTGGATTTTGTGTCGGTTTGTGGGTGTTTCTTCAGTATGGTGAGGTATTAGACGGGAGACAGGAGGGTGATAGGAGAGAGCGAAGGCTTCCTGGTAACCTGCGCGACAGCCGGGCGTGCAGGTTCGCCACTCTGTGAACCGAATGCCACAAGCTGGGTGTGTTTTTGTCGCCCAGTCAGTGTATTACCCCCGCTGGCTCACTCTGGCCGCTTCCTGCACCTGCTCTCTCTCTTTTCTTCTGTTCTCTCTGCTCTCTCTCTCTCTCTCTCTCTCTCGCTCTTCTGCTTCTTTTCTGTTCCGTTGTACTCCATTCTTTACTTCAGTGTCTCTCTCTCCCTCTCTCCTCTCTCCTGTCTTTATCTTGATCCTGACCTTTTTCCACTTATTCCATCTTTTGCTGTAGACGTCTCCTCCTCCTCCACCTTATTATTCTTATTCTTGTTCTTATTTTTATCTATATATCCATCCTTCTATCCATTTATCTGTCAATTTATCTATTTATCAACCTCTCTGTCTCCGTCTCCGTCACCATCTCTCAAAATTATAACGTTTTGCACTCAACTTCTAAAAAAATCAGGTTCTTTGCTTCCCAAGTCAGTGTCAGCATCTAATTAACCCAAAGTTAGTAGGCCATTCTTCTTCTATATTTGTACAATCATTAACAATCATTGCGTATCCAAAGGTAGCGACGAGTTCCTGTATTATTTTGATACATATATGGCAAGATTACCATTACGAGAAAAGGCAGTGGTGATAACATGTATTATCTGAGGTGGTTTATCTGATGGGATTCGCGGTTGGAGAAAGGCTGACAGAAATGTGAAGGGAGTGGGCAGTAGAGAAGGAGAGAGAAATGAAGAAAAGAGGGAGGAGGTAATGATGGTAAGCGAGCAAGCGTGGCATTTGTTATGGAAGAAAACGGGTAATAATGGTAAGCAAGTAAGCATGGCATTCGTTGCTGAAGTAGAACAGCATAATTTTTCGGTCCCTGGAAGGTATACCCGACTTGTATATGATTTACTGCCAGTGTATGTACAGTATATTTTTTTCTTTACTCAAGACTTGCAGTTACTGTAAGATAGTAGTGATAACTTGCATAAAGAGTAACATTAAGCTGTGAAAGAAGAGAGAGAGAGAGAGAGAGAGAGAGAGAGAGAGAGAGAGAGAGAGAGAGAGAGAGAGAGAGAGAGAGAGAGAGAGAGAAGAGAGAGAGAGAGAGAGAGTGACTGAGTGAGAGTGAGAGAGAGCGAGAGAGACAGAGAGTCAGAAACTGCATGGATTCGCTTCACAATTTCCATTTTGCTTTTGTGATAACCCTCAAGTTCTGTGATCCAATTTGTTCCCGATATTTATTCCTATCATTTGATATCAGTAAAATAGTAAAATTGCCAGTTATTCCCCCCGCACTGACCCATATTTTTTCATTTTTACAGGTAAGAGCCGAGAATTCAGTGATGTTGATTGGAGACCCGAACAGGTATTTCGAATCGTTTATTTTTTCTTCTCTTCTCTCTCTCTTCTCTCTCTATCTATCTATCTATCTATCTATCTCTCGATTGAAGATTTGTGTATTGAAGTTTTGCCCTAATGATTGTGTTTGGGAAAAAAGGTGGACTTTATTGGAGGAAAACGATTTCCCTTTCGACTTCGGGGAGTAGGAACGAGGGTGTATATATATATATATATATATATATATATATATATATATATATATATATATATATATTTTTTTTTAGAGAGAGAGAGAGAAGAGAAATACTTTGAATCCCTTAAAGTTGATTTAAAATGGAAGTCTTTCTCGTGGGACTCATTCAACTGAATGGCCGTTCGAGAGAAGCGTTGCGGGTTAGGCCTAGAATTTCGAGGAAGGCCGATAGAGATCTGAGCCACAGCGCCCCAGGAGGATGCCGCCCCTGAGTGTCCCTGATGCGGTAGGATGCGGATTGCTAGGGCACTGCCGGGGACACCGCGGGAGGGCTGGGGGTGCCTGAGGGAGGAGGAACCGAGGACAACCCGAGGAGATTACGGTGTCGAGCAGGAGAGTGAGTAGACATTAGGCTCGTCGATCGAGAGAAATGATAATAATGGGAATATATGATGTAAATGATGATTGTAATGATCGTGGTTATAATTGTGAGTAATGGTGATATGAATTTGGTTATGTATGTGATTAGGAATATGGTTAGACATTAGTAAAGGTAATTATAATAACTAGAGTATAGACTCCCACTCCAATTAATTTCTATACCACGACCAATAATGCTCTAATATAAAATAACTATATTAAAATGATATATAAAGAAAAAATAACTATATTAATATATAAAAGATATTAAAATTATATATAAAGAAAAATAACTATATTAAAATTATATATAAAGACTATATTAAAATTATATAAAAAAACAACTATATTAAACATTATATATAAAGATTATTAATTAAAAAAAAAACAAAAAAAAAAACGAAGAAACGACGGTGAACGTTTCGCTCTGGGCAGCGGCGTTATCGGAAAGGTTTTTCTCAAGGGACCATCGGCGCGTGGGTTACGGTGTTCGGATGTTATCGGTGGTCCGTAGAAAGCACGTTTAAGGGGCCGTTTTAAGGTGAAAATCTGTTGTTGTTTTTCTTCTTTGGTGAAATGGGTGTGGTGGTGGTGGTGGTGGTTTTTCTTGGTTGAGAATGGGTGGTGGTGTATGGGGAATTTGGAAGTGGGGGGAGGTGAGGGGGTGGGGGTGGGGGAGAAAGGAGGAGGAACAATGTTTGTCGAGAGATTTTGGTGGTTGGGATGGAAGGGGGGGAGGTTGGGTGGGGGGTGGGGGGGGAGGAACAATGTTTGGCGAGAGATATTGGTGGTTTGGGATAGATATAAATCAATGGAAAAAGGATAGATAAGAAGGCAAATGAAAGATCAAATAAACGAAAGAAGAAAATCTTTGATACAAAAAAGTTTATAAAAAAACAGACCAAAGAAAAAGTCAAGAAAGATTAAAACCTAAATAGGTCCTCAGAACTGAAAGAGAAAACGAAAAGAAAGATACGAGCCTAAATAGATATTAAAAAGGTTATAAGGAAAGTGAAAGAACAAGACCAGTAGAAGACCCTCTTTCTCGAGTCTTACCTGGCAATTTAAATACTGTACTAGGCTGGCTTGCTTTTATTTACTTTTATTCTCCTCTCTACGTTTTGCAAGGTCATTGTTGCATGGCCTGGTAAAGGGAAAAGGGTTAGAAATGTGGATTTTTATTTTATTATTTATTTATTTTATTTATTGAGGGGATAAAGGGTGGCGTGTTCCTTATGTTAGTTAGATAATGCATGTTGGGTTGAGTGTTTTTGCTTCTTCTTTCAGTGAGAGTAATCTTTTTGGGTGTTTTATTATCTCATTTATTCGTGTTTCGTACTATTTCGTCTGTTTTAGTCATTTAAATAAGTTTAGTCATTTAAATAACTCGTTCTATACATAAGTTTAACTAAGTTTAGTCATTTAAATAACTCGTTCTATATATAAGTTTAACTAAGTTTAGTCATTTAAATAACTCGTTCTATATCTACTAATAACTTTTCATTCATTGACTAGCTCTTTCGTTGACTCACTTTCTTAAAAAAAATATCAGATACACATTCATACTCTTGAATTTGCAGTGTCATTCTCTCTTACACATTCATTCACCGCAATGAGTTTGTGAATGTAGCTAAAGTTACAGATTGCTTTCATACGCAAAAAAAGTTTATTACTCATGACTCATAATCACACTATAGTTATTACATTGTTGTCATTGTTTTTTTTTGTTTTTTTTTATTATAAAGAAAGTAATGCCTCGGTGAGTTTGATATTATATATATATAGGTTGAAAAGTTGTCGATATTTTTCAGTGTACAAAATAACACGTAACGTTTTTTTTATGTGGCATTGGATATCTGGTAATTATTCTGTTTTCCATTACGGCATTGGCTTTCAGCTGAACGTATCGAGTGGTAACTAAAAAAAGCGATAAAAATATATAGATATGAACTATTTTTTCTGCTCGTGTGGCTTGCAGTAAGAGCTGTTCTAATGAGTAACCTGCATATTTTTTTCTTTGTTTTTGTTTGAGTAAAATTAGGCGATAAGTCATACGTCATGACTCATAATGATTATCTAATGCCTCTCGATATTTTCGAACACGTAACGTATGTGGCATTGGATATCTGGTAATTATTCTGTTTTCCATTAGCATTGGCTTTCAGCTACGTATCGAGTGGTAACTAAAAAAAGCGATAAAATATATAGATATGAACTATTTTATTTTCTGCTCGTGTGCTTGCAGTTTGTTCTAATGAGTAACCTGCATATTTTTTTCTGTGTTTTTGTTTGAGGAGGGAGAGGGAGAGGGGAATGAGGAAAAGGGAGAGGGAGAAGGAGGGGGAGAAAAGAGAAAGGAGGAGGGGAGAAGGAGAGGGAAGGAGAGGGAAAAGAGAAAGAACACACACAACACACCACACACACACACACACACACACACACACACACACACACACACACACACACACACACACACACACACACACACACACACACACACAACACACACAGAAAAGAAATGACACTCGTGTATGTTTGCGTATGCCCTCCCTCCCATGTGTAGGTGCATTATAGAGCCATAATCATAGAGCTGTCTCGTGGCCGGAACAACGACCGCCCTTGCGCATCGGTGAAGTTAGGGCGGAGGAGAACTTCATTGCCCAGAGGTTAACGAGGTCGGTTTGAGGAGCCCCTGGGTTGTGGCTAGGGAGCGTAAGGAAGGTCCAGGTGAGAAAGGGGAAGGAAAGGGAGGAGTAGAGGAAGTGGGAGAAGGTTAGATGGCTAGTTTTTTTCTTTCTTTCTTCTTTTCTTCTTTCTCTTTTTTCTCTTTCTTTCTCTCTCGTCTCTCTTCTCTCTCACTTCTCTTTCTCTCACTTCTTCTCCTCTCTCTCACTCTCTCTCTCTCTTCTCTCTCTCTCTCTCTCTCTCTCTCCTCTCTCTCTCTCTCTCTCTCTCTCTCTCTCTCTCTCTCTCTCTCTCTCTCTCTCTCTCTCTCTCTCTCTTCTCTTTGTCCTTCTCCCCTCTCCCTCCATCTTCCTCTCTTTTTTTAATCTCTTTGCCCCTCGCCTTCTCTTTCTTTCCCTCTCTCTCACTCCCCCTTTCTCTCTTAATCCCGCGGGGAGCTTTGCGATGTGAGTATCTTTGAGGCGAATGTGTGGATTTCCTCTGTGGAAACACTTTGTCAAATTACTCCTTTTACGCGTATCCAAATCCCCCCCCCTCCCCCTCCCCCTACCCCCTTTACGGACGGAGACTTCATCCAGTTTCTCCTTCTCCTTCTTCTTCTTCTCTCCTCTTTCGTTATATAGAGAGAGTTCCGTGTTTATTATGTCCTTTGTTCTGTCCTTTGTTGTTCGTATCCCTTTGTACACATCTTCACGCGCGGACGTATCCCATACCACGTTCCGCATGGACTCGTCCGAATGCGCATCTCGGGTCTTCGTTTTCGTAGGTGTTCGAACGTTATGCGAGGTTGTTTGTGGGAAGTAAATATTTATGATTGTTTGGGGTTCTTGTTTACGGGTATTTGGGGGAAACGAAGATGATTACTCTAGTTAGGTTTGGTATTCTTGTCATTTATTTAATAGAGTAATTGTTAATCTCTTGAGGCTGAGTAAAGAGAGCTTAGCATAGTCTGGAGAATAACTGTTTGCCGGAAATTATTTTTTGTCCTTGTGCTGTAAATCAGTCATATATTTTTTGCGATTTCATGAATTTTATTCTTTTATTTCTTCCTTTCATATTTCTTTCTTCTGTTGTCATTTTATTTACTCTTTTTTCTTGTGCTGTCTTATCGTTGGTGCTCTGCAACAGTATTTACTCTTTCTCTTATTCCACATTTCCTCTTTTCGGTGTTTTTTTCCTAAAATCATCCAAATGCATTTCTTCGCATGTCCAGTCCTTCCCTCTTCCACCTCATCGCCATCGTCTTCATGAGTTATTAATCTTCCCTTCCCTGGACTTTTTATTCATTTCCGCTCTCTCTCTATCCATCATAGTCTGCTATTAATCATTCCTTCCAGTCTTGCTCTCTGTTTCTTTTCCCTTTCGAATTTTCTACGGTCCTGTAACTTTTATGTCTTTTGTTCGTCTTATTCTCCACCTCCTCTCGTCTTCTTCCTCCTCCTCCTTTTTCTTCTTCCTCCTTCCTCTCCTCCCCTTCCACCACTTTCTCTTCCTCCTCCACCTCCTCATCCTCCTCTTCCTCTTCCTCTTCCTCCCCCTCCTCCTCCTACTTGTCCTCCTCCTCTTCTACTACCTCCTCCTCATCCCCTGCCGCTCTCTCCTCTCTCCTTTCTCCTCTCTTCTTCTTCTCTCTCTCTCTCTCTCTCTCTCTCTCTCTCTCTCTCTCTCTCTCTCTCTCTCTCTCTCTCTCTCTCTCTCTCTCTCTCTCTCTCTCTCTCTCTCTCTCTCTCTCTCTCTCTCTCTCTCTCTCTCTCTCTCTCTCTCTCTCTCTCTCTCTCTCTCTCTCTTTCCTCTTTCAATCCCCTTTTCTTCGTCCTTCCTCCCCACCATCCCCATACCGACGTCGGGTTGGCGGAGGCAAGGTGGATACTGCACGTTCACACGCCCTCCCCCAGGAAATGCAAACAGCTGGTAGAGATAAGATAGCTTTGAATGGGGAAAAGCGTTTGAACTTCGCTATATTTCAAAACGTTCTCTCGGACACGACACTGTGACTTATTCGTAGAGGAATGACTGTTTGTTTGGGGGTTTGGCTTCGCGGATATAAATATTTTGATCTTTTTTTGTAGGAGTTCGCTTCCGGTGTGCGTGCGTGCGTGTGTGCATGCGCGTGTGCTTGTGTGCGTGAGGTATGACTAGGCACCCAGACGGGCAGGCAAGTCACGCCCCAAATAAGGCATTTGGGGCCACGTTCCGGTTCCTGCACTGGCTCTTCGTGCTTGTTGGTGAAGCCTTCACATCTCAAGCACTAACTCCCCCCCTCCCCCACTTCCTTCCCCCCTCCCTTCCCCTCCTCCACTCTTTCTCCCTTCCCTCTCCCTCTCCCCCACTTCCTCCCCTCCACTTCCCCTCCCCTCCTATGCCTCCTCTTCTCTTGGTTTGTCGATTTACTTTACGAAGAGGGGTTGAGGAGGGGGAGGGGGGGAGTGAAGACATCCCCCAGTTGCAATTACAATATTTTTGACGACAGGAAAATTTAAGGCTTTGTGGTAGGTGCAATTAGGGCATTCTCCTGCCTGCCAATTTCCCGGCTAATGATAACGTCTAAACATTAATTGCTGTGATACTTCAATAACCATTATAGGTCCTACCACCCCTAGCCCTCCCTCCTCTTTACTCCTCCCACACCCTCCCCAGGTCCTCCCTCCTTCAATCCCTCCATTTCCCTCCCCAATCTCCCCTCCTTACCTCCCTCCCTCCACCCACCCCTAGCCCTCCTCCCTTCTCCCTCCCACACCCTTAGCATCCCCCCCTTCTCCCTCCCACCCCCTTAGCCTCCCCCTCACCCACTCTCCCCCTCACCCCCACTCCCACCCACACCGTAACCCCCTCACTCCCTCATCCCCCTCACCCCTCCTCCCCCTCTCATCCCTCACCCTCCTCTCCCCCCATCCCCTCCTCTCCTCTCCCCCTCACTCCCTCATCCCCTCTCTCCTCTCTCCCCTCATCCCCTCACTCCCTCACCCCTCCCTCACCCCCCTCACTCACCTGCCTCGCTCTAGGGCCGCATTATCGTCTCATCGACCGTCGTGTTGCGGTGTTTCGAATGACACGATGAACAGGGTATTCCGGTATGGCGCGTGGGTTGCCCGCTGCTCTCCCTCCTGGGGCGTGCGTGTCCCTGCTGCTACGTGTTGTTGTTGTTGTTGTTGCTTCTACCGTGGAGGTTATGTTTTTGGTAGCGTTGGTTAGTTAGTTGTTGTTGTTATTGTTGTTGTTGTTGCTTCTACCGTGGAGGTTATGTTTTTTGGTAGCGTTAGTTAGTTAGTTGTTGTTGTTATTGTTGTTGTTGTTGTTGCTTCTACCATGGAGGTTATGTTTTTGGTAGCGTTGGTTTGTTTGTGTGTTTGTATGTTTGGTGGTTAGCAGGATAACTCGATAAGTTTTGAATATATATTTATATTTTGTTTAGCAGAGGTGTGTCTTAGCCCAACTTAGATTCCGTAAAATTTTGGTGCTGATCCGGACACAGGATTTTTTTAATGATTGCGTCATTTACCCCTATTACTTTGGTGGAGTTATACGCTCTCTGAATGCTTCTAGCAAGATAACTCAAAAGTTATTAACACACACGCACGCATGGACACACACAAACATACAAGAGCAGACACACAACAACAACAACAACAACAACAACAACAACGATGATGATGATGATGATGACGATAATGAAAAAAAAAATTGATGATAATAATAATGATGATAGTAGCATTATTATTATTATTGTTATTATTATTATTATTATTATTATTATTATTATTATTATTATTATCATTTATTATTTAGTATTCGCCTAAACAACAACAATTACTGCTGCTGCTGCCTGTCCTGCTCCTGCTACTATTACTATTACTTTTACTATTACTACTACAACTACCACTACCACTGCTACTGCTACTACTACTACTACTACTACTACTACTACTACTACTACTACTACTACTACTACTACTATTGTTACTATGACTACTACTACTAATAATAATGATGATGGTGATAATAATGTTACTGCTACTGATGGTGCCGTGGTTTCTGTATCCTTTCAGTTTCTTAACTGAATGTTCTTATTTTCGAAACACTTATATTCAACAGGATAATATACAACTCAAATTCCTTGGCTATTAAGAGAAAATTCTCACCTTGGGGAAATCTACCTCTCCTGTGCGCCGAGCCTTGCAACGGCCTCTGCAACACGATGTCAGACGCTGTTGCATCACGGCGTATCTGTTGCATGGAGTCTGACTGTAATGGGCCAGCTGGTGCAATTGCTAATGATCTGGCAGAGGGTGAAGATAAGAAGGTAAAACTGCACTAAAAGGCAGAAGGGGGGAGGGAAGGTGGTGTGTAGGGGGAGGGGGAGGGGGCCAAGGAAGCGAAAGATTAATGGTAACCTGATCGAGGTGGGGGTGGGGTGGGGGTGGACGGGGTGGGGTGAAGGTGGAGGGGTGGAGAAGGGATGGTAGGAGGGGATGGGGATGGGGGTAAGAGTTGGGGCTCAGGTAGACCATTATTTTCGTGGGATTGTGGAAGGGTTTTGTATTTTTTGGGAGTGGGTTGTGGGGAGGATTATGTGGTTGGGTGGGGTGGGGTTGTAGTGTGTAGTGGGCGTGGGTGGGTAAGTTTGTTCACGTGGTGTGTTTTATTTGTTTATATTCAGTGATTGATGATGTTCTTTTTTTTTTTAACTCCTTACCTACATCGCACACACACACACACACACACACACACACACACACACACACACACACACACACACACACACACACACACACACACACACACACAACACAACACACACACACACACACACACACACACACACACACAGGACAGTGCACACCTTCATCGTGGGGAGTGAGAGCAAGAACACCTCCTTGTAAACCACTCCAAAGCCACACCACTCCCCACCGTGAGCAAGGGGAAGGGAAGGGGAGGGGGGGGGGCAAAGATAATGGTGAGGATGATGTTGCACCCCTAAGGACATTACCCTCTCCCCCCCTCCCCTAGCTCCCCCCCTTACCCCCGCCCTCGTAGACCGCCACACTGCAACGGTCAGCGGAGGACATGGTGTCCGCGCGCGCGTGTCCGAGAGGGAGAGGGGAGGGGGAGAGGATGAGGGAGAGAGGGAAAGGAGAAGGAGAGGGTGAGAGAGAGAGACAGAGACAGACAGACAGAGACGGGGAGAGAGAGGGAGTAAGAAAAGAAGAGACAGACAGAGAGAGAGAGAGAGAGAGAGAGAGAGAGAGAGAGAGAGAGAGAGAGAGAGAGAGAGAGAGAGAGAGAGAGAGAGAGAGAGAGAGAGAGAAAGAGAGAGCGAAAAGGAAAGAAAAGAAAGAAATTGAGAGGAAAAGAAACTAGGAAAAGAGGTGAAGGGATGGGTCGCGAACAATAGAATGTAATATTTTAACAGGCAAAGGTCTTTGTTTATGGCTGTCGAGCACAAAACTCCGAAAAATTAGGCGTTCGTATATTTTGACTCGTTCGGCACCTCTTTACAATGAAGTGTTATTTATTGACACTCCGCGCGCGTGGTTTTACACTTGAAATGTTCGTAGGCTTCGCATTACGCCCCACATACCCACAGAAAGGCTCCCAGGTCCCCCCACATCTCGACATTTCCCCCCAGCACCCACGCACCCACCTCCATATTTACCCCACGCACCCAGACGTCCACAATATTTCCACACCCACACTTTCCAATCCCCTCTCCACACCTCTCACCTCCACATCTCCCAAACAACCCACCTCCACATTTCCCCCACCACACCCACACCTCCACAACCCCACCCCAACATTCACACCTCCACAACTCCCCCCCCCCCACCACACACACACCCTAACACCCACACCTCCAATTTACCCCCCACAACACCCACGCAGACCTCCCCCCCCCACCCCACACCAGGAGAGCGAGGACGGCGGTTCACATAGCTCAGTTTTTTTTTTCTCTCTCTCTCTCTCTCTCTCTCTCTCTCTCGCTGTCTCGACCGAGTTACGAGCCTTTGTGGTGCTACGGCGAGAAATGCTGCTGCTGCGTCGGCGGCGGGAGGGAAGTGGGAGGTATGGCCGTGCGTGGCCATGGCTGTCGATGCCGGCTTGCTGCTCTGGCTGTGTTCTTTTCATCCTGTTTTCTCTTTTTTTTTTTTTTTTTCTCTTTGCTTTTTCTCTTATCTTTCTCTGTTCTCTCGCTCTCTCTTTGTCGTTCTCTCTCTCTCTTTCTTTCTCTCTTTCTTT
>NW_020869641.1:1324098-1329098 GCF_003789085.1 Penaeus vannamei | reverse complement strand
GGGGCAAGGAGAGCGTGGCTTATCAATGAAGGCTCCGCTGAAGTTCAGTCTGGAAATGATCCGAGGCAGGTGAAGGGAGGGGGTGGGGAGGAGGGGGCGACGGGAGGCAGGCGAAGAGAGCCGCCACACTCAATCCTCGTGGGAGTCGAGGAACCTGCCGCACGGGTCCTGCCGCGGGTCTTCGACGCTTGGGAGCACGCCGGATCCCCCCACTCTCCTTCAGGACGCCGCCAAGTGCAGACTTTGAAGAGCAAGCAGCGAACTCAAGCCGTGCCGATCCCTCTGGGGGTCATAATGACTTAGATGTGAACAAAGTGCCTGACCTAGATAGAAGGGCTTCGCTTGATAACAAAGTTGGATGTCGCTGGCGCAAGCTGGTGGCCCAGCACTCCACGCTTTGTCTATCTCGTGGACTTCAACTGTGAGCCGTTCAAACAGGTCGAAATAGGTGTGTTCGAAGACCCCAGAGGTGAAGGCACAGGCGTGGCGTGGGCGCGGGCAGGCCACGGAGAGAGGTGGAGGCCCGACACTTCTCCCAATACTCAAGTATTGGAGCCGGGAGTGTGGGTCTCAAAATGGTCCGAAATGTCTTAGTGCTTCCGTGGAGACTTAAGCAGACCGTACCGGGTGCAGGCGGAGAAGTTGCTCCCGAGTACCGGTGAGCATCCTTCGCGGAGGACTCGCGCGAGGGAGCCAGGGGCGGTGGCAACGAGCGGTGACAACCAAGCGACTCCTTCCAAAACGACTTTACACTAACGGATATTATGTTTTGTACTTGTGTTTCTGTGTGGAAAATGAGACGCCTGAAGGATGGGACGGTCGACTGGATTGTTCTGACGCTCAAATTAACGACGGGATCGACGATTGGCTCGGGGATCAACCATAGATTTCAGTATTGGCTTTGATACGAGGCAAAGCGGCGCAAATGTATCTGGAAATCGAAATCGAAAAGGACCGGGGACGGGAAAAGAAGTACGTGACTCTAAAGCTGGAAGAGGACACGCACAAAATCAAGATGAAGTTCGACAGGAAACCAGATTTCGAAGTTCCGGACTTCATTATGTTGGGGAAGAGGAGATCACGTGCAAAGAGGAAGGTGAGTTCTGGCTTAAAGGGGCTTTCTTCGAGATTTTTTGTGTTGGAGAAGAAAGATTGTTGGAGCAATGTGTTGGTTCAAGGATGCATTTCCGTAAATTGTGTTGGAGGAGGCGGATTGTTGGAGCAGTTGTTGTTTTTCATCTTCGTAAATTTGTTTTGTGAACCAATATGGATATTTAATTTCATTATCTAAACGTGATGAAAGATTTGTCTTTCATATAACCCAAACCCAGACACAGGACCAGGATTACAAATAATATGGGAATTAGGAATATAGGACTTTTTTTACTTTACTTTTACAAGTTTATTGAGACGAAACATTACATCTCAAAAGGACGTGTTAACGTAGGTTATCCGAATATAGGAAGGTTTGGTAAATGTGACGGTAAGATACTAAGATACTGAACGAGGAGTTAAAAGCATGTCAATCCAGCAGTAACAGTCTCACAGACTCCTCCCGAATAATGATGGTATTGTAGAGACTCCATCAGAAGTTCCCTGACGTCAATCATCCTCCGGGTGGTTGGATTATAAACAATGCTTCCATTGTTTCTTAATAGGGACATATTGCCTGTTCGTACATTATCTTCCCCGCCATTGTTTATCTCTGTGTCGCTGTTAAGGCTTTGCGGATATGGTATGTTAGGAAGGTTACAGAGGATATATAGTCGTGAAATTTTGGATCTTTCAATCACTAGGGAAGTTTGAAGTCTTCTAAGAGTGCTGCGCATGCGTGTTGGGGATATTTCCGGAAAGAATCTGAATTCCAGACCTTGCTACTTACGATGGTTTATTTATCGCAGGCCATTTTTTATTGGGATATGGTATAAAAGAAAGATTTCCTGTGAATTACGACTGTTTGGTATTAAAAGTTTATTTTTCAATTGTGAAAATTATACATGTTTTATGAGTAAGCACTAGTCAGAATACCATTTCTCTCTCTCTCTCGATCTATCTATCTATTTATCTATCTCTTTTCTCTTTCTCCTCTTTCTCTCTTTCCTTTTCCTCTTTCCCCTTCTCTCCTCTCTCTCTCTTCTCTCTCTCTCTCTCTCTCTCTCTCTCTCTCTCTCTCTCTCTCTCTCTCTCTCTCTCTCTCTCTCTCTCTCTCTCTCTCTCTCTCTCTCTCTCTCTCTCTCTCTCTCTTTCGCTAAATCTAAAACTATCTATTAACCTATCTATCTGTCTATCCATCTCCTTTTTCAACAAAAATCCCCTTATCCCCTTTCGTTTTCTCCCCCTTCCCCCTGTCTACAATTTCATCGATCTATATCCACTTGATTTAAAACTCGAGAGAGAGAGAGAGATCGCCTTACGATGAACGATAGTAAGAATACGCACAAAAGGCTTACTCACAGGCCGGGTCAGGTCGAGTAGTGGACAGCGCCCCATCAGCCGAGGGCGATCGTGAGAAAGGGAAACCGCAGTTGAAGAAACAGGTATTCCCTCCCAGGGCTTCTTCGGCCGGTGACGTGAGGCCTCGTGTGTGTTTGGGACGGGTGGTGGGCCCCCTTTTCTGGTGCGATTCTTTCCTTTCGCTGTCTCTTTTCTCGCTGTTTGCTGTCTGTCTGTCTTGTCTGCCTTTCTTTCTTGTTATTTCTCTTTTTCTTTCGTTTCTTTCTTCATTATTTCTTTCTCTTTTTCTTTCCGTTCTTTCTTTCATTATTTCTCTTCTCTCTCTCTCTCTCTCTCTCTCTCTCTCTCTCTCTCTCTCTCTCTCTTCTCTCTCTTCTCTCTCTCTCTCTCTCTCTCTCTCTCTCTCTCTCTCTCTCCTCTCTCTCTCTCTCTCCTCTCCTCCCTCTCTCTCTCTCCCTCTCTCCCTCTATCCTCCCTCTACCCTCTTCACCTCTCATCTCTTCTCTTCCCTCTCTCCTCTCTCTCTCTCTCTCTCTTCCTTCTCTCTTTCCCTTCTCTCTCTCTCTCTCTCTCTCTCTCTCTCTCTCTCTCTCTCTCTCTCTCTCTCTCTCTCTCTCTCTCTCTCTCTCTCTCTCTCTCTCTCTCTCTCTCTCTCTCTCTCTCTCTCTCTCTCTCTCTCTCTCTCTCTCTCTCTCTCTCTCTCTCTCTCTCTCTCTCTTCTATCTTCTATCTATCTATCTCTCCCTCTCCCTCTCCCTGCCTGCCTCCCTCCCTCCCTCCCTCCCTCCCTCCCTCCCTCCCTCCCTCCCTCTCTCTCTCTTTCTCTTTTCTCTCTCTTCTCTCTCTCTCTCTCTCTCTCTCTCTCTCTCTCTCTCTCTCTCTCTCTCTCTCTCTCTCTCTCTCTCTCTCTTCTTTCTTCTCTCTTCTCTGTCTCTCCCTTTTCATATTCCCAATCCTTCTTAGAAGTCGTTTGGTCTACCAACTTCCTTTCCCCCTCTTGGTTCTCCCTCTCATTTACCATTTCTTTCCCCCTCCCTCTCTTTGGCCTTAAACAAGCGTATTGAATGCGCAGCTGATGTCAAGGAAAATGCAATCGATTGACTGTCGCTCCTGAAGTGTGTGTGTGTGGATGGCGGATCCTCAGACTCTCATACTCACGGGTATCGCTTACGAACAGGTCGCTGCTGGATGGGGAATTCCTTGATGTCTTTCTTTTGATTCCTCGATATTACGTATGTCATCACTAGACAGCTGCTCGGTTGTGTAAGCTGTATGCGCACATCTGTTTCTTGTTGGGTTTGTTTCGTAAAAGGGCAATAGTTCATTACTAAATGCGTGAAAGATTGCATAATGTGGCGTAATATGTTTTCTGAAAGTATGTTGCATTTAGTTATTTTATAATCTTTGATATTATACTCAAAGTTATTTTGTCATATCCTACATTTTAAAAAATCTTCACTTTCCTTTAGTTATCCATGAACTGGTAGACGTAACTGTACCATTTTCTATGACATGGAGTCCATTCTCTTAGTAAGGAACAATAGGGGTAACTACTACAAACTTGTATCTTTATATATAACGAAAGATTTAACTAGTAAATAATTTACCATTAATTTCATAATATTTCTATTTATTTTAATGCTTTTCCCTTTTTTTACAGGTGAGTGTTCGCGACTGAAACGTCAAAAGAAAAAATCTGTAAGTAAGGCACTCATTAAGCTTATCATTCTTTTTCTTTTACACGCAGGCTATAACATCCACCTCTTTCCCATCCATCCAGTATTTTCAATAACCATAACCTCCGCCAGGATGGGTACTGACACCACCAAAATCCTCATCATTTGGTTATTCAGTCCTCATAAAACCCCCATATTATACTCATAGAATCTCATACTTTCCTCTCGGGCAGCGTGGCACTGTGCCAAGTGTGTCGTCGTGTAAGCAATATCGCTAGAAAATTCCGGAGGAAAGCTGGTTCTCCTTCGCATTATAGATATTGTGTTTAGGAGAGGGAGGAGCTGTGTGTGTGTGTGTGTGTGTTTGTATGTGTGTTCGCGTTCCTGTCTGCATGTCTGTATTTGTGTATATCTAGTCTGCCTATCTATATGTGTTACGGAAAATAGGAAAAAATAGAGAGAAAAAAATAAGGATTCATTTCCGATGAGTATATGCAAAACATGAAATGAAGATAACGAAGCATTCGGAACCATGGCTGTCTGAGTGGTCGCAGTAGGGGACGATACTAGATTTAACTTCACGGTAGGGGGGGTAGGGAGGATGTTGAGAAATGATGCAAGCGGGTATATATAGAGAGAAGGCAGAAGACCCCCTACTTAATCCTAGCTATTAAAGAAAACGGATGTGGATATTTGGATATTTGCCCTTCGACGGATTTTTGGGCGCTTGGATGTTCGCGCGGGGAGGGTGCTGTATAAGGGCGATTGGTATTAGGTTTGGGCGCCGGTCAGTGCCAAGGGATCGTCGTCACCGGATGTTTGCCTCCAAGCACTTTTGTCAATGTCTAGAGAAATATTTAGATTATTTTC
>NW_020869641.1:1311598-1319098 GCF_003789085.1 Penaeus vannamei | reverse complement strand
CCTGCTTTCTCGGGAATCCTTGAGCCTCGTTTCTCGGGACATTTTGACTGTTCTGAGGGATATGTAGCTTGAGTATAATGTAGGCAACGCTCAGCATGGACGAATGGAAGTAGAAAGGGGTACGAGGCAGTGAAAGAATGAGTTAGTGGATAATAGGAAGGACAAAGGAGCGCGAAGGAGTAATAACGAAGGAGGGAGGGAGTCAAAGGGAGAGGGAGAACACCATTATGAAAGCATAATAACCCTCATGCCAGCGACACTTTTCACGGTTCCTGCGTTCGTCTCTGGCGGCCGTACCCAAGCAAGGCCGGGATCGCTCTCGCTGCTGCTCGGGGCTCCTCCTGGTCGCCTGCTGCAGTCAGTCAGTCAGCACACCTCTTTATACCTTGCATTGGGTCAGGATACCTCTTTATACCTTGCATTGGGTCAGGATACTGTCGTATACCTTACCTAGAATCAGGATTTTTCCTTAGACTTTGCCCTGAGGCAGGACATTCTCTTATATCTTGCCTAGAATCAGGATCCTTCCTTATACTTCGCCATGAGTCCAGGAATTCCTTTATATCTTACTTAGAATCGGGATCCTTCCTTATACTACGCCATGAGTCAGGGAACTCTTATATCTTACTAAGAATCGGGATCCTTCCTTATACCTTCCCTTGAGTCAGGACACTACCTTATATCTTACTTAAAATCGGGATTCTTCCTTATACTTTACCTTGAATCAGGAAACTCTCTTATACCTTACCTAGAATCAGGACCCTTCCTTATACTTCGCCCTGAGTCAGGACACTTTACGTGAAGTAAGAATACTACCTTATACCTTTCCCGGCGTCAGATCACCCCCTTATATCTGGTCTGGAGTCAGGGCATTGCCTCATACTCCTTATACCGCAGTGAGTGCAAAGGAAAGCATCGCACTTGGGAATTGCCAAGCAAAACTTTCGGCATCTCTTATGTTTTCCTGCTCGGCCTCCTGTCGGTGTTATGGATGTCCTTCTGCTTGTTATTGCTCCGTGTTTTCCTCTTTTGCTTTCTTTCTCTTTCTCTTTATCATCCTTCTCTTTCTCTTTATCATCCTTTCTTCTCTTTTTTTTTTGCTATTGCTGCTTGGGTTTTTCTTTTTTTTGTCTTTCCTTTCTCTCCTTCCTCCGGTTTATCTTCTCCCTTCTTCTTTGCCATCTTCTGCCCTTCTCTTTATCATCCCTTCTATCCTTTTTTGTTATTGCGCCATGGGTTTTGGTCTTTTTCGTCTTTTCTTTCTCTTCTCTCTCCTCTCTTCTTCTCCTTCTTCCCGTGCCTTCCTCTTTATCGTCCCCTTCCTCTAAATTTCCCATCTTCTTCCTCTTCCTCGCTTCTTTCCTCCTTCCCTTCTCCCCTTCTTCCTCCATCTCATTCCTTCATCAGCCCCTTCTTCCTCCTTCCCTTCATCAGCCCTCTTTCCTCCTCCTCTTCATCAGCCCCTTCTTTCCTCCTCCCTTCAATCAGCCCCTTCTTTTTCCATCTTCCTCTTCATCAGCCCCTTCTTTCCTCCATCTTCCTCTTCATCAGCCCCTTCTTTCCTCCATCTTCCTCTTCATCAGCCCCTTCTTTCCTCCTTCCCCTTCATCAGCCCCTTCTTTCCTCCATCTTCCTCTTCATCAGCCCCTTCTTTCCTCCTCCTCTTCCCCTCCTCATTTTCCTCTTCATCAGCCCCTTCTTTCTCCATTTCCTTCATCAGCCCCTTCCTCCTCCTCCTTCCCCTTCATCAGCCCCTTCCTTCCTCCTTCCCCTTCATCAGCCCCTTCTTTCCTTCTTCCCCTTCATCAGCCCCTTCTTTCCTCCTTCCCCTTCATCAGCCCCTTCTTTCCTCCTCCTTCCGTCGTCCTCCGGTAGTTGGAAGGGAGCGGAGCATAATGTGCGAAGGGGAATTCGTGTTTGATCAGCGCGCGTGTGTGGGTCGGTTAACAAAGAACCTCACAAGCACACTCTCTCCTTGGGGAGGGGGGGGGGGGGGTTGGGAAGGGGTGATAGGGGTTGGGGGAGGGGGTGATGGGGACAAGGATGGGGTTAGGGAATTGGCTGTGGGTTGGGGAGGGGGTTGGAGGGTTGAGGTACAAGTAGGCGGCGCGAAAACACACATGCACGTACAGATTTTAATCCCCCCCCCCCCCCTTCTCACGCTGTTGACTTTGCGTGAGGTAGCGACCGACGGAACCGGGGAACCAAGAAGGGAGAAGAGAAAAGAATCCGGGTCTCTCGGAATTTATTTTGCGAGGAAGGTAAATTTGTGGACGCGGGGTATCTTACGGATGTCGCTTTATCTGTTTGTTTCGCTTATCTTCTTTATCATCTTCTTTCCTCCTCCTCTTTTTCATTTCCATTTTTTTTTTTTTTTTTTTGCAAATTTCTATATGCGTTATTTAAAGGTTTGATGTTTTTTTGCAATTCTTATCCTTGTCTTCCACCTTTCCTCGCCATTCCGCATTTTCGCATTTTTATATAAGATTTCCCCCGAGACAAGAGAGCCTTTGATAGCCCTCCCCCCCCCAACACCCCCTCCCCCCATCACAGCCCCAACACCCCCAGCTCAGAAGAGGTCGGGGAGCGGCTGCTTGAAAGACCCGACACCTCTGCAACAAGGTGTAGCGACCGTTTCCATAGCAACGGCCTACGCGCGTCCGAGGTGAATCGCTTGGTCATGCAGCCTGATCATGGCTCTTGTGGGTAGGGGGTGGGGGTCGAGGTTGGGGTAGGGATCCAGGTAGGGATGGGGTAAGGGGTAAGGGGTAGGGGGGAAGGAGTTGGGGTAGGGGCGAGAGAGGTTCTGAAGGGGTAGGTGGCGTTGTTGTACAATTGCGACTTGTTTTGCTTCCCTGGCGAATGTTTATGGCGTCGGCAGCCGTTAAATCGCACGATGGTTTAGCACACGGGAGGACTTTTGTAAGTAGGTCAGCCATCTTTTTTTTTTTTTTTTTCCTTGACGCCGTTTTCCTCTTGTGTCGGCAGCGGCGCAGAGACGGGAAAAAGTTCGCGAATCCCAGAAGTTCTTGAAGGTATCACAAGATTCTAAGAGTTCTTGGTCGGTGCTCTTGAAATTACCAACAACTCTTAGTCGTTGCTCTTGAAGTTTAGCACTGAATTCTAGAAGCTCTTGGGCAGCGCTCTTGAAGTTACCAGCAGAAGCTCTTAGTCGGCGCTCTTGAAGTTTAGCACAGAAACCTAGAAGCTCTTAGGCTGCCTAAGAGCTTCTAGATTTCAGTGCTCTTGAAGTTAGCCCTGAATTCTAGAAGCTCTTGGTCGGTGCCTTTGGAGTTACCAGCAGAAGCCCTTGGTGGGTGCCTGTGGAGTGTGCCAATCTCGTGGAGTGATGTTTATTCTGCTTGCGCCTGGACGTGCATGTTTGCTCTCCTTCATCATGATCCTGGGAAGCGAGGCGAGAGCAGTAGGCTTGCGTGTGTGTGTGTGTGTGTGTGTGCGTGCTTGTGTTTCTGCCTGTATACGTCGCTTTATTTGTATTGTGTGTGCCGATTTTATGCCTCAACGCATGGATATTTGTTTGTGTGTGTGTGAAAGAAATAGACAGGCAGGCAGACATACGCGCGCGCGCGCTCACACACACACACACAAACAATCAAACGCACATGCGTGCACGCACACACTCACACTCATACACATACACACACACAGAAATAAAAATACAGGAGGTGTAGATACAGAGAGCGAGTGCGTGCGTGTTTTTTAATGGTTCTTTTTATTATTTTTTATTATTTTCCTTTACGCATGATGGCCGTCTGCATGAAAGCGCCCTGGTGAAAAACTGCAAGCATTCCAGCGCCGGCATCATCAAGTCCCCTCGGATGCAAAACGCGGGCGATCCATCTGAGAGAGATTTACGGGAAGAGAGGAATGGGAGGAGAATAGCGCGTGCGAGTGGGAAGGGAGGAGGAGGAGAGGGGCGAGGGGATAGGAGGAGCGGGAGAAGGGGATAGGAGGAAGGAGGGAGAGGGGTTGGGAGAGGAAGTAGAAGGAGGGAGGGGAGGAGGAGAGGGGCGAAGGGAGGAGGAGGAAAAGGGCGAGGGGATAGGAGGGAGGGAGAGGAAGTAGAAGGAGGGAGGGGTGGAGGAGAGGGGGGATAGGAGGAGAGAGGGAAAAGGGGAGAGGAGAAGTAGGAGGGAGGAGCGGGGGGGGATAGGAGGAGGGGGAGAGAGAGGAAAAAGGGCGAGGGGACAGGGGACAGAAGCGGGGGAAGGGGATAGGAGGAGAGAGGGAAAGGGGGAGTAGAAGGAGGGAAGGGAAGAGGAAGCGTTAGGGGACAGAGGACAGGAGGAGTGGGCGGAGGGGATAGGAGGGGAGGGAGAGGGGGGGAGGAAGTGGAAGGAGAAAGGGGAGGTAATAGGGGAGAGAAGGGGGAGACGAAAAGGGGAGAAGAGATAGGGGCAGGAGGAGGGAGAGAGGGAAGAAGTAGAAGGAGGGAATAGAAGAAGAAGAGAGAGAGAGAGAAAGGCAAAAGGGAAAGGGGATAGACGGGGAGGGAGAGAGGAGATACGAGATAGAAGAAAAGGGTCCTTTTTATTTTGAAACGGTCGGAAAATTGTGGGTTTGGACAGCTGGCGGCGGGCGGGGGTAATTGCCTGTGTTGAGTAATGTGTCGAGACAGAGTCCGGTAATATTTTCCAGGGGCCGAGTTATTGCTCTTATTATCACCCTGGTAATTATGATTTTATTGTTATTATTATTATTATTATTTGCGTTGTTATTATGATTATTGTTATTATTATTATTATTATTATTATTATTATTATTATTATGATTATGATTGCTATTTTTCATTGTGATTATTTTTGTTGTTGTTATTATGATTATATTGTTGGTGGTGGTGTTGCTCTTGTTATTATTATTGTTGTTGTTATTATTATTATCATTCATTATTTATTATTACTATTAATATTATTATTACTATTACTATTATTATTATCATTGTTATTGCTCTTGTTATTAGTGTAATTTCCTTCATTATTATTAATATCCTCTATGTTTCTTGTCGCAGTCGCCAAGAATTTAATTCAGTTAGCTGCCCACTAGGATGTAGTTGTCCATTCGAATTATGCCTTAATTTCTTTCGGGATTTATTGCTCTTAGCAGCCAGACTTGGGACCGGAATACTGATAAGAACCGTGTCACCAGCACCAGAGAAGGAGGGGGGGGGGGTCTTGTCACGTCTCGCTTTTCCCCCTTTCGTTTGATCTCTCTTTCTTTCGTTTCGTCTGTCTTTATTTTGTTGTTTTCTTTCTTTCTGTTCGCTTTGAATTCGTTCTCGTGTTTCGTTCGTGTCGGTTCTTTTCTCCAGTTTTTTTAAGGTTTTGTTTTTCATATTTTTTTCTTGGGTCTGTTCTCTTTTTTTTGTCTATGTCTCTTCTCTTTCTCTCTCTCTTTTCTCTCTCTCTCTCTTCTTCTCTCTCTTCTCTCATCTCTTTTCTTTCTTCTCTTGTCTCTTTCTCTTTCTCTTTCTTTCTCTTCTTTTCTCCTCATCTCTATCCTCTTCTCTCCTCTCTCTCTCTCTCTCTCTCTATCTCTCTCTCTCTCGTCTCTATTCGTTTCTCTCTCTCATATTCTTTCTTTCTCCTCATATTTTTCTCTCATTCTCTACCCATTTATCCATTTCACTCCCTTCAAAGCTTTATGTTCCTCCCCCCCTCCTCCCGGAACACAATTGCCCCCTTCCCCTCCCCCTCCTCCTCTTCCCCGGAAACACAGTTGCATTCCCGGATCAGCGTGCAATTCCATAGAAGACCAGCAAATATACATCGCGCAGAGGGGGGTGGAGGGAGGGGAAGGGGGCAGCATCCTCGTGGAATGGCGTGCTGTGAAGGTATGATGGAACGGGAGCGAGCATCAGCAGGATACCGAGGGAGGAGGGTGCCAGGTAGCGCGGGGAAGGGGCACTCTGCCAGACACCTCAGCTGCCGCGCTCCAATTCTGCCATTTGAGGGAGAGAGAGAGAGAGAGAGAGGGGAGAGAGAGAGAGAGAGAGAGAGAGAGAGAGAGAGGGGGGGGGAGAGAGAGAGAGAGATAACGAGAAAGGGCAGACAAGGTATGAATGAGAATTAATGTATTCACATTCATATGTATTTGGCCGTTTTCGATGACACTTTCACATGAATGATCGAAACCGGTGAAATACATCCCTGGCATTGTGAAAATATTCATTCTCAAACATACATTTTTCTACGTTTGTTGCAATGAACGTTTTTTTTTTTCAGAGAGAAAAGGGTTAGAACGTTTTTCAGAGAGCAAAGGATTGGAGGCTATTGCTCAGTACACAGAGGGAGTAAAAGAACTTAGGATTATGGGAGGAAAACGACTAATAGAGAAGGACTGGGTCGTGTCCCTTACCTATCCACTGAGTGGCAGGACGCAGCGTAGAATAGGGAAAGGAAAAAGGGTGATCCCCCCCCCTTCCTTCTTCCTCGCCATGTGACTCTCTTGCCAAGTTTCGTCTCGATTTTTCTCTTTTTTTTTTCTTCTTTCTCGCTGTTTTCTCCGTTTCTCTCTTCTGTCTTCCTATCCGTTTCTCCGACATGCTGGAGGTCCTTTTGCTTTTGTATTATCCGTTGATATATCGGTTTAGAGTATGTCTTTGAATTCCTTTATTTTGGTTATTTTACTCTTATTTGGATTCCTCAGAAGGGAGAGAGATACGGAGAGGGAAGAGGTAGAGAAACAATAACAAAGCATCTTCCTCTTTAAAATTAGATCTTAACTTATACTGATATTAGCGACGTGATTTTGTCCATAATCAAGCAGAGGAACTTTTTTTTTCATGCTCACTGACCTCGCCTCCTTTGCCCCTTCACCCTCAAACTCTGGCTCGTTGACCTCCCTTGCTCCCTGGCATTCTACGGTGGTGTAAGGGTCACCGTTGTCATCCATCCGTCTTCTATTAAAGGCAGAATGTCACCTGTCATATTCCCTACCAACGCACGCACCTTCACCCTTCCGGTTTGTATGTGTGTCTGTGAGGGTGTGGGTGTCCGTGCGCGCATTAGACGTTATGTTGTATCTGTATTATTGTGCAATTGATATGAGTGTCTTTTTTAACAATCAGAAAGATGTAGGAACCGCAGAGACACCGATTCGGGAGATCTCCTGTACAATGATCTCTCTCTCTCTCTCTCTCTCTCTCTCTTTCTCTTTCTCTCTCTTCTCCTTCTCATCTCTCTCTCTCTCTCTCTCTCTCTCTCTCTCTCTCTCTCTCTCTCTCTCTCTCTCTCTCTCCTTCCTTTGGTCATAACTCTTCAGAGGTCAGAACGCCCAAGCCTTTCCTCCGACGCCCGTGCCTGATGCTCTTCGAGAAAGCGTCGTTGCGATGGGATCTGTGTTTACGTCACGTGGCCACCTTTTGGGCGTTATGGTTCTCTGATGGAACCGCAGCAGTTCCTTGTTTAGGCAACTGACCCTTCATGCGTGTCTTGGTTTGTGTTTACGAATATGTTCCCTTCCCTTGCTCTGCTTTCGTGG
>NW_020869641.1:1286598-1309098 GCF_003789085.1 Penaeus vannamei | reverse complement strand
TTGGAAATATTTTACGTTAAAGTCACTTCATTGGATTAGATGAAAGTTATTAGAGTATTGAAATTGGGATCGTCAAGTTATCCAACGTTGAAATGATAAGCTTGACGGCTAATTGAACACTGAAATTTAGAGAACTTAATTGAACGTTCAGATTAAAAGACCCTTAGTTGATTAAAACTCGTATTTCTACTTTCATTGCAAAGCATCAGTATTATACAAACCTTGTATTCGCAAAAAATAATTCACCCTTACTTTTGCTTTCATTACAAAGCATCAGTATTTTACAAGTCTTGTATTCATCAAAAACATATGTCACTTTCGTATATTTCGCAGAAGTTGAGAAATCTTCGTCTCAGAAAACTTTTTTTTCTGTTCGTGAATGAGAGATAAAGAGTCACACATTTGACTGATGTGGAGACAATGAGAAGTAGATTTTTTGTTCAAGCCGTTTATTCTCTGTGTAATGAAGGGATCTCTCTCGGATGTCTCGTTGGATGCGCTGTGTTCTCATTTCATTATGTGTGCATTAGGCGGATGAGGGGGAAGAATGAGGACGAAGGCGACGGTGCGACTATGAGGAGGAAATGAGAGGGGCCGGAGAGAGTAACATGATTCTGTCCGGGCGGTGTTGGACGGGATGTGGTAGGTTAGGTCAGGTCATGCCACAGGTGATACTATTATGGGTCAGCGCGCTCTCGACGGATCTCTCATCGTCTCTCTTCTGTTTTTTACTTTTTTCTCTTTCTCTTTCTTCTTCTTTATTTTTCGTTTCTTCTTTTCTCTCTCCTTTTCTCTGCTCTTCTCTCTCTCTCTCTCTCTCTCTCTCTCTCTCTCTCTCTCTTCTCTTCTCTCTCTCTCTCTCTCCTCTTCCTCTCTAATCTCTCTCTCTCTCTCTCCTCTCCTCTCTCTCCTCTCCTTCGCTCTCTCTCGCCTCTCCCTCTTCTCTCAGCCTCTCCCTCTCCCGCATCCTCTCCCTCTTCTCTCTTTTCTCTTTCTCTCTCTCCTTCTCTCAGATCTCTCACTCTCTCTCCCCTCTCTCTCTCTTCTCCCTTCCCTCTCTCTCTCTCTCTCTCCTTTAGCTCCTCTCTATCTCTCTCTCTCCTCTCCCTCTCACCTCTCTCCGTCTGCTTCCCTCTCTCTCCTCATCCCCTCTCCGTCGTCTCCTCTCGCCGCCTCTCTCTCCCTCTCTCCTTGTCATCTCTCTCTCTTCTCTCTTCCATCTCCTCTCCTATGTCGGCTCTGCTCTTCCGTCTCTCGTTCTCTCTCCCTCGTCGGGCTCTCCTCTTTCTCTGTCTCCCTCCTTCTCTCTCCTCTCTTCTCTCTCTCCCTCCCCTCCCCCCTCTCTCCCTTTCCACAGTTCCTCCCTCCCTTTTCTTCTTCCCTCTCGCTCCTCCCACCTTTCGTCCCCTCGTCTGCCGTCTCTCCCCTCTCTCCTCTCCCTCTCCCTCCCCCCTCTCCGTCCCTCTTCCTCTCCACTCCCTCCCTCTGTTCTTCCTCTGCCGCCTCCGTCGGCCTCCCCACTTCTTCCCTCTCCGCCTCGTCTCCCCTTCTCCTCTCCTCTTCCTCCCTCTCTCGGCCCTCCTCCCCGCCTTCTCTCTCCGTCCGCCTCCGGTTCCTCTCCATCTTCCCTCCCCTCTCTCCCCTCTCCTCTCCCGGTCCCCCTCGTCGTTCCCTCTCCCCTTTCCCGTGCTCCCCTCCTCCTCCCTCTCCCCTCTCCTCCCCTCCCCCCTCTCATCCCTTCCGCTTCTCTGCCCCCTTCTCCTCTCTCTTCCTCTCTTCCCTCTTCCTCTCTCTCTCTCGATGCGTCTCCGTCGCTCTCCTCCTTCTTCTCATCTCTCTCATGCTCCGCGGCTTCCTTGTTCCTCTCTCTCCCTCTCCTCTCTCTTCTTCTCCTCCGTCCAAGGCCCCATTCTCTCTTCTCTCTCGTCTCTTCCTCGCTCTCGCTTTCTCTCTCTTCTCTTCTCCCCGACTTTGCGCATTTCTCCTTTTTCCTTCTCTCATGTCATCCCCTTTTCGCCGTATCATTTTCCATTTTCCATTTCCGTCCCGACTGACTCTCCATTTATTATTTTTTTTCTCTTCGCCCTCGCTTTCATCTCTCTTCGTCTGATTAGTTTCTCGATGCCTTTGAAATATTAATAGCAGTGAGCAGTTGAAAGATTTATTTTTTAATGGGGGTTTAATAGAGGTTAGGGAATGGCGGTACCCTTGATGGCGTGGAGAATTGTGCCATTGACTGGTGGATGTAATCTTTTAAGTATATAGTTTATTGTGAATGGGACTTCTTTTTTCCTAATGTTTTTTTTTTCTTTCTTTTCGTTGCAGGTGAGATGAGGTTTCGGCTGTCGGTTGCCATGGGTGAGGTTGTTTTCTTTTTATTTTTATTTTTGTCTCTTGTTTTTTTTTTTTTTTTCTCTTTTCCTCTTCTCTCTCCCTCTCCTTGCAATTTCTGGCTCTCTTCTCTCTCTCTCTTTCATGTAGTGTTCTTTACTCCTCTCTCTCTCTTTCTCTCTCTCTCTCTCTCTTCTCTCTCTCTCTCTCTCTCTCTCTCTCTCTTCTCTCTCTCTCTCTCTCTCTCTCTCTCTCTCTCTCTCTCTCTCCTCTCTCTCTCTCTCTCTCTCTCTCTCTCTCCTCTCTCTCTCTCTCTCTCTCTCTCTCTCTCTCTCTCTCTCTCTCTCTTCTCTCTCTCTCTTCCCTCTCTCTCTCTCTCTCTCCTCTCCCTCTCTCTCTCTCTCTTCTCTCCTCTTCTCCTCTCTCTCTCTCTCTCCCTCTCTCTCTCTCCTCTCTCCCCTCTCTCTCTCCTCCCTCTCTCTCTCCCTCTCCTTCTCTCTCTCTCTCTCCCTCTCCTTCTCCCTCCCCTCTCTTCTCTTCTCTCTCCTTCTCCCTCTCTCTCCTCCCTCTACCTTAGGGGAAAACTTTTTAAGTAGTAGAAGGGTAAATATAATCGTAAAAAACAAGCCTACTCTGTGTGTGGATTCAGATCTTCTACTGTAGGTTATATCAGTTAGATAATCTGAATTCATCATTACTTGCGCACATAAACATTTTGCACCCTTTTTTAATCTGCAATTTTCTTCGGTTATTTATATCTGCTTCGTTGTTGACTGAGCGTGCATGTGTATACGTAAGGCTCAGGTCATGCGTGTGTTTGTATAGTGCAGTAAGCGCGGATGGGGAATGTTTTGTGTGTGTGATGAACGGTGTGTGGGTGTGCGTGCTGTGTGTGTGTGGGGGGTGGGGGGGGGTGAGGTGTGTGTGTGGTTGTGTGCATGCGTGTGTGCGTGCGTGCGTGTGCTGGTAGTGTGGCTCAACGCGCTTAAAGCCGCACATTCACACCGCCGCCACTACCACCACCAACACTCTAACCGAACTTGCTTTTGTTGTTCCTGCTGTTCTTGCTGATGGTCCGCGGAAGCCGGCTGTCTCCTGAACAACGAGAACAACATATCTTTTTTTCCTTTATTCTCTTTTTTTCTTTTTTTCCCCTCTGCTGCCGGGAAATAAATCGTGAGTTTAATCCGGGCCAGGCTGGGTGTTGTATAGAGAGGGTCCCGGTGTAGGTCAGTGCCCTGTATCATCGGACGGTGTGGTTGGGGGGGGGGGGGATGGAGGGGGTGGTAGGCGTCATATTGGCTGGTAGTGTTTGGGAAGGGGAGGGGAGAGGGGGAAGGGGCAGGCGGAGAGGAGGAGGAAGGAGAGAGAGAGAGCTGGAGGAGGGAGGAGGGAGGGAGAGAGTGGAGGAAGGAGTGAAGGAGGAGAGAGTTGGAGGGGAAGGAGGGAAGAGAGAGAGAGCTGGAGGAAGGATGCGAGAGAGAGAGCTGGAGGAAGAGAGGGAGAGAGAGAGAGCTGGAGGAAGGAGGGAGACGAGAGAGCTGGAGGGAAAGGAGGGAAGAGAGAGCTGGAGGAAGGAGGAGAGAGAGAGCTGGAGGAAGGGAGGGAGGAGAGAGCTGGAGGAAGGAGGGAGAGAGAGAGCTGGAGGAAGGGGAGAGAGAGAGCTGGAGGAAGGGAGGAGAGAGGGAGGGAGCTGGAGGAAGGAGGGAGGAGAGGATGGAGGAAGGAGATGAAGAGGACGAGAGAGAGAGAGAAGGAAGGAGAGCTGAGAGAGATGGAGGAAGGAAACGAGAGAGAGAAAAACGGGGAGGGTTGGGAATGGAGGGGCAGGAATGCGGACAAGGAGGGAGAGCAGAAAAATAGGAAAAGGGGGGGAAGGAGGAGAGCGATAGTCCTGTATGAGTCATGCGTGGCGCCCATGAGCATTGTCCGTAGTATGGATAGTGAAGGATGGATACTGCAAGTGCCGGTAGCGAGAGAACCCATGCCATGTTGCACCTTCCTTTGAGCAATTCAACTTTTTGGCAGAGAGAATTTTCATCTAAGTGCTCCACATAACACATATCTGGGTATTTGATTGATAATTTTGGAGATATTTCGGGATAGATTCACGGGATGCCGGTTCACTATTATCGAGAATGGAGGCAGTTCTTAGTGAAATGCGGCAGCCCGGGAACGTAGACTCCATCAGCGGCGACCGGGGAGAGAGAGGACGCGGTGCAAGATAGTGACATGTGAGCACTCCATCCGTTGGCTTAGTAATGCCAAGGTCACCTATATTTATCACACGTCAAGCCAGGCGTTATCGATGGCTTTTATTACCCGCGGCTCGGGTCTCTCAGCTGCATTTTTTTTTGTTCTCTTAAACTGATTGGAGTCCGGGCGCAGGGTGAGGTGGGAGGGGGGTGGATGGGGGAATCATCGTGTCGGTTCTATCAGCGGTTGCGTGGTCAGCGTCGGTCGGCTTGGCGTTTGCGGTTGTAGGGTTGCTGGTTGCGAGGGGGTTGGGGGTGGGCTGCTGTAGGGCCGTTAGTTTCATGGGAGTCTATTTAAATTATATATATATATTTTTTTTTTCTTTTCCTTTCATTGTTCTTTTTTCTCTTTCTTTCTTTCTCTATTCTTTCTTTCTTTCTTTCTTTTCTTGCCTGTTTTTTAATATTTGCGTTGGGTTCATGATACTGGTAAACAGCAATTATTGTCACGGACCCGTATTATAGTAGTAGTAGTAACAATTATGTTGGTAATACCATTAGCAATAACGCATTGTCGCATCATCTGATATTTATATTTTGTCTAATTAGCCTTAGGACATTTCGGAAGTAATTTAGATTACTTTTTATTCACATTCTACCCCTTCTACAGTATGGATAGTAGGAAATTTCCTACCATTTGGCAACCCCTTTCCCCCATGTCTTTTTACAGTTACGGGCAAATACCTATTTCAATTGCTCCCCTACAATCGCGCACGCAGTCGTAACCAGTCTCCATAACGTTATTTTTCGAAATTCGTAAAATTCGTTCATCCTTTCGCTTTGTGTGCAGATGTTCCTCCCTCATTCACAAAGACGCCATGGGGGTTTTCTCTCCTTCTCTCTCCATTTCCCGCTTTTACGTCATTTCTTGCTTTTGTTCCCCCTTCTCGTTCCGGGCGCGTGTCCCTGTTGTTACGCGAATCTGTCATCCGCCATCAGCAGGTCCTGTGTCTCGAGTCGGCCATTAGTCGGTCCGACCCGCTCATTACTCCCACCCCCCCCGTCGTAAAGCCCCTCCCCCTCCCCCTTCCTGGGTCTCTCTCCCCCCATCCCTTCCTCCCTGTGATGAGTCCTCCCCTCCGTCCCTTCCAACCTCTTTCCCTCCCTCCCTCCTTCCTCCAGCTTCGCTCTTCTCTCTCTCCCTCCACCTCTTCCACCTCTCTCCCTCTCTCCCTCCCTCCCTCCCTCCACCCCTTCCACCTCTCTCCCTCCCTCCCTTCTTTCCTCCAGCTCTCTCTTCTCTCTCTCTCTCTTCCTTTCCCCCTCCTCTCTGCCTGCCCTGCCTTTTTCCTTTCCCTCGTGTCCCTCCCCCTCTTTGCCTTTTCCTTCTTCCTCCTCCCCGCTATCTCCCCCCCCCCTCCTCCTCCTGCTTCTTCTACCCTCCGGGCCCTTCCTACCATACCCTGGCCCACCCTCACCCTTCTCCCCTTGGATCTTTCCTTTGCCTTTCTCATGTCCTTCCCCTCTTTCCTCTTTCTCGTTTGTTCTTTCTGGATTCCCTCTTCTTTTTATCTCGTTCGTGTCCTTTGATATAATATTTTCCCGTTTCTGTCTTTCGCTCTCTTTCTTTCTCGCTTGTCGTACATTCTCTCTCTCTCTCTCTCTCTCTCTCTCTCTCTCTCTCTCTCTCTCTCTCTCTCTCTCTCTCTCTCTCTCTCTCTCTCTCTCTCTCTCTCTCTCTCTCTCTCTCTCTCTCTCTCTTGCTCGCTCACTCTCTCTTTCTCTTTCTTTCCCTCCCTTCCTCTTCCCTCTCTCTCTTTCTCTCTATCCATCTGTCTATCTATTTATTCTACCTATCTCTATCTCTCTTCCTTCCTTCCTTCCCTCCATTCTTTCCCTATGTTATCCATTCTGTTTTGTTAAATATTCTCTCACTTCCGACCCGCTCCCCCCCCCCCCCTTTCCACGAGTAATCCAGTGCCACATGGCTGGCACCCTGCTTGCCCTACTCCGCCATTTCCCAAATTCCAAATCAGATTGATACGTTGGTCCATTGCATTTGTATTATCGGCCTTTTCCCTTTTCCCACGCCTTCTCTCTCCGTTTCCCCTTCCCCTCCTACTTCTATTTCGTAATTATCGTACCATTGTCGATTCATCTCCTCTCTTTTCTTCCTCTTTTCCTCTTTCTTTGTCTCCTCTCCGCGCTCCTCCTCATGCCTCCCTTCTTTCCTTTTCACTCCCCCGTCTTTGTTCTTCAATCTCCTTCTTCATTTTCTTCTCCTTCCTCCTTCCTCCTCCTCTTCATCTTCCTCTCTTCCTCATCGTCCTCCTCCTCTCTCGTCGTTCTCCCTCCCCCTCCTCCTCCTCCTTCTCTTCCTCCTCCTCCTTCTCTCTTCATCTTCCTCCTCCTCGTCGTCATCGTCCTCCCCCTCCTCCTCCTCCACCTCCTCTCCCTCCCCTCCCCCTCCTCCACCACCAACAACCGCCAACAGCACAGAAACCCACAACTCCCATGACCTCCCCACGCCACCCTATTCCCAGAAATCCCCTCTCCTCGAATCAGGAATTGTCCCCCAGCCCCAGTGAACCACCCACCCCCAAGCCCCAGTGACCCCCCACCTCCCCTCCTACGTTTCTTCCCTACCCAACAAAAGCAAAAGTCCCATATCTCCCACCTCCCCAGCTAACACCCCACCCCACCGCCCCATCCCAACTAACACATCCCCGCTCGCTCTCCCTAGCTAACACCCCCTCACTTTATCAAACCCCCTCCCATCAACCCCCCTCCCCGCCCTTCCTCTCCCCGCCCTCCCCTCTCTCTTCTCCACTCTCCTCTCCGCCCTCCCCTCTCCCTTTCTCCTCTCCTCTCTCCCCACTCCCCACTCCCCCTCTCTCTCCCCTCTCCCATAACTGCCCAGCGACAGCAATTGGCCGCCGCCGCCACCTCCCGCCCGTAAATTTCAGCTTGCACGTTCTTGTTATAGAAGTCCGGCGATTCTCTCGTTCTTCGCCAGATGTCTCTCCCGCGGAGTTTGCTCTCCCTCTGGCTTTTTGTTGTTTTTTTTTTTTTTTTCCACTGTTCTTCCCTATCTTTCCTTCCCCTCTCTGTCTCTTTGTATCTGTTTTTTTTTTCTTTTCTTTTCTTTTCTTTCAATTTTTCTTTCATTTTATCTGTCATTTTCTTTTTTCGCTCTCCGCATTTCTCTCTTTCTCTCTCTCTCTCTCTCTCTCTCTCTCTCTTCTCTCTCTCTTCTCTCTCTCTCTCTCTCCTCTCTCTCTCTCTCTCTCTCTCTCTCTCTCTCTCTCTCTCTCTCTCCTCCTCTCTCTCTCTCTCTCTCTTTCCCCTGTTCCCCCCGCCCGCTCGGTCTCTGCCTCCCTTCCTCCTTTCGACACCCCCATAGCGGCGGGGGAAGCGGGGAATGAGTAATCAGGGAAGCGGGGAGAAGGGGGGGGTGAAAGTAGGGAAAAGGGGGGTAGGGAGAAGGTGGGGGGAAGCAGGGAGAAGGCGGAATGGTAAATGAGTGAGGGAGGGAAAAGGGGGAGAGAGCGGAATGGAGTTCGCCCGAAAATACTATACAGTTATGACTCATTTCAAGAATAATGGTCGTGTTGTCGATGGTGTTGGTGGCGGCGTCCTGTGCGTCGGGCCCGTGATGTGATTTGTCGTGCTGAAGATAGAAATAATTAGATAATGCAAAAAAAAAAAAAAATAAATGTAAGCGTTTTGGAAAGGGGTAACTAGCATTTATTTTTTTCGCTACATTGATTTTATTTATTTACTTGTCGATGTATTATTATTATATGCATGTATTTTGTTGGTGTGTTATTATAAAAATGATTTATTTACTTGTCGATGTATTATTATTTTTTTTTTTTTTGTCGATTATTATTAAATGTTTTATTAACACGTCGATTTGATTTATTTAGTTGTGGATGTATTATTGATGTAATTTTATTTACTTATTATTTTTTCTTGAAGTGCTTCTCTCTTCCTATTGTTTACACTTTCGTGACCGCAGCGGCTTTATTTTTGCTTCACATTCACACGTTTTTCTCCGCCGAATAAAGAATAAATAGAAAGAGACAAAGATGAGAGAATAGAAGGGAAAATTGTGAATGGCTTTCCCCCCCGAGCGTCTCTTGTCTTCGAATGTGATCATAACAAGGGCAGCAGCATCCTCGTGATATCTTGACTTGAAGGAGCGTCAAGAGTGCTTCGTCCCTTCCCGTCCCTGCGGAGGCCCTCTCGCGTCGTGAGCATGCAAAAGGGTCTATGTTTTTTCTTTTCTTTCTTATTCTCTCTTTCACTCTTCTTTTCTTTCTTCGCATCTCTCTCTCTCTCTCTCTCTCTCTCTCTCTCTCTCTCTCTCTCTCTCTCTCTCTCTCTCTCTCTCTCTCTCTCTCTCTCTCTCTCTCTCTCTCTCTCTCTCTCTCTCTCTCTCTCTCTCTCTCTCTCTCTCTCTCTCTCTCTCTCTCTCTCTCTCTCTCTCTCTCTCTCTCTCTCTGTTGCTGTTACATTCACTGGTAATGTTTTTGTTTCACCAACATTGTCGGAATCACCGATATAATTGTGCTTTTAAATTATCAACGTAAAGATAAATATTGTGTTTATTGTTGTTTAGATACTGATACGAATTTTATGCATTTATTCCATTTTCCTTTATTCTTATTCGCTTTGAGGGAAAAGAAAGTAATTCGAGCTTAAATCCCTCTCAGGTTTCAAGGTTATTTCCTTTAGAGTTAACAGTGTTTCCTGTCCTTGTCCAAGAGCGGAAGATATGGGAATGAGAGAGAGAGAGAGAGAGGAAGAGAGAGAGAGAGAGAGAGAGAGAGAGAGAGAGAGAGAGAGAGAGAGAGAGAGAGAAGAGAGAGAGAGAGAGAGAGAGGAGAGAAGGGGGGGCAGAGCCAGCCAGACAGACAGACACAGACAAGCAGACATACAGGCAGACAGACAAACATACAAACAAAGGTTGGAAAGGTAGACAGACAAGGAGATTAGCGGAATATTTATGGAACTGCCGCCTCGCTGAAGTTCAAAAGACAAATATGTAAAAGAGGAGCGGAAGAAATGCAGAAATGTGAGCGAAGGCGCTTTGCCATTTCCTCGCCGCGTGGAATGTTTATGGCGCGCGGCAGTAGGTCCGTCATGTTTCCTCGTTGCAGGTGTGTTGCAGGTGGAGATGGGGTGAGGCAGGTGTGTTGCAGGTGGAGAGGTAGTAGGTGCGAAAGCAAGGGTGTGGAGATGTAGATAGAGGGAAGCGAGTGTGTTGGAGATGGAGAA
Source organism: Penaeus vannamei (assembly GCF_003789085.1). Lineage (NCBI taxonomy): Eukaryota > Metazoa > Arthropoda > Malacostraca > Decapoda > Penaeidae > Penaeus > Penaeus vannamei. The sequence continues at coordinate 1,299,289 of NW_020869641.1, read as the reverse complement.
TAGAAGGAGCGAGTGTTGTTGATGTAGGTAGAGGGAAGCAAGTGTGTTGCAGGTGGGATAGGGTGAGGCGAGGTGTGTTTGGAGAGGGTAGAGGGAAGCAAAGTGTGTGAGTGTACAGGTGGAAGCAATTGTTAGATGTGCATAGAAAGGGTACAAGAGGGTAGGCAGCATGTAGGGTGAGGCTTAGGTGAGGGTGAGGCAAAGTGCGTTGGAAAGATAGGTTGTGTGAGGCAAGTGTGTTTGGAGTGCAGGTGAGGGTGTTGGAAGGTGGGCAAGTGAGGCAAGTTGTTGGAGGTGCATGTAGGGTGAGGCAAGTGTGTTGGAGGTGAAGGTAGGGTGAGGCAAGTGTGTTGGAAGATACAGGTTGTGTGAGGCAAGTGTGTTGGAGGTGCAGGTTAGGGTGAGCAAGTTTGTTGTAGAAGGTGAGGCAAGTGTGTTGGAGGTGTGTTGCAAGTGTGTTAGAGGTAAAGTAGGGTGCAAGGCGTTGGAAGATTACGGTTGTGTGTGTTGGAGGTGTGTGTGAAGCAAGGTGTTAGAAGGTACAGATTGCGTGAGGCAAGTGTGTTGGAGGTACAGGTAGCGTTAGGCAAGTGTCTTACACCAACGCACGCAGCTTTAAGGCAGATGTGAGCAATGCAAGTGCGTTTGAGTCGCGCGTGAGACAAGTGTGTCGGAGGCGCATTGAACGAGAGCGAGCGTGAGGCCGTTTGGCTGGAAAGCGCAAAGTGACATGGAAGTCGTCAACACGCTCACGACTCTTCATTGGGTCGTCCTTGGCCCCTCGGGTGATTGTGAGGTGATTGGCGTCCTCATGTCAGCGGAAAGGGTTATTGATAGAAGGGTTATTGATAGCCCGTCTTAGAGTAATCATCTTAGCGGTGCCGTCAGGTCTCGATACTTAATTAAGGTTATATAGTCTATAGTTTTGGTTCTGTCTATTTTTTTTTTCTATATTCTGACCCTTTATTCTTAGGGTGAAGAGTTGATATGTTAGTGCTGAATATTTTTGTTTTTGTTGATTTGTGAGGATGGTTATTCCTCAATTGCTAGGTTGGTGATGATAATTATTTGATGACTGACAGGTTGGTGATGATTATTATTCGTTAATTATCAGGTTAATGAGGATAATTATTTGATGACTGACAGGTTGGTGATGATTATTATTCGTTAATTATCAGGTTAATGATGATAATTATTTGATGACTGACAGATTGGTGATGATTATTATTCGTTAATTATCAGGTTAATGAGGGTAATTATTTGATGACTGACAGGTTGGTGATGATTATTATTCGTTAATTATCAGGTTAATGATGATAATTATTTGATGACTGACAGATTGTTAATGATTATTATTCGTTAATTATCAGGTTAATGAGGATAATTATTTGATGACTGACAGGTTGGTGATGATTATTATTCGTTAATTATCAGGTTAATGATGATAATTATTTCATGACTGACAGGTTGGTGATGATTATTATTCGTTAATTATCCGGTTAATGATGATAATTATTTCATGACTGACAGGTGTTTGGTGATGATTATTATTCGTTAATTATCAGGTTAAAGAGGATAATTATTTGATGACTGACAGGTTGGTGATTAATGGATTATTCATGATATATATTATCCGGTTAATGATGATAAATATATTTTCATTATGAACTGACCAGGTTAAGAAAACTGGACGATGAATGATTATTATATCCGTTAATTATCCGAGTAATGTATTCGATAATTATTGATGACACGACAGAGTGGTGATGATTGATTATCAGTTAAATTATCAGCATTTCAGCAGTTAAATGATGATAATGATCATGGACTGGCAAAGTGTTGTGAAAGAGTGCAAATATGGATTGTATTTGTTATTATATATCAGGACTAGTTTAATGAATTGATAATATATACTGAATGAACTGGACTAGTTATGGACGAATCCCCAAAGTTATGTTTGATATGGTATATCAGTTGAGGTCGAAGAAACGGAGTTTAAATTCCTTATTTTCGTGCAGGGTTGGGAAGTCTGACTGATAATTCATTTTCTGGATGACTGAACAGGTCGGTTGATTGATTTTTTTAAATTCCCGGTTAATTATCAGATTAATGATGATAATTATTTTGTATGACTTGACAGATTTTTGTGTGATGCGTTTATATTCGTTAATTATCAGTCGCTTAATGATGATTAATTATTATGATGACTGACAGCGTTGGTTAGTGTTTATGATTATCTCATTATCGCTAAATTATCAGTTAATGATGATATATTATTGATGACTGGCAGATTTGTTGAAATGGTTATTATTCGAATATCAGTAATGAGATAATTATTTGATGACTGGCAGGTTGGTGATGATATTATTCGTTGATTATCAGGTTAATGATGATTAATTATTGATGACTGACAGGTTGGTGATGATATTATCTTATATTATCAGGTTAATGATAATATTGATGACTGACAGATTGGTGATGATTATTATTCGTTAATTATCAGGTTAATGAGGATTATATTGATGACTGACGATTTGGGTGATGATTATTATCAGTTAATTATCAGGTTAATGATGATAATTATTGATGACTGACAGGTGGTAATGATTATTATTCGTTAATATCAGCTGTTAATGACGGGATAATTATTCCTGATGACTAAGTTGGTGATGATATTATTTCGTTAATTATCAGGTTAATGAGTGGATAATTATTTGATGACTGACAGGTTGTGATGATCATTATTCGTTAAGTGTTGTGATGACTGTCGATGAGGTGATAAATTCGTGATGAATATTTGATGACTGATAATTAGTAGAAATACAACGACGTTATCCAGACGACTTGTAAAAATCCAACCTCCACCAACCTCTCAGTTCCATCTTCGCAAAAAAGAAAAAAAAAGAAAATATAGGCCTAGTAAAGAAGATTACGACGTGTTTCAACAGGTTACACAATCAGAGTCGAAAGGAGGGTGAATAAATAATGGGAATGGGAAAGGAGGGAGGCGAGAGTTAGGGGAAAGGGGGAAGGGGCAAGGTGTGGGGTGTAATTCAGGAGTGGGGGGGATGGGGTATAGAGGAGGGGCAAAGGGTGGGGTTTGGTAGAAAGGCCAAGGGTGATGTGTGGGGGAGGGGCCAAGGGTATGGTATGGCGAAGAGGAAGGGTATGGTATGGTGGAGGGGGGCTAAGGGTATGGTATGGTGGAGGGGCCAAAGGGTATGGTATGGCGGAGAGGTTAAGGGTATGGTATGGTGGAGGGGCCAAGGGAGGTATGGTGGAGGGGCCAAGGGTAAGGTATGGTGGAGGGGCCAAGGGGTATGGTATGGTGAGGGGCAAGGGTAAGGTATGGAGGAGGGGGGTATGGTATGGTGGAAGTTAAAGGTGAGGGTATGGTGGAGAGGCCAAGGGTGTGGTATAGTGCAGAGGCTAAGGGTGAGACCGGGTATAGTGGGAGAGGTTAATGGTGAGACGGGGCATGGAGGATGAGCTAAGGGATTAGAAGGGTATTAGGAGTGGCCGAGGGTGCAGTAAGGAGAGGGATAGAGGTAGCAGGTGTGGGCGTGGCTCGGTGATCACCTGTACTTACGTGGCCTCGACTTAAAACATGTAGATCACCTCTCCTCTGGCGCTGGGCCGTGGGCGCGCGCGATAAGGGGATGGAGGAAGGGAGGGAGGGGCGGAAATAGGGAGGAAAGGGGAACAAGTGGAACGGGAGAAGACAGGGAGAGAGAGAATTAGGGCATAAGGCGAAAAAGGGGGAAAGAGGGATATGCTGTAGGGGAGATGGATAGAGAAAGAGAATTACAAGATAGAGAGGAGAAAGAAGGGAGAGAGGTGGAAGTAAAAAATAGACGGAATTAGAAAAAGTTGGAGATAGTGGAATCAGAGATAGTGGAGGGAGAGGAGAGAGAGAAATAGAAATAGAGATAGAGAGAAAAAGAGAAGAGGGAGAGAAAGAGAGAAGAGAGAGAGAAGACAGACAGAGAGAAAGAAGAAAGAAAAGAGAGAAAGGGGAGGTGCCTAGAGTGCACGGGGATGGGGTTGGGGAGGTAGAAGTAGTCAATGAGGCGGAAAGAATAAGGGTTATGTTTAAAGCTGGCTCAGAGGGGCGGGTTGGAGAAGGGGTAGTTGAAAAGGGGTAAGGTTAAGGGTTATAAAAATGAGTCTATGGGGGGGGGGAGGGTAATGAGGAGAGGCCGTTAGAGAAAAGCCGAGAGAATGAGGGGAGGGGGGGGATAAGAGTCAGTTGTGCTGGAATGAAGGGGAGAGAGAATGAAAAGCCAGAGACAGTGATAGTGTAAGATAATGATGCCTGAGACTGATTAAAATAATGAGGTCGCTTGGTTGGATGACGAGGGCGGCGATCAGAATGGTGTGGATGAAAGATGGATGAAGAGGATGGGAAAAGGAGAGTGAATGGAGAGTAAAGAGAGAAGGGATACAGTCTCGTGGGCGTAATGTACCTGCGATAGTGAAAGGAAGAGGGGGGAAAGTGCGTAAATATTTTGGTAGGAAGAGAGAGAGAGAGAAGAGAAGAGAGAGAAGAAAAGAAAAGAAAAAAGAGAAGAGAAAATAAAAGAAAAATAGAGAGAAAGAGAGAGAAGTGAAAAAAAGAAAGAAAAAAAAGAGAGAAGGATAACTTACAGAGGATGCGCGCCGGCATGTACTAGAAGGCGACTTCTCCCCACCCCCTTCCCCTCCCTCTCCCTTCCCCACCCCCCCCTCCAGGAACTTTAACCTTGTGCTTGGGAATCAATAGAATTATACTCGGAAGTTGCACGGGAGAGGGGGAAGGGGGAAGGGAGGAAGGGGTGAGGGGTGAGGTGGGGGGTAATTCGAGCATGCAGAGAGGTGGGCCTGACCTTTCTCGATCCAGCCTCTCGAAGATTTTTATTCCGCACAGTTAAGTCGCCATTAGTGATGGTTCTTCCCCCCTTAAAAAAAAAGTTGGGTTAATGGCAGGCTCTCCTGACGTCGATGCTCGTTGGAAATGCTGCAAGAAATTGGGAGTTTCCGTACTCTTTTTTCTTCATTTACTCGTTTTTTTATATTATTGTTATTATTATATCTTTATGTTTTGTTGTTGTTATTATTAATTATTATTATATTATTATTATTATTATCATCATTATCATTATTATCATCATCATTATTTTCATCATTATTATTATATTATTATTATTATTATTATTATTATTATTATTATTATAATAATAATAATTATTATTATTTTTATCTTTATTATCATCATTAATATCATCATTCTTCTTACTACTTATTATATTATATTATATTGTTATTATTATTATCATCATTATTAAAGTAGTAATAGTAGTAGTATCGTTATTATTATCATTATCATTATTACTTAGCATGCGTGCAGGTGATTCGTGCCGTCTCCGCCCGTCCATCACCTGTAAAATTACATGAATGATGCAACTCACCAGTCATGCAAAATCAATAATGCCGTTCCCTTGACACCGGTTTTGACGGCATGCACGTTTCCCCTTTAATTGGTGTCATTCCCCTCGTCTGTACATTTTCCCCTCGCCCTGGCTTCGGCGAGGTAAGGATTATGAGCTTGATCTGTGCACCTGGCAGGAGGTGACGGAGGGGGGAGTGGGGGGGGGGGGGGGAGGTAGGTGTAGGGTGGCGTCTTTTTCTGCGTTTTTTATCCTTCGTTTCAGTCTGATTTTCACCCTTTTTTCGTTTTCTTTTTAGCGTCCTTTGTTCTCTCAGGTACTGTCTGCGCGTATTCACCCTTTTTCTTTTTTTTAGCGTCTTTTTTGTTTCTCTTCAGTCTGTCTGCGCGTATTTTCACCTTTTTTTTTCCTTTCTTTTGTTTCTTTCAGTGTGTACTGCGCGTATTTCATCTTTTCTTTTCTTTTTTTAGTGTCCTCTTTTGTTTCTCTCTAGTCTGTCTGCGCGTATTTCACCTTTTTTTTTCCTTTTCTATTTTTAGTGTCCTCTTTTGTTTCTCTTCAGTCTCTCTGCGCACCCGTTTCTCTTAATCTTTGAGATATAATTGTTACACTATTTATTTCCACTCGTCTCAGGTATTCCTTTCCACCCGCCTGAGGTATTGTTGTTATTATTCTCTCCCTCCGTCCTTCACCTCTTTCCTCGTCCTCTCTCTCCTTCTTTTTCCTCTTATCGCGGCTCTGTTCTCCTCTTCCTCGCCCTCTTCCTCCTCTTGGCTTGGAGTTGCCCTTGTGACACTCACTCTCTTTCCTCTCTCACCTTTTTCTTCTTTCTTCTTTATATCCTTTTACCTTTCCTTTTCTCCCCCTTCCCTATTCTCTTTTCCTTCTCTCCCTCTCCCTCCCTCCGTCCCTCCCTATTTCCCTCCTCTCTTTCCTTTTCCCCCTCTCCCTCCCTCCGTCCCTCCCTTTCCCTCTCCTCTGTCCCTCCCCTTCACTCATTCCTTCTTCTCCCTCCATTCTTCCCCCTTTCTCTCCCTCCGTCCCTCCCTATCCCTCCTTTCTTCCCCCTCTCCCACCCTCCTTCTCCCTCTCTCTCCCTCCTTCCCCCTCCCTCCCTCCCTCCCTCTCCCCCCTCCATTATCCCCCTCTCCCACCCTCCTTCTTCCTCTCCCTCTCCTTCCTTCCCTCCCTCTCTCCCTCCATTCTTCCCTCTCTCCCTCCATTCTTCCCCCTCTCCCTCCTTTCTTCCCCGTCTCCCTTCCTTTCCCCCTTCCTCCCTTCCTCTCTTCCTCCGAGTCAAGATGGTGAGGGTCACTGAAGGACACTACAACGGACAAGGCGCAAGAGTTCATTGTTGGCTCTTCGCGATCATGATGTCAACTGAAGACTCATCTCAGATTACGTGTTGGTCGTATATTTTTTTTGTGTGTTTTTGTTTTTTCGGCTTGTGTGTGTGTGTGTGTGTGTGTGTGTGTGTGTGTGGTGTGTGTGTGTGTGTTTGTGTGTGTGTGTGTGTGTGTGGTGTTGTGTGTGTGTGTGTGTGTGTGTGTGTGTGTTGTGTGGTGTGTGTATTTACGTACATACACGCATGCATGTGATTAGTTCTACTTCACACTAGCATACGAGATATAAAATGCCAATAAAAATGCTAATACAGAAACAACCAAAACTATATTTTATTAAAAAATCGGATAGGCAAGTGAATAATAGCGGAACATTTGAGCCATTTCGCCGGAATAGGCTTCCGAGCGGCACCGAGGCCGGCAAAACGGTCTACGAGATCGGTTAAACGGGCAATTACTCCCCGACTCACATCTGACTGACCACAAAGGCTGTGCGATTGCCCCAGGGTGGACTACCCAGGGTGGTTAGCTGGACTATTATTGATGTTTTTTTTTTATTAATTCTCTTTGGTATTTTCGATTTTTTTTGTTTTGTTTTTGGCTGGGAGATGGACTGTGGTTTATGGGTTAGGAAGTTGGAGGAGATGGTAGTAAGTAGCGATAAATGGGTGAATAGAGTAGAGTGAAAGCGTGCCGGCGGTCAGTTCTCTTATTTCTTGTTTCATATGCGTTTGCCTTTCACGAGAGAGAGAAGAGAAAAAGAGAGAGAGAGAGAGAGAGAGAGAGAGAGGAGAGAGAGAGTGAGAGAAGAAAGAAAGAAAGACAGACAGACCACAGACACAGAGGAGCGCTAGAGAGAGTGAGAGAGAAAGAAAGAAAGACAGACAGACACAGACACAGAGGAGCGCAAGAGACAGAACCACCGAAGCAAAAGAGCAAGAAAAAAAAGGAAGAGAGAGGTAAGAAGAGAGATATAACAGCGTTGGCAGAGTTCCCAAAGAGTTTTCTTCTCCTCCTCCGGGGTCGTGCCTCGTAATTGTCCGGGGATTGAATCTTGTCTTCGAGTCTTTTGTCAAACAGTCGGATATTTATGTTTATAAACATCAGCAGGCTTCCCGTTTTCTTTGTTGATCTGTCGTCGTAGAGTATGGAAGATTTTTTTTTTCTCTCTCTCTCTCTCTCTCGCTCTCGCTCTGTCTCTCTCTCTCCCTCTCTCCTCTCTCCCTTCCTCTCTCTTCCACTCTCTCCCTTCTCTCTCTCTCTCCTCCCCTCTCTCTCCCTCCCTCTCTCTCCCTCTCTTCCCTCTCTCTCTCTCTCCCTCTTCCCTCCTCTCTCTTCTCTTTCTCCTCTCTTTCTTAGTTTTCTTTTTCTTTTCATCTTTTACAGATGGATAAAAACGAACGAAGGGGTTTTGAAATTTATTTTACAGCTTGGTCAGGATTTACTTGTGCGGTCTATAGGCCCATTGCTGACTTTCGTCTGTGATTTGCTGCGTTTGTTTGCATAAATACGGTTGATAAATAACATCCTGTTAAGAACGTAAAGTGCCTCTTCTGTTGAAAGGCCTATCCACAGCGGGGTTTGTCGAAGCACATTATCCACTTTAATTCCGCCCTAGTTCGCCGGGAATTATGGTTCACCTTAGGAGCGATGATTCTGCTTGGCGACGCTTTCTAGCATTTCGAAGTCTGGTCTTACTAGCAGCAGTCCAGCTATTTGTCCACCTATTATTTCGTACAAGAATTCTCAACCTTCACCTCATCATTGAGAGTTAACCTTAACAGAGCCTTGCTACTTCACAAAGTGCGCATCAATGGCGGACTAGTCTATCTCGCGTAAAAATATCCATCCGATTCTATCTCGGACCCAGATCGATTCCTTTTCGGTCTATCCACATGCACTCCTCACGCAGTTTCCTAAGTGCACCTTAAACTTCGCTGGCACTCGGTTCGTGTTTCCCTCAACCCCCCCCTCCCTTTTCTATTCTTCCCTCTCCCCCCTCTACCCACCCACCTACCCCTCGACATCTTAACATCACCCGCCATCGCTGCCTCTTCCGTGCCCGAGAGCCATCTACTGTGTATAGATCAGATCATGTATCCGTTATTCGGTTATGTGACGTCAAGCCGGAGAGACGTTGCTGCTTCGGGGTTTTTGCGTGTCGGTTGCCGCTTCTTGTTCGATCCAGGGAGAGGAAAAAATGGGATATGGAATATTTGTTGTATAATTTTTTTTGGAATTGTTTGCTTATTTCATTTGTCTGTGTGTGATTTTTTTTTCCGTTTTGCTAATAGTTTGGCAGTTGAATTTCTCTCTCTCTCTCTCTCTCTCTCTCTCTCTCTCTCTCTCTCTCTCTCTCTCTCTCTCTCTTCTCTCTCTCTCTCTTCTCTCTTTCACTCTTTCACTCTCACTCTCTCTCTCTCTCTTTGTCTGTCTGTCTTTGTCTGTCTTTGTCTGTTTTTAGATTTAGAACTTTGACCAAAAAACACCGAACGCTATACAAAAAGGATTATCTTCACTAGCCGCCGTTGAAGACTGTTAATTAGTGTTATAAAGCCATGCAATGCGATTAGCGGGCAAACAAGCTGCATTGAATTATAAAGAGGCTGTACAGCGATTAGCCAGTTTAGCCAAAGGTAATGGCGTTTTGATATTTAATTATTCATTCATCATCGTCGCGAGAATGCAGCAAAGGAGACGGCTAGTTTTGGGAGGTTATGTGAGGTTATTCGGGGTTATTGGGTCACGCACGATGCAGTAACTAGGCAGCCCAGGCAGAGTGAGTCATGCTTGTGGCGTAACAGGCTAGTGGCATGTCGAGGTGGAGCGCCGCCTACATGGCAACACACGTCTGTTTTTTTTTTTTGTTTTTTTCTCTTTCTTTTGTTTGTTTTTTAGTGTCAATTGCTTTTTTCTGTGTCTGTGTTTCTGTCTGTCTTTCGCCGTAAATGGCTTAATTGCTTTCAATGTCTGACCCTTCTCGCTATTTTATCGTTTTTTTTTTTTTTTCCTTTTCTTTTCTTTTCATGTGCGTGTGTACGTGTGTACTTGCTTTTACGTACCTATGTGTCCTTGTATGTGCTTAAGGTCTGTCTCTATGCGAGGGTTTATAGGGAAAGAGCCTATAGTCGCCACGCCGGTACAAGCAGTTATTGACGTTTCTGTTGCATGCACCGCCTCAGCTAGACAGAGTGGCGATGACTGCACCACCTGTGTATGCCCGCAAGCTCTTGTGTCTGCCGCCTGGGTCATATCAGTCTGCCGTCTGGAGGAATGTTTAAATAGCTCTGCTAACTGTCTTGAAAGGGGTGGGGTAGGTGGGGGGGGGGGAGAGGGTCAGTGGTGAATAAAGGGCCGCTGGCGAATTCGTTTTGGTTTTCTTGGAGTTTCGGTGTTTGGTAGGGTCGTGTAGGGCTGTTTGGTGGGGTTGGTTTTGTTATGCTTCAGACGTTGTAGTTTTAGAGGTGATCATGTCGTAGCTTTGTTTTTAAGGGGGATGTGTGTCTCGGGTGGAGTGATTGGAGTGGGGCATGTCTGTTAGGAAAGGGCGTCTCTCTCTCTCTCTCTCTCTCTCTCTCTCTCTCTCTCTCTCTCTCTCTCTCTCTCTCTCTCTCTCTCTCTCTCTCTCTCTCTCTCTCTCTCTCTCTCTCTCTCTCTTCTCTTCCTATCTTCCTCTTCTCCCTCCTCCCTCCCTCCCTCCCTCCCTACCTTCCTCTCTCTCTTCCTCTTCCTCCCTCCCTCCCTCCCTCCCTCCCTACCTTCCTCTCTCTCTTCCTCTCCCTCTTCTCTTCTCCCTTTCCCGCTTTTTTTTCTCCCTCTCTCCTCTTCTCCCTCTCCCTCGCTCTCTTCCTCTCCGCTTTTTCTCATTTCCAATTCTTTTCGTTTCTTTCGTTCTCGTATTTGTAGTTACCACGAATAATGCAAGGCAGAAATGGAAAATGAATGGAGACCTGAAAAAGACGAATCTTAAATCCTCTAAAGCATTAATTTGTTCCGTCATACGGTCTCGATTATTGTCTTGACATTCTCATTATCACGTTATTATCATCATCTTCGTTTTTGTTTTAAAGCGTTTAATTACTGCATTGTTATTAACGTTTATTCACGCTGTTCATCACATTATAGCAAGCGAGGCGAATATTGCAGTCGTGGGAAATGAGGATAATGAAGCGTAAAATATACACTGGAGGGTTTATATCTTGACTTGCTCTCTATCTATATATGTGTGTGATCTGTCTGTCTATCTCTATATATATGTATCTTCTCTTTCTCTCTCTATCTATCTATCTATATCTATAATATTATATATATATATATATATATATATAATATATATATGTGTGTGTGTGTGTGTGTGTGTGTGCGCGCGCGTGTGTGTGCGTGGTGTGTGGGTGTGTATATATATAAACATGCATATAAATATCACCAACTATCTTCCCCACATTCTTTTTTTCCCTTTCCCCCTATCTATCTTTTTTTCTCGCCCTCGCCCTCTCTCCCTCCCTTCTTCCCAGCGTTATTTGTAGTATCATTGAGACGAATAGGCCGTTACTCTGCCTCGTGGTTTTAAAAGAGATTACATATAATACGCTCTCAAAGTGTACACTGTTATGGAGGCAAGCTCTGAGGAGGGGCCGGATGGGGAACAGAGTAAGTGAAGGTCGGAGAAAGTGTAGATTGGAGTAAAGTTAGATTGGAGTAAGGTAAAGTTGGAGAATTGTAGATTGGAGTAAGTTGCAGGTCAGGAAAGTAGTAAGTGTAGATTGGTGTTGGAGTAAGTGCAGGTTGGAGTAAGTGTAGATTTGGAGTAAGTGTAGGGTCGGAGTAAGTGTAGATTGGAGTAAGTGTAGATAAGAAATGTATTGATTGGAGTAAGTGCAGGTATGGAGTAAGTGTAGATTGGAGAAGTGCAGGTTGGATTTAAGTTAGATTAGACTTAAGTGCAGGTTGGTAGATAAAATGCAGGTTGTAGTAGTGCAGGTTCGTATAGTGAATGTTGGAATAAGGTTAGTACGGGAGTAAGTTGTAGGTTGATAAGTGCAGGTGGAGTATATGTGCAGGTTAGGTGAGTAATTGTGATCTAAGGTTGGGAGTAAGTGCAGGTCGAGTAAGTGGTTCAGGCTGGAAGTAAGGCAGGTTGTGAGTTAAATGCAGGTATGGATTAAGTGTTAGTGTGGAAGTAAGTGCCAGTTGGAGTAAGTGTCAAATAAGGTCGGAAATAAGTTACAATAGTCGGACGTAAGTACAGGTTGGGTAAAAATGGCAGGTCGGCCCAGTAAGTTACGTTCGTACTAATGGCAGGGCTGGAGTAAGTGACAGGGTCGTTAGTAAGTGCAGGTTGAGCTAAGTGCAAAGGTCGGAGTAAGTGTAGTTGGAATATTAGTGTAGGTCGGAGTCCCGTGTATTGGTGGCCGTATTAGTGTAGGTTGGATTGTAAGTGCAGTTTGGAGTTAAATGCAGCCCGGTCCAGTAAGTGATTTAGGTTGGATTTAAGCCGCGCAAGGTTGAGTAAGTGCTAGGTTGGAGTAAGCCCTGCCGGTCGGTTAGTAGTGCCAGGCTAAGAGTAAGTGCAGTTGGAGAGTAAAATGCAGCGTGGGTAAGTTGTAGGTGAGTAAGTTGCAGTTTGGAAGTACATAGCTGCACTTGGTCGTGTTAGTTCAACTCTATGGTCTGGTAGTAAGTACTAGGTTGGTAGTAATTGTGCAGGTACGGTAAGTACCCGTGTACCGGTACGTTACCTAAGTGGAGGCAAGGAGTATAGTGCAGGTCGGAGTAAGTGCAGTGGAGCTAAGTGCAGGTCGGCGATGTAAGTTGTAGGTTGGAGTAAGTGTAGCAGGTTCAGGGTCGGAGTAAGTGAGGTTGGGAGTAAGTGCAGGTCGGCTGGCTGTCTGGCAGGGCAGATGGATGGCGGCAACAGGCGGG
>NW_020869641.1:1249098-1279098 GCF_003789085.1 Penaeus vannamei | reverse complement strand
GGTTGGCTTTTGGGCTGACTGAATGTATGTGGCAAGAAAACTGTCATATGTTAACAAGTGAATATGTGGGGGAGTATGTGTGGCCGTTTTAATTGAGATAATGATATTATGCGTCAAGGAGAAATGCAGCGTCCCTTATGGCTTGTCCTCTGGTCGGATATGTACTTACTGTGGCTTATTAAAACGCTTTATTATCCAATATATAAATTGCTCCTCTTCCAGTCTCTCTTTTTTATATTTTCCCCTCCAAGTTGCCGTGAATTATATATTTACACTAAGCTTATGACATGTCACAGACAAGAAGTGTCAGGTGGGTGTGGCCGAGTGAGAACGTGGTGTTGTATTAGTGATGAGTTGGAGGCTCGTGAAGGCGAGGGTGTATGGAAGAGATGGTTCGTGGGCGTGGGTGTTCGCTAGGGTTGTGGGCGTGCAGGCATGTAAGGGAGGGGCGTGGTTGGAAGCGTAGGTGGAAATGCTTTTGTCCGATCGTGCATTGAGCTCGTGTTTTGGCCGCTGTCCGATCGCCATATGAAATTCGATGGTGATCTCATGCCGTGCTAATGCTGCAGTAGTTTCCTGGGGAGTCACGTGGTGTAGTAAGTGTACTGTTTGTGTATGGGCGTGCGGGCGTGGTGTATGTTTGTGTGTGTGTACGTGTGTGCGTGTAGTAAGCACGTGCGCGGCTCTATTGATCGGTGTTGCGCGTCGGAGGGGGTTTGGTGCGGCGCGGCCCTGCTTCGACAGTCTCCGTCTGAGAGCCTCAGTGACCACACCCGCTGTGACTACGCCCATGGCCCTACACTGACACGCCCACGCCAACAGGAATGAGTTAGAATCATGGTCACCGAGGGGACAAATCTGGTAAGTGCTCAACGTGAGGAAAGTCGACAGAGGATGAGGTAGTTTGGTGGGAGCGTGACTGACGTGAAGGGAGAAGAGGTGGTGTCAGACGCCCCGCCCCCTCCCCTACCATCCGCCCGTGGCCCCGCTGTCACCTTGTATTCGGGCATTGTGGCGGCTCTCGTGCCCTTGACCCTCACAGTCTGTGTGGGCGGCTCCGGGCATGACATTGCTTCCACGCGACTGCACAAAGGCAAACCCCAGGGATGGCCTGCAAGCACACTGCTGCTTAGTAACCGACGCTGACTTCCGGTGCTTGGCCTCCCCACCCTCGTCTCCGCCGTAATGCAGGTGAAGTGTTTGATTTGCGTGCGATTCGGTGAGAAAGCGCCCGACGCCACAAATAAAGGGCGACGGCGGCGTGGTCGTCGAACAATCACCTTGCGTGCTTCTGCCAGTGCTAAATCCAGTTAGCATCGGCGGCGGCGGTGGCGGTGTGTGCTGGCACCGCCACAACTCCTCACTGTTATGCCGTCCTTCCTTCGACCTGACCGCGCCACCGCCACGACCCTGCCGTGTTTCTCGCCGTCCCGGGCTCTTCCCTATGACTCATCGCCAGGATGCTGCCGGGAGCCCTCCTGGTCCTTTCGTGCGCTCGCAGCGGACTCGCCTTGAGCGGGGGGGGGGGGGTGCCGTAGGATTCGCAGTGTCTCGCTTTAGATGAGAGGGAGGAAGAGAGGGGAAGGGAGAGCTGACAGGAAAATCTCGTAGGCGTTGTTCGGAAGTCCTTCCTTCTACTAATGCGAAAGGCCGGTGTTATTTTGACAGCGGCGATGACGTCGGCGCGACCCGCAAGATCGTCGTCAAACCGACGTTAGACCCACCCATGCCTGTCAACGATTTCCAATAATGATACTATGAATGAGAGGCCGTCTGCGGCTGCCAACAACGCCGACGTGGCTTCTTAAATGTTACAACCTCTTGATATAAAAAAAATCACTCAATGGAACGTCTCGTACTATCTCCGGTGGCATCGCATGGACACTGCATCGTCATATGCGTCAGTCTTACTATCAGAAGACCGAGTTTTGAGCAGTTAGTCCTTGATTTACGACGGTAGTGAGATAAAGCTGCTCCGTTAGAATGCAATTTACTCTGCTTTTAAAACCTCTACGTGAATTCTGATTTCCTCGATTGATTTCTATGCGGCCTCATTCTCGACGTCTACGGTCGCTGTAGGCATCACCTTTAAATAGTTCCCCTACCTTTACCCAGTCCAGCTGCTGCTACTGGTTGCATCAGTTCGTTGCGCAGACACCCCTTCCCCCCCCCTCCCCTCCCCTACCCCGCCCTCTCCCCCGGACCAACAACCAAGATGTTATAGCAGGCACCATGATGTATTGTGTCCCCCACCCCCTCCCCCCGCCCAGGCCCCCACGCTATCCTTTTGCACCATAGCGTTATGAGATGCCACACAGTCGCCCCGCCAGCTGTGCCATTACTCTTTCTTTATTTAGTTCATGTTTCCAGAATTTTTCATAAAGATAGAACATGTTAGCAGTTTCCATTATAAAAATGAATTATATATGTATATATATGTGTGTGTATATATGTATATATGTATATATATTATATATATATATATATATATATATATATATATATATATATATATATATATATGTGTGTGTGTGTGTGTGTGTGTGTGTGTGTGTGTGTGTGTGTGTGTGTATGTATATGTATATATGTATACACACATGTATGTATATATATATATATATATATATATATATATATATATATATATATATATATATATATATATATATATATATATGTATATATTATATATATATATATATATATATATACATATACAGTTATACATATATACGTATGCATATACATGTATACATACATACACACACGCACCCTCACATGTGTATATACATACATAAACACATACATGCATACATTCTTCAGAAAGCTCCAACGTTTTATTTCCTAATACATGTTCATACAATTCCCTATTTATAGTGTTCTTTGATGGATTTGCAGATTCACTTTATCTTGACATATATATATATATATATATATATATATATATATATATATATATATATATATATATATATATATACGGCTGGAGTCCTTTTCTGATAATCGTAAATATTGTCTTGTTGATGCGCTGGATTACACACACACACACACACACACACACACACACACACACACACACACACACACACACACACACACACACACACACAACACACACACACACACACACACACAGGGAGGTATGCAGCCACACGTACACGCGCACGTAACACATCCACCTAATCCGACCTTATCCTGGTATATCTTCAGGTGTGGAAGTTCGCACGTTTCGCCGCGTCAGCAGGTGGAAAACAATAGACGGAAGGAGGGAGAGAGAGAGAGAGAAAGAGGGGATAGAAGAGGGGAGACTTAGGGGTGAAAGGGGAAGAGAGGGAAAAGCTATGTTATGGTCGAAAGGGCTGGGAGGGGAGGGGAGGGAGGAAGTAGGGGATGGGATAGAGGAAGGAAGAGGAGGAGGGATGGAGGAAGGAGAGGAGGGAGGGAGGGAGGGAGGGTTGGAGGAAGGAAGAGGGAGGGAGGGAGGGATAGGATGGAGGGAGGGAGGGAGGGATGGGATGAAGGAAGGAAGAGGGGAGGAGGAGGGAGGAAGGGTCGAATACTCGCAGCGCGGGGGTGTGGGTGGGGGTGTGTAGGAGGGAGTGAACGGGGGAAAGAAGGCACAACGGGAGACGTGGCTGTGGAGAGGGGAAGCGCGGGAGTGTTTTCCACCCGAGGGGAGAGACGGGGGCTACGGGGGCTTCTCTCTCCTCTCGATGAATGGATGCGGATGATAAGATGCTGCGGCGCGGGCGTTGGCGTGTGAGGAGGGGGGGTGGGGAGATGGGGGAAGAGGGGTTGTAATTACGTGGAGGGTTTATGTACGTCTGTGGAGTGTAGGCCAGAAAGGAAAGGTTGGCCTGGATCTAGGACACGACAGACAGATAGACAGACACATAGATAGACAGATAGACAGACATAGAGATTAGACAGACAGAGAGATAGACAGACAGACATAGAGATAGACAGACAGACAGACAGGTAAACAGAAATGTAGGCAATTGATGTTGGAAACTCATAGCCCTTTTAACATTTTTCTGTACGTATCCAAGCGGATGGCATCAGTAACTTTGACTTTTTCTGCATTATTATGAGCGCTCCAGCCGTCACTCGCGCTGCTGGCGTTCCACGTATATAAGGGGGAAAGGGGGAGCGATGTAAGGGGGAAATGGGGAGCGATGTAAGGGAGAAAACGGGGAACGATATAAGGGGGAAGTGGAGAGTGATATGAGGGGGAAAGGGGGAGCGATGTAAGGGGAAGTGGGGAGCGATAAGGGATAAGAAAATGGGGAGCGATATAAGAGGAATGGGAGGGATATAAGGGGGAAACTGAGGAGCGATGTAAGCGAAAAGGGGAGAGATATAAGAGGGAAATGGGGGAACGAAAGATAGGTAGGAGATGGCGAGGGGAAACACGGGGAGGAATGAAGCTTGGGAAGAAATGGCTGGCAAAAATGAGGGGAGGCCGAGGGAGTGGGTGGGGAGGTGTGAGGGGAGGAGGACAGGCGACGGCTGAGGGGGGTTGCGCCTTGGTGGGAGAGGGGGGGGAAGGGAGGAAACAGTGCTTAGACGCCAGGAACAGAAGGAATGAGGTCACAGTCAGGGATGTCAGCGTCTGCGATAAGGGAACACACGCGCTGACACTCGAGTTATGTGATGATGGGAGAATATGATACGTTTTGGGAGAGGGGAAGGGGTGGTAGGGTACTAGAGGCAGGGTGCTGGAGGATGGAAGGGTAGGGGTGACAGGGCACTGGAGGGGGAAGGGGAAGAGATGGTAGAGTACTGAAGGATGGAAGGGTAGGAGTGGCAGGGTACTGGAAGGGGAAGGGGAAGGGGTGACAGGATACTGAGAAGGGGAAGGGTAGGGGTGGCAGGGTACTTGAAGGGGAAGGGCAGGGGTGACAGGGTACTGAGAGGGGAATTGTAGTGACAGGGTGCTGGAGAGGGAAGGGTTGGGGGTGATAGGGTACTAGAGTGAAAACGGTAGGAGTTGGCAGGGTGCTGGAGGGGGGAGGGGAGCTAAGGGGTGATAGGGTACCAAGGGGGAAGGCTAAGGGGTGATAGGGTACTAGAGGGGGAAAGAAGGGGTTGGCAGGGTGTTGGAGGAGGGTGCTGGGAGCTATTGATTTCCCTTCAAGTGAGAAGTAAGTTAACAATAGCAGTGAACGTCATACAGGGAATCACTTATTTTATCCTAGGACGAAGTTTGGCCAGAAACATCGTTAGTCCCCGGGGTTCGGTGCGTGGAACCTCAAGTGTCGTTTTGTTTTTCTTTTCGTCTTGTCCTCGTAAATAGGAATAATTTTATATCAAAATTTGTTATATCCAGCTGTGAGTGAACTAATGGAGACTGGTTATTTAATAAGAGTTTTAAGACAGTGTAAGATGTCAATGCTGTACTTTCTGCATATTTCACTCGGTTAGAAACAGCCACTTAAACACGCGCCGTGAAGTTGGACCGTGGCGCAGCAGCATTAATAATGTAGAGTCGCACTTGTGTCGACAGTTTTATGCTGAGGTTCTCTTACCTGCGTCAATCCTGGGATGGTGGCCGAGGATTGAGCTCCGTCTAATTCTTGGAGACTAATCCTGAGGGGGATTAATTCCGACATGGAGTGAGGAAAGTGTATGTAGACGGAGAAGGTCGACCATCAAGTC
The DNA here is from genome assembly GCF_003789085.1 of Penaeus vannamei. Lineage (NCBI taxonomy): Eukaryota > Metazoa > Arthropoda > Malacostraca > Decapoda > Penaeidae > Penaeus > Penaeus vannamei. Next base: position 1,273,440 of record NW_020869641.1, on the reverse strand, counting down.
AAAATGGAAAGTTAGAAACAAAATAGATCAGATGTTCAAGCCCGGCGACCCGAGTAGTCAGCCAGGCCCTTCCTTTCGAGGGAAATGGCGACGGGCCTGCGGGCGGTATGCAGCGGAGGCGAAGTATGCGAGCCTCGGGAGCCTCGTCGCGGTCGAAGGGAAGGTGCCACGAGAACGGACCGGGGGGGGGGGGTACCGTTGTAGGGAGGGGTAGGGGCATGGGCACCTCGTGGTCGCGCGGTGGCATTCTCACGGGGCAAGCTAGGGCCCTCCGTGTGCCAAGGACAAGGCTCCCTCTTATCTGGGCCGTCGGGAAGGTCTGCCTGATACAGCGCTTCTTGGAGGAGGCGGGATCTCCACGGTCGGCGTCAATTGACTCTTTTCTCCCGACCAAATTGTCCCTTGTTGACCTCGAGCGAAACCCATTCTGCTCCCGAAATGGACTTTCTGATAGCCCACAGAAGCCCGGCCTTTCTTTCGCTGTCTTGAGAGTCGAGGCTGCTGGCGCTCCTGATGGCCGGGCCGATAGAACGGAATCGCTCCTTGGTATGCATTGCCTGGGAGGGAAGCACGTTGTTGTCCTTTCTTCTTCTAAGGAGGAAAATTTGGGGAAATTCTTACTTGATTGCTCTCTCTCTCTCTCTCTCTCTCTCTCTCTCTCTCTCTCTCTCTCTCTCTCTCTCTCTCTCTCTCTCTCTCTCTCTCTTCTCTCTCTCTCTCTCTCTCTCTCTCTCTCTCCTCTCCTCTTTCTCTTCCTCTCTCCCTCCCTCCCTCCCTCTCTCCTCTCTCCTCCCTCCCTCCCTCTCTCCTCTCTCCTCCCTCCCTCCTTCTCTCCCTTCTCTCTCTCCTCCCTATCCTCTCTCCCCTCTCCTCCCTCCTCCTCCCCTTCTATCTTACAAATCCGAGTGGCGTGAACGTGCGCCCCGTGACCGCCCGATGAACCTGATCCGGCGTGGCGTGCAGCCCGGCCGGCGGGAGAGGCCTGCCTGATCCATATTCATCGGCTTCGGGACTCGGGGAATTCGATCACATATCGCAAATCGAGCGGAAGCTTTCCTTGACGTCAGGCGAGGTCCTCCGAGAACTCCCCGTGTGGGACGGTGGCGACGGAGGCATGGCGGGGGCTTGGCAGGGGCAGCAGCAGGTGGAGCGGAGGGGATGCGTGCCCATCGAGGCGAAAGCGGGAGGCTCGGGCAGCATTTGGTTCGTTTAGGGCAGTGCAACAGCAATGCCAGCAGCCAGCCAGCCGTGGCTACTCGTAAAGAGCCAGACAGCAAGAGAGCGAGCCAGCGGAGTTGGCACGGGGACGAGAGGTCAACCTGTCACTGGCCAGGTGAATGATTCATTTGACTCTCAGGTAGGAAAAAGGGGCGAATGTACCAAGGTCGTATCCGGTGATGTGTGGGCAGCATGTAGGTTAGTGGGTCTTATAGAAAACGACAATTAAACGAAAAGCCCTGCACGCTTTGTGTCACTTAATGTAATAGAAAGATAATGTGATTTAGTGCGAATATGATTCCAACTGTCTAAGCGATTTATACCTCAATTATCATCACTATTCATGCCTTAAACGGTACAAAAGTCATTCTTGGATTCGGGTAGTTATTTCTTTTATTTCGAAGCCTGGAAGATGCACATCTTACTAATCACCCAGAGCGCGCGGCATCTCGGCGGGCCTGATACCTTGAAGAGCCCTCCGGGTGAAAGGGCCGCATCAGCCCCAAGGAGGCGGGCGTGGATCCGGGAAGATGACGCACGCTGCCCGCTCATTATTAGCATCTCAGCATCTCGCCTCTTGTCTTATCTCGCTTGGCCTCTCACGCACGGGGTTGCGAGTCGTAGGTCTTCCTTGGGCGCGTCCTCAGGTCTCTCACGCCCTCGCCCTCCTTCGCCCTCCTTCGCTGTCCTTCGCCCTCCTTCGCCCTCCCTCTCTTCCCGGTCCGCGCCTCCGCTTGCTGCCTCTCCCGGAATCCCTTATTGTTTATTTTCCAAACTCCTCTCCCGCCGTCGTTATGAGAATAAACAAAATGGTAATTGCTAATCCATTGGTTTAGGGATCCGATGCCGGGGATTTACTTGTTTTCTCTCCAAGCAGGTTTAAAAATAGATGTCCCTTTTCCCTCCCGGAGAGTTGTATCCGATATGGATTTTTTAAATGTTATTATTTCTATATGAAGGATTTGTATTTGTGTGCAGTTATTTCCAATATGGATTTATTATTATTATTATTATTATTATTATTATTTTTATTCTATGGATTATCTGGATGTGTGGGCGGTTTTGGACGTCGTGGAGAGTGGGCGTTGTGCGGGCGGATCGTCGCGGATTTGCCATTTGTTGGATCGCCTTTGAGGGTGCATTGTAGAGCTCTTGTGGTCGGGCTTCGTGGCGGCCCATAACGGCTCTTGTTCCTCGGGAATGGACGGCGCCTCATGGAAATGACCCGAGAGGAAGGGTCGGTCGGGTTCATTGTGTTCATCTCGAAGGTTCGCGCTTCGCTGGAGATTTATTCCTCCTCCCCCGTCCCCCTCCCCCTTCCCGTGTCCCGCTGATCTAGATGACACTGGTCTGTTTCGTCTAATTTCGGATTTTCGAGGAATCGGACGTGGCTTATTCCATTTTTTTTTTCGTTACTGGAAAAAGAGGGAAAATAGTAATCGTTTGGGATCTTTTCCCCCTCCGGCTCTTTGTCCTGCGAAAATTCGAGCACCAGCTGCCTAAAAAGCATTGTACCCGATTCTAGATCAACACGTTTTTATTTTTTGTTCGTTTGATCATTTATTAGATTTTGCAGCTTTAAAGAAGCAGTGATAGCAGATAGGATTAGCGTAATAGGCGTTGCTGTCGCCCGGTGATTTGCTGCTATATTGGACCTTTTTTCCCGCCAATTTTCCCGTCGCACTTTTCATTCCGGCGAAAGCAAGTACGGACTGTAAATTTTCGCAAATGGAGCGGGTCGTTTTTTACGCTTGTTGTTTAATTTATTTTATTTTTTGTGAGTTTAGTGTTTATTGGCCTTTTTCAAGTGAAGGTCACTTCGGAGTCTTATTTTCCCTTGTAAGCTGAATGTTTTTTGTTTTTTTTTTTATTATGGTTTTCAGAGAACCTGTTACTCTGGTAGTAAAGATAATATATTATGATGCCTTGTCGATAGTGCTCAGTGTGTAACTCCGAGGTAGCCAGTGGATATTTAGGGACAGCGTTTATAAAGTTAAATTTCCCGTGTAATGTAGAAGGGTTGTTGTAGGCCGCCCAGTTTCACGACGTCCAATAAAGACTTTATCATCGGCTCCGGAACTGTCGCGCCGCATACCGTTACTTACAACTGTTTTCCGATAATTATTTTCCGTTGCGTATTTCCGTCTTCGTGTTCCCCCCCCAAAAAAACTTTTCTGCGACGAATGAGGAAAGTGAATACGCTTTAGTAATGTTTTCTGCAACGAATGAGAAAAGTGGATACGTTTTAGTTACGGCCGCTGATTCTTGCGTCGAGGGGAAAAAATCGAAATTAAGTGTTATTTACCTCATTAGCGTGTAAAAAGACGCTTCGAAATGTGAAAAAATTGAGATTGGAAGGATTCGGTATGCGGGGCGGAGGATTGTGAAGTAGCAAGGATTTGTGAATGATGGATTCTATCGGTTAGGAGATTTGTCGGAGATGGGGAACGCGAGTGCAAGGGGCGGGGGACGGGGGGCGGGGTGGGGAGTCCTACTCACGCCCATTAAATCCAATAGGCTTTGAGAGGATAAGGAGGGGACCGAGGGAGGGACAGAGAAGCTGGGCGTCAGGTGATACGGAGGGGCGTGTCTGGAGTACCGCCCGCCCAAGGACAACACGCTTGATTAAAAGAGACAGGTCAGGAAAATTACTACAACACGACCACGAGACTCATTATGAAATCGAAAATTATGGTGGTTATATTGACCTCTCCCCCCCCCCCACCCACCATCCCTGTGTGACATGGGAGATTGAATGATGTTGACTAGAAATACGTTATTTTGAATAGAGAAAATGAGGGATTTCTGACCCTCTCTTTCTTTGACAGAGACGAAATTATGAACTTCCCGCCAATTCTGGTTCACATCCGGGAAATCAAGGAATCCACAGGCTGCATTCAGACATGGGTTTCTAGCACAACTGCATACTTGTCCTGTTCTGAATTCTTGCGCCATTTCATGTCATAATTGCTCATTCCTGCCATTCTTGGTTCGTGGCGACTGCGGTGTATTTCCGTATGTGCATTTTTCTATTTTTATGTAACACAAAGACTCGGATTTTGTGTTGCTATTCTGTTGACCAGATGTCGCTCTCGTCCGCCATGTTAATGCTATTAATTTTGTTTCCTTTTACACACCCTCCTCTCCCTTATTTGCCCTTTATGATAACAACTCCCCCCTCCTCTACCCTCCCCCACTCCCCCGCCTCTTTCGATTGTTATACCCCACCATCCTTATGCCAGACACCCCCCCCCTCTCTCTCTTCCTCCTTCAATGCACCCCCCAACTTCCGTTCCAAGTGGTCGATATCCCACGTTCACCAACGTTTATTTCAAACTTCGACGATTGCAGTATCGGTCTCTATTTCGGCGGTAGAAATGTCAACATCATCCCGAAAATAGATCAGGTTTGATTTACGTTTTTTTTTTCCTCCTTCCTTGTCTCTAGGATGTTTGTCTTTCTTGCTTCCTCTTCCTCTTTGTCGTTCTTTCTTGCTTTCTCTTCCTCTTTGTCGTTCTTTTTTTGCTTTTTCTTCATCTTTGTTGTTCTTTCGTGTTTTCTCTTCCTTTGTCGTTCTTTCTTGCATTAACTTCCTCTTTCTCGTTTTTTTTCATGCTTTCTCTTCCTCTTTATATTTCTTGCTTGCTTTCTCTGCCTTTTTGTCTTTCTTCCTTTCTCTCAGTTTTTTTTATGGCAAGATTATGCTGTGTGTCATCCTTCAAAGGATTAAGGAGTGAAGAGCGTGCCACACTGAGGGGCGTGGAGGACGGTCTGAGGTAGGTGTGGCTGGGGTGGGCGGGCGTCTCTCTTTTGTGCGCGTCCTGTTCGCCTCGGGTATGTGCCTGTCTTTTGTGTCCTCGCCGCCCTGTCAACTCCTCGGGGCCGCCCATTCAGCCTCGTCCACGGTTCCTCGCGAGGTCATAGGGTTCGGTTCGCGGTCATAGGGTGGAGGGCGTCGTGGTCGGAGGGCGAGGTCGCGGTCATAGGGTGGAGGGCGAGGTCAGGTCATAGGGTGGAGGGCGAGGCGGTTCCGTGGCGGTGGTTTTTGGTCCTTTGGTTTGGGGTCGGGGTGTTTGGTGGAGGGGGTCATCTCTCTCTCTTCTCTATTTCTCTCTTCTCTCTCTCTCTCTCTCTCTCTATCTATCTATCTATCTCTATCTATCTCTATCTATCTATCTATCTATCTATCTTCTCTCTCTCTCTCTCTCTCTCTCTCTCTCTCTCTCTCTCTCTCTCTCTCTCTCTCTCTCTCTCTCTCTCTCTCTCTTTTGAAACATTGCTTGACACTTAATAATAAACATCATTAAATAACCAAGGAAGCGCAGTCAATTGTCACAGAACTGGCAGCGATTCAACACAGCAGGCAAGAGGCACTGTTGTGCTCGGTGACTCGGGGTGTAGAGACAAGCGCGTCGGGAGTGGCCGTGAGTTAATCATGTTAGCGCCTCACGTAACACTCACGTAACCCACGCGCTTGCTGGTGCCATGCTCGCGAGTGCCACACCTCGGGAGGCTCTCTCGTCTTTGCCGGTGCATTGGTCACACCTTGTGCCAGGCAAAGGGTTTATTTCTTTGTTTATTAATTGATTGATTCATTGATTCATTCATTTTTTTCTATCTAGCGGTTTATTTTCAATTTGGGAGGTCTGGTTGGATTTTTTTGATGCCATAGAAAATCGGGAAAGAACAGTACTTGTCCATTTGTATATGCGAACGTATATATGTAACTGGATAGCTGGGTACCAGATTATTCTAGTCTCTAATGTGCAATTTCAAGGAAGAAAATAAAATAACAGCGATCGTTAAATGAATGCATATATACGAATGTCACACTATCCAGTTATTATCAGACAACTGTACAGGGGTCGTACTATCGACACAAAAGAAGAAATTGCGTCCCTGTTTTTGAATCACGCTTACTTGTGGCATTCTTGCAAGTTATTCATTACCTTGCGTGAGATTTTTATAGTAAAAAAAACGTATACTGGTTACTGAACATAACTTTTTACCGTGTAAAAAGTAGTTCCAGAACTCCTATTGTGTATGTTTGTAAAAGGAGAGAGAGAGAGAGAGAGAGAGAGAGAGAGAGAGAGAGAGAGAGAGAGAGAGAGAGAGAGAGAGAGAGAGAGAGAGAGAGAGAGAGAGAGAGAGAGATGGCAGTAGTCTTGCTGCTTTCGAAACCTCGGCTTTGCTTTCTCTCTCTCTCTCTCTCTCTCTCTCTCTCAGGGAAGACGTAACCCACGTAGGTTTTAAAAGAAAATCTCCACGAGAGCCTCCACGTCGCTCCCGAACCCCGCAGCGTAGTCATAAGGTTTGAAATAAGGCAGCGTCGGTATGAAGGAGCAAGTGAGGTTGAGGCGAGGGTGTGCTGGAGTCACATGGAAGTTGGAGGTGGTAGTGGTCGGTTGGAGGGGGAGGGAGGGAGAGGGCCGGGGTGGGGGAGGAAGGGAGGGAGGGGTTATTGATCAGAGAGTTAGGTCGGCGGTGGACGGAGGAGTGAGCGGCGGGGAAGCCTCGGAACAGGTTGTTGATGGTGACGCTCCGGGAACCACTGCTGCCGCCATCAGCACAGTAGTAGTAGCAGCAGCAGCAGCAGCGGCAGCGATAAATAACAGGCGTGTTACAACGCACGCTGTCCCGAAACTATATCCCCGGGGGCTGAGGGTTGGTGGGGGGGGGGGGGCAGCCTCCTCCCGTTCTCTTTTCACTCTCGCTCTCTCTCTCTCTTTCTGATTGGTTATCTGTTGACGTCTGCGGAGGGCGGGCCTGAGTCTGGACGTGGCTGCGGCTGGGCGGGCTGGCGGTGGGCGTGCGACTGAGAAGACTGCATTGCTCTTGTTCCGTCTGCAGATGAGTGTCGCTGGCGGCGCCTGCACACTCCCTCCCCTCCCGCCTCCTTCCCCTCCCTCCCCTTCTTTCCTTCTTCCCCCCCTCGCCCGCTCCCCTTCCGGTCCTTCTCCCCACCCCCCTCACACCACTCAATGATGCAACGCTCCTATACACACGTATATGTTTGTTTTTCCTTCGCTTATTATATCCCCAACTGATTGGTATGTAGAACAAAGGTCAGTAGAGTTGCATAACAGAATAGAAAATACACAAACAGAAAATAGAACATTGATCGGGCATGAGGCGCCTGCTGCCATAGTGCCGTATTTGTTGAGGATACGGATCCTCAGGGAAGCAAGACTTGGGAAAATCGAATGTAATGGAGCTGTGCCCTCTCGCCTACGAGGGGCGTCGCACGGCCTTGCCTGGTTGCTCCTTGGGAGAAGACGCACTTCCTCCGAGAACGTTCCTGCGCCTCAGATGTCTTGCCCTTTTGAAGAAGGCCAAAGAAGCGGAACAATGAGTGCAGCGCGAGTGGGGGTATGAGTACCTGTAGTGGGCGGCAGACAAACAGGCACAAACACAGGAGATGTATTCGGAGAAGAAAGGAAAGGACGGGGATGAGGGGAGGGACCTTCGGCGAATTCGTTCAGGATATCAGAAACGCATCAGGGTCCTTCCGAGGTGCCGGCAAAGAGAGCGCGAAAAAGGGGAAATGCCGAGGAAAAGAAATTCATTGAATAGAGCCGGGGTCATGCCCTGAGAGAGAGAGAGAGAGAGAGAGAGAGAGAGAGAGAGAGAGAGAGAGAGAGAGAGAGAGAGAGAGAGAGAGAGAGAGAGAGAGAGACGGAAGAGAGGATAGGAAGAGGAACGCCTTTATGAAGGTCTTTCACGTGGTCATAATGAGAGTGTAAACTTAAAGAGAGTCCAGTGTTGAGTTTGTCCTCCCAAGGGTGGTCGTCGTGAGAACCTTTACAGGACTTAAAGGGGGAGGGGAAGGGGCTTTATAGGGAGAGGGGAGGAGGAAAATGGAAGAGTCGCATGGGGGAGAAATTAGAATTGAAGAAGAAAAGTGTGTGGGGGGGGGAAGAGGGAAAAGAAATGAGGAAGAATGAGACACGCTGGAAAAAGGAAATTAAGAAAAGTAGGACGAAGGGGAATAAGCGAAAGGGAAAACAAACAAACAAACAAACAAATGAAGCGATGAGGAGACAGAGGAAACATTTACGACCGGGATAGTTCTGCGACAAGAATCAGCCAGAATGAGCAGGATATGTGGCCTCATAGTTGACCGAGTGCACACAGAAGCAGTCTAGAGGAGTAGCATGATGGTAGCTGTAATCTATACCAGAAGCGGCCGATGATATGAGTGCAATGAAATGCAGTAGTAATATACAAGTAATGATGTATATGGTAATGGAAAGAGAGAGAGGACAGAGAGGAGAGGAGAGGGAGAGAGAGAAGGAAGAGAGGGCGAAGGAGAGAGAGAGGGAGGAGAGAGGAGAGAGAGGAGGGGGGAGAGGGAGAGAGGAGAGAGTAGAATAAAGAGAAACAGAGAGGGAGTCTACACTGTTTCCAAGCTTTAGGCTTTTGAAAATCTACGTACAGAAATTTTCCTTTTCAACTCTCAAGGTTATTTTCCTCGAATAATCCGTTTTTCCCCCAGTCACTCTATCCGGGATGGACCGCGCCTCATAATGGCGGTTTAGGATAGTACTACAGAACTCCATCAATCACGCTGACCCCCAACTAAGATGGTCGAGTTTAATCGGACTTTAGATAGGAAATTGGATCTTATTAGCCTCGTTTGTTGTGTAGATTAGCCGGGTGGCCTTTCTCTCTATGTCCCTCCCTCCCTCACCCTCTCCCTCCTTCCTCTTTCCTTCCTCTGCCCCTTTGCCTCCCCTACCCTTCCCTTACCCCCTCCCCCACCTATCCCTTCTCCCCTCCCTCACCCCATCCCTCCCTCCTCCCCCACCTTCCCACGGGCGCGCTGGCCTGATCTGTTTAATCTTCTCGCTATGAGAGACTGGGGTCAGCTGTCGCCGCTCTCCACGGCTCTGTTGACTCCCACATTTTTGATTCCTCCGTGTTTGTTTGCCCGCGCCGTGTCCGGGCGTTTTAGAGGCGCAGGGAGGCCGTCGCTGTGTTTTGATAAGCGGGTGTCGATGGTGCGGGGGAAGGTTGGGGGGGGGGGGGGGAAGGGGGAGGCGTGTGCACGAGAAGGTGGGAAACGGGAGGGATGAGGGACGGAGGGGAGGAGGAGAAGGGGGTAGGATGGAGGAAAGAAGAGCGGGTAGGGGGAAAAGGTTGGGGAGGGGGGAGGCGTGTGCTCAAGAAGGTGGGGAACGGGAGGGGAAGGGGTAGGAGGGAGGAAAGCAGAGCGGGTATAGGGGGGAAATGGGGGGCATGAAGGAGGGTAGAAGGGAGAGGGGAGAATGAAGAAGGGATGAGAGTAAGGGGGTTAAAGGAAGGAAGAGATGGAAGAGGGAAGAAAGGGATGGGTTGGAAAGGAGAGAAGAAAGGGGTCAGAATGAAGATAAGAAGAAGGAGAAGAGTTGGAATGGAGGAGAGAAGAAAAGGAAAGGTTGGAATGGAGGAGAGAAGAAGGGAAGAGGCGGAATGCAGGAGGGAAGAGAAGGGGAAGGGGAAGGAGGGGGGGAGTGGTATGAATGGTGTGTTTAACAACCTATTGTTTCCTATTTGCTGCACAGACTGTTATATTGTTTCAGTTTTGGGCGAGTGCGTGTGAGCGTATGTCTGCCGTATTTGCGTAAGGAAAATAAGAACTGAGGGAATTGTAAATGTACCTCCGTGTTCATATTTATTCATTAAAGTATTGTATTTAGTTATATACGCACACGTGCATCTTATTGCAGTGTGTTATTAATGGATTCGCGAACTATGTCGAATATAACCGCTTTATATAACTAATGTTAGTGTTATTATTCATGGATTCGCGAACTATGTCGAATATAAGCGCCTTATATAACTAATGTTAAGAATACGGGAATAAAGGATGGACATATGGCAGGTCATGATTGCCTGTGCCAGTCAAACCCCGGGGACAACGTTATGCATAATTTATGTAATCGAAGAACATAACCGCGAGGAAATAGAACAAGGAAGGATAGAGATAGCCTAAGAACGTTTTGGATTTTTTTTATTAGATTTTTTGTTATTTTTTATTTATCTATTTGTTTATTTATTTTTTATTTGATTTCTTTTCTTCTATTATATATATATATTTTTTTACCTTGAGTTATGAACAATCGTTTTGTAAATATTTTTTTCTCCCAAATGTTTCTCTGTTTCCCAGTCGCGGAAATTATGTTGGAAAGTTTCGTGCTGTCCTTATGGAGTTTGAAGAGGAAGGAGAGTTGAAGGGAGAAAGACAAAAGGAAAAGTAGCAGAGATTCTTCTCTGACAACCTTCGTCCCCCCCCTCCCCCTCCTTCTACTACCCCTTCCCTCCCATTCATTCACTCATGCCCTCTCTTCCTCTCTATTACCCAGCCCCCATTCACCCATCCCCCTCCCCCCTTCCCTTCCCCTTTCTTCCTTCCCTTCCCTCCCCTCCTCTTCTCTCCTCCCCGTCCCATCCCTCCTCTCTCTCTCCTCTCCTCCCCTTCTCCTCTCCTCTCTACTACCCAGCTCCCATTCACCTCCCCTCCTTCCCCCCCTCCCCTCCCCCCTCTCCCTCTCCTCTCCCTCCCTTCTCCTCATCTCCCTCCCTTCTCTCTTCCCTCTCCCCTCCTCTCCTCCTCTCTCCCTCCCTCCCCCCTCCTCCCCTCCCTTCCCCCACCCCTCCTCTCCCTCTCACTTCCGGTAGGGCTGGAACCCTCTCGCGCGCTGGTGCCTGCCCGTTTCCCCTCTCGAATATCGGTTCCATCACGGAATATCATTTACGCGCCTGGAACTCTGTTGGCGATGATAACTTGGTCGTAAATGTCAGTTGCGGACTCTGACTACCTGCCTCGGAGCGCTCTCGATAACGGGGGGGGGGGGGGGTCTGCCAGACTGACGGGGTAATTTCTCTCTCTTTCCTCTCTCTTTCTATTTCTCTTTTTTTTTCTCTTGTTCTTGATCTTGTTCTTTCTGTTCTTTTTCTTGTTATTTTTTCGTGTTCTTTATTTTAGTCGATTGATTTTTTCGCTCTTTCTCTTTCTCTCTCTCTCTGTCTGTCTCTCTCTCTCTTCTCTCTTCCTCTCTCTCTCTCCCTCTCCCTCTCTCCCTCTCCCTCTCCCTCTCTCCCTCTCCCTTCTCCCTCTCTCAACAGGTCTAGAATGATTTTCCAAGAAGGGTTAATTAAGCACCGCTGATTTCCCCCCTCCATCTTCCCAGCAAAAGTAATATCACAGTCAAAGGGGAAACTCGTGGTTGATGGCTGAGTGTTTATGCTTCCAGAAACCTTCTGTATTTTTGTTGTCGTTATGGTTTTATTATTATTATTATTATTAATTATTGTTTATTATTGTTATTATCATCATCATTGTTATTATTATTATTGGTCTTTCAATTATTATACATCCATCGTTTCTTCAACTTCGTCTCCTTCTTTTCCTCCTCCTCCTCCCTTATCCTTCTTCTCTCGTCGCTGCCGTCGTCTCCTCTTCTTCTTTTCTTCTTCTTCTTCTTCTTCTTCTTCTTCTTCCTCTTCTTCTTCTTCTCCTCCTCCTCCTCCTTCCTCCCCCCCTCCTCCTCCTCCCCCCTCCTCCTCCTCCCCCACCCCCACCCCCCCCCTCCCCCATTCTTCTTCTTCCTCTCCCCATTCTTCATAATGTCCCCATATACGAGCCCAAAGAGGCAGAGAGTCGGCCGAGTCGCCCGTGATCCGCGAGGAAGGAAGGAGGTCGCTGAGGCGGCAAAGCAGGGGCTGTAGGGGAGAGCGAAGGGGATGCGTCAACAGCGCGGGCAACGTGAGGAGGGGCGTGTTTACTAAGGTTTTATGTGGTAGCGTCACCTCTAATGGACCCGGGGCGAAACGACGAGAGCATCGCGGATCCGGGAAGGGGGAGTGGGAGGCGAAATATGAGGTTATTATGTACATAGGAGAGAGAGAGAGAGAGAGAGAGAGAGAGAGAGAGAGAGAGAGAGAGAGAGAGAGAGAGAGGAGAGAGAGAGAGAGAGAGAGAGAGAGAGAGAGAGATAGGGGCGAAAGTGAGAGAAGTAGCGATGATGAGGGGTTTACAGTTCGAGGCACCGAGAACAGCGTTTCTCGGGTGCGTGAAGGGGTTGCCGTGGAGGAGCTGTGTGCAATCCAGGTGGAAAATATATACCTGTCAACTCGTCGTGTGTGATAATTCATACAGACAGTATTTCCTGGAGAGAGAGAAAAAAAAAAACATGAACGTGTGAAGTAGAGAGTGAAAATTCATACAGGAAGCATTTCGTAGGACACACACACACACACACACACACACACACAACACACACACACACACACACACACACACACACACACACACACACACACACACACACACACACACAAAATAAAAATAAATAAAAATAAATAAATAAATAAAAATAATAATAATAATAATAATAATAATATAATATAGTAATATAATAATAATGATAATAATAATAATAAAAACATGAACGTGCAGTAGAGAGAGACTTGTGAACCACACCCTATCAAGGTGTCTCCGTGGGAGAAGTAGGTGTACAACGTAGATTATAGCATCGGGGGAGCTTTTAAAGTGAAACGTACGTCATGCCAAAGCCAGGTGTGGCAGCGGACGAAATTAGTCCGCTGCCTGACATGCTTACCTTCTCCTCATCCGTTCTTCTGCGATCATGGCGAGAATCAGAGGAAATTAGGGAATTCGATGAGAGAAATAGATATGATAAAAGCGAATCCCGTACGCTGAAGGTAGATAAAGATGCTTCCACAGGGACCCGCCGGACCTGTTGAGTGTGAAAGAGGGAAGAACTCGTAGAACAACTTAGTGGATTTCTGTGGTTTCTGCTTTTGTTTCTTTGATTTTGGAACATGGTATGTAATGCGATTCCCTACAAGTGCTCCTGAATTCTGAGTTTTATTTATTTTTTATGTATTTATTTATTTTATTTATTTTACATTATCCTGCAAGGTTTAGTTTTGTGGAATTCTTCAAGATCGATTGGTTTTGTCTCGTGATCAAGAGTGAACCGCATCTTAAATGAATTAGAGATTATGGCAGTGAAATGCTTGTCTCTCGCAATATGTAACATATGAATTAATATGAGGTGGCATTTTTTTCTCTTTCTCTCTTACTTTTTCTCCCTCCCTCCCTCCTCCCCCGTTCCCTTCTCTCTCCTCCTTCCCGTTCCCTCTCTCTCCTCTCCTCTCTCACTCTCTCCTCTCTCTCCTCTCTCCTCTCCTTCCCCAACAATTTTTCTCTCTCCGATAAGAGGTCCTATAAGAAGCAGACGGGAAAGCCTCACAAGGAGGCGGGGTCTAAGTGATTGGAGGGCGGGCAGTCTAAACTTCTTATTGCGATAAGTTAAAGGTCAAGTTTGTTGACAGTCAGTAAGTGCTTGGATGACTTACCTTGAGTCAATTGCTTGGAAGACTTCCTTTGAGTTGGGCGTCTCGTAGAGCAGGAAAAAGCAATGTTGAAATGATGGACTGAAAGCGAGTGGTGTTTCCATTGCTCAGATCTCGATGCTGGGAAGTTCATAATGGAATTACAGTCGAGTTTAGGAACTTATTTTCCTTTTTTCGAGGGAGGGGGGCGGGTGGGGCGTTTTCCAACGTGGTGGCGGTGGAAAAGTTTTTGAAACTTTTAGAGACGGTGATATTGCCATGTTTCTTTGCGTGTACCAGAATTTTCTTTATATTTAGTGTATTTGGCAGGATAGGGATATGTCGCGTTGTATTTTTTTGTATTTTTTTCTCTTCGTTTTTTCCCGGTTCGACAATATACACCACGTGACGTTAGGGTGGCTCACATGTCAAGAGCCATAACACGTCATTATTGTAGTGAAATTGGGTTTGAAAAGTCCACAGATTTATGAAAGCATATGTCATGTTTCTTTTCGTTCCAACCCTTCTGATAATGGACATGATGTGTACTTTATTTGTTGGATGTTTTATGTTTTTTTTATTATTGTTTTTTAGTGTGATTTATATTCTTACTCTTCTCACCATTATCCCAATTAATATCCTTGAGGTTATTCATATCTATGCTGTAAATATGATGGTATTGGTCAGCAAACGCCGGGTCATGTATAAGCGACGGACATTTTATGGTCAACAAACAATGTCACGTGACCTATCGCCTTCACGTACCCTCGCTTAAGGACTGGCCCATGGTTTATGACTCCAAGCTAGGTCAAAAGGTTATCGACGGAAGGAAGGGAGTGCAGATAAAGGGAAAGAAAAACTGGATTTCCTATTTACGTAAATGTGAGAAGGCGACAACGACGTACGAACGGCGGGAAACGAAGAGAGGAGAGAAGGCATGCGGCGGGGGGGGGGGGAGGTGGGGGGGAATGCAAGGGTTTGACGAGTAGGGGGAGACGAGGCGGGAGATAATGATGTTTGTATAGGGCAGCGGCTCATTAATTCAATGAATGAGAGGAGGCAAATATTGGACAAAGCGAGCGTGATCCGCGTTTGGGAGTGGAGGGAATCCGGGGCACGAGGAGGGCGAAAAGGGAAGGTCGTGTGGGCATCTGTTGGGGTGTCGGTGGCCCTCCCGCGCGCCGAGTCCCGCGTTGGGTTGTTTACGGAAGGGGTTTTCCCTTTTTTTTCTTCTTCTTCTTTTTTCTTCTGCTTCTTCTTCTTGGAAATTGGTAAGATGGAAAGAGAGAGAGAGAGAGAGGCGGAGAGAACGCTTCGCCGTCTCTCTAATTAATGAGAGGATTTTAGTGCGGGTAATCGGAATAATGACGTCATCGAGAGAAAGTCCGCTGATTGGCTGTTGCTTTTAATGTTCCTCTTTAAGACAACTTCCCGTCTCCGAGGAAGAGGTCGCGAGGAAGCTTCTAAAGTACTTGCTTATGCCACTTTGAATGCCATAACTCGACCTACGGGATGCGATGCGATGCCTACCTCCGTGGCACTGCGAAACACGGGAAGAGAAACGGGGGAGTTAGAGGAAAAGGAAGAGGAGAAGTGGAGCAGAGGAAGCGATGCCTACCTCCGTGGCACTGCTAAACACGGGAAGAAGAAAAGGAAGAGAAGGGTAGAGCAAGAGGAAGAGGAGAAGGGTAGAGCAAGAGGAAGAGGAGAAAGGTAGAGAAAGAGGTGAAGGAAGAGGAAAATTATAAAGACGAGAATCCTAAGAGTGAGCAAAGTGATCGCGTAGAGTGAGGATCTCGCGCTTCCATCCCCCCCGGTGGGCCCTCCCCAGGGGGTGATGCGCCTCTCGTGAGCGTAATGGTGGCCGTAATCTCTCCGTGGATTGCGTAATGCGCGGAGGCCTAGCGTCGGTGGGTGCGTTCCCTCCTCGCTTCGTATCTTGTTGCGTTCCTTCTCCGCGTATTTTGATCACTCTCTCCGTATGATGTTCCTTCCTCTCTTTGTTATTTTGTTTTGTTCGTATTTTTGTATTTTGTTCCTTCTCTCTTCGTACTTTGTTCCTTTCTCTTTTCCGTATTTTGATCCCTCTCTTGTTTTTGTCGTTCCCTCTCTTCGTATGTTGTTCCTTTTTTTTCTCTTCTGTTCCTTCTTTCTCTTCGTCTTCTGTTCCTTCCCTCTCTTCGTGTTTTGTTCCTTTCATCGTTTCGTATTTTGCTCCTTCCTTCTCTTCTTATTTTGTTCTTCCTCTCTCTTCGTCTTCTATCCCTTCCCTCTCTTCGTATTTTTGTTCCTTTTTTCTCCGTTCGCACGACCTTGAGTGGCTTTGGTTGACGTTGGATGCCAAGCCTATAATATTATTCCTCATTCTCTTTGATAAATTGTAAATAAAAGACTCTCAACTGTCGGTAAAATAACACCGAAAAATTCTTAAACTTGGTCATTAGTTCGAAACTCGTGTACATACAAACAGGAGAGACACTAAGAAAAAAGTGTGTAGTGGCGCCAAGGGGGGAAGATGGACGGCCTGTTATCGATCTCTCTTCGTTCTCTCTCTTGCGTTCCTTGCCGCTTTTTCTGTCCGTCACTCTCCTCTTACTCTTCCCTTTCGTTTCTCTTGTTGTTGTTTTTCTTCCTCTTCTCCCTCTTTCGTCTATGTTTCTTGTGTCACTTTCTTTCTTTCTTTACATTGTCTGTGTATCTTTTTTTTTGTATTTTGGGTTTTCGTTTGGCACTTTTTGTATATATTTTGATTTTCCTTCCATTTTTTTCTTCGTGTTGTTTTCATCGCGTTCGAGCTTTTATCATTACCTTTTTTCTTTTTCTTTTTTTATCCGTATTATCCCCTCTCTGATTCCCCATTTCATTACTTATTCCTTATCCTTCCCCCCCTCCCCACTATTACCCCCCCCCCCAAACCTTGTTCTCTTCCTTCCTACATCCATTACGATCCTCCTCCCCCCCCCCTCCCCCTACCCTTCCCTTCCCGTCCCGTCCCTCCCCCTCCCCTCCTCCTTTGTCTCCTTTCCCTCCCTCTCCCCCCTCCCTCATCTCCCCCCCCCCCTCCCCCCCTCATGCCGTCTTCCTGATGAGATTATCGCCGTCTGTTACTTGTTGATCGATCCCTTGTTTCGTTATCTATTTTTATCTTTCTCTGCCAGCTTACTTCCTCTTCTCTCTCTCTCTCGCACCTGCTCTCCTCGTCCTCTTGCTCTCTCTTGCCCGATTTTTTCTCTTTTTTATCTGTAAAGTCACTTTGATAGGCACAAGATGAATCAGAGTTGTTGGTGTCTTTGTACTTGAATCTGGTTGCTGTGTGTGTGTGTGTGTGTGTGTGTGTGTGTGTGTGTGTGTGTGTGTGTGTGTGATTTGTGTTATCATCATCATTATCCTCATCATCAATATTATCATCGCCTTTATTGCCGTTATCTTAACGTGTTGTCACAATTAACTGTAACTGCTCAGATATGGTCGATAATGTTAGCCTTCGTATTACACATTTTTCACTTTAATTTCTCATAGAGTTCTTCACTATCAACATTTATCAAATACTCTTTCCGTGCAAGACAAGGAAGAATCCAGGATTTTCATTCATTCTGCTTGTCCATTCATTCTCTCGTGCATCTCTCACAAGAAGCTGTTACGATAAAGTGTGAATTGAGGACTTCGTTATCACCCAAAAAGTTTGGAGAATTTATGGAATGTATGAGTGTTGTTTGGTGGTGTGTGTTTGGCCCTTAGGAACTGTCACTGTATGATGCATTTTTTGTTTATTTATTTTTGTTTTTCCTCTTTCTTTCTTTGGGTGGATGGGTTGTTTTCTGTTCGATGTCGGGTTGTTGTTGAGAGAGGGGGTAACTTTTATGTAATTTATTAATTAATTATCATTTATTATTATTATTATTATTATTATTATTATTATTATTATTATTATTATTATTTTAGTGATGTAAGCCTTGATGCCGTTACTTTTTGTCTCATGCCTTCTCTTGTGACTATCAGTATCATTTATCTGTGTATCATATCTCTTCTTTTTCTTCTCTATTTTTGTAATCCATCATCTCTATCTTCGTTTCCTTCATTTTGTTTGGGCTCTATCATCACTTATCGAATTCCATCCTTTTCATTTCTTTTACCTCAGAATCTTCTTTATATCCTTTCTTTTTCTCTCATTTCCCCATCTCGACCTTCTGATTTTTCCTCCCCCAGTCCTAACCCCCACCCCCCACCCTCACCCCAACCCCCCTTGCCCTCCTCTGCAGGCGCCACTCTGGTTCAGACTCGCCCAAGGGTCGGTTGCTCTCCTCTCTGTCCTCACTCCGTCGTTGCTCTTCTCTCGATTTTGCTTTCTCTTTCTTTCTTTCTCTTTCTCTCTCTCCTTCTCTCTCTCTCTCTCTTCTCTTTATCTCTCTCTCTCTCTCATTTTCTTTTCTCTCTCTCCCTCCCCTCTCTTTCTCTCTCTCTCTCCCCTTCTATTTCGCTCTCTCTCTCTCCCCTTCCCTTTCTCTCTCCCCTTCTCTTTCTCACTCCCCTTCCCCCACTCTCTCTTCTTCTGTCTCCCCTTCCCTCACCCTCACTTCTTCCTTCTCCCTCGCTTCCTCTCTCCCTCACTTCTCCCCTCTCCCGTTCCCTCTCATCCCCATCACCTCTCAATTGCCATCGCATTTGTGATACATTCGCCTCTGCTCCGCCGGCTGAGAGCTGACATCCTTAGCTCTTCGATTGGCTATCCTTGTCTTGACCTTCGTTGAGGGGAGCAGGGAGGGCGGGAATGATAAAGGGGGAAGGGAGGGGGGGAGAGGGGGGGAGAGTCTCACCCGTGACTCGCGGTGGGGGGCGGCGCGACCCAGCTGCGGGTGTGCCCTCTGGTTCGGCTGTAACAAGCTTTATTAGTTAGGCCTTTTATAATGAGACATCTGGAGCAGCCTGTGCGGTCATGTGTGGTGTTGTCCTCCTGGGTAACACGTAGGGTGCGACGCGTCCTACGGTTTTTTTTTCATCGTATATATAAATAAGATTTACACTAACAATTTCTGTCACTCGGAGTAGACCTGACAGGAACCGAAATGTTGGGAGAAAGTTTCCTTTTCGGTGGCTGGATTCGCTATTCCCCTTTCCACTCGACTCCCGGGAGAGCATAAAAGCAGGGCGGAGCACGTGAATATTTATCAGGCATAAGGGAGCCCGTGTGTAGATGACCGATATCTCAGTCGCTTTACAGGCCTCGGGGAGAAGGGAGGCTGTGGACGTGAGGAAACCTGACGCCTTCTCTTTCCTTCTGTTCACTTGTTACTTGTCTTGATGCTGTAGTTGGTTTCGTTAGTTATATTTGTAATCTATTTCATCATTATCAGCTTGAATCGTATGATATCACAAAACGTTGTTCCGTCACTTAATTGCGGCAGACCATCGTCATCATTTGAACCATCACGCCGATCGATTCTTGGATCATGGCAGTTAGGAGGAGCTCTTGGGCGGCCGCGGGGTGGCGGGCGGGCGGCGGAGAGGCCTGGAACCGAGATTATGCTAATGACGTCACGAGGGGCCCTAAAAGACTTCTCCGGGAAATGATCCACTCGCGAGGGAATTGAATTATCGCCGGTGCCAACAGAGCTACACTTGCTACTGCGGGTATGTTGGCCAAGGATGCGGGCAGGTCGGATGGATAAGCTTAGAGGGAGCCTAGGCATTTGGCAGCAACATTTAACACGGACCAAACTGGTGTCTTAACAGCGTTATTACTAGTGAATGCGAAAATGCGATGTGCTGGTGAAAAACGTCTTCAGAATAGCAACGATGTGAAACGAGCGGCAGAGGTTAGCAGGTCAAACTTGCGATCTTGGGAGAGGGGTAGGAACCTTGTGAACGCGCGACCAGACAGGCGAAGCGGTTAACGCGTGTGTGAAATGCATGTTAAATTATCGACCAGGTTACAGATTATTTACGGCGGACCGTGATCACTGGGGATAGAGAGGGCGGTGGTGATTAATTGGGCATGAAGGCAAGGCCGACAAATTATATGCAGCGTCGGTATTATGGCCGGGTGATATATGCGGCCGAAGTGATAGGCATGTGTAGGCACGGGCGGGCGGCTGCAGCGGGGCGAGTTAAAGGGAAAGGGGATGAGCACGCGCGGGAAGCGTGTTGCGGGAAAAGGGTCGGGGAAGAGGGATTATCGTATATAGGAACGAGCATTTGGCAACATAGCTGCATGGGATCGGGTTCCTCTCGGGGTCAGGGACGTGCCGAGAGGCGGTTTCGGAGGACACCGGGAAAAGTGCTTGCAGGGGAGCGACCCTGTGTCTTGAGCAGGTGGGGGTGGCCGAAGGAAGAGAATCGGCCTCGCGGAGGAGGGAATGCCTCAGGGAACTCAGTTACAAGCACCGGCTGGAAGGGTTGAGGGACGAGGCTGCGGGGTATAGGGCGGGGGAGAGAGCCCAGCGCGTGGGGTAACACGTGGCTTCGTAGAGCACTATCGAATCTCCCCGCGACCGAGGGGAGGCGAAACGGAGAGGAGATCAAGCAAACAGCGACGACGGACAAACCAAACAACAACAGATGGGGGAGAGGGAGTTTAGGAGCGTGACGGGGGAGGGAGGGGAGGGGCGCAAGTCGCGTGGTTTCTCGGGACAGTCCCGGCAAATGGCTCTTTCGCAGCACGATTTTTTACGACTGTCAAATGTCACGCCAGTCTTTGCATGTGACCGCTTTTTATGTAAAGCTGTGGACTGATGGAATGTTTGTTTCAGCAATGGCCCAAGAAAAAATAAGAATGGGAATTGGAGGGAGGGCGGGGGGGCGGGGTCACGGAAATAATTGTTTGTCTAAAGAGAGATTTCTGTGTGGTGTTTGTGTGCGTGTGTTTTCCTGCTGTCTGATATATCTGTCGTTCGTTCGTTTCCATGTTTCTATTTATACACATTTGTTTTCGTGCACAGGTCAGTTTTATTTTATTTATTTATTTATTTTTAGAATCGAAAAAGTGAATTATTATTTACATCAATTATAACATAATAGTAATGTCTTTTTTTACAATATTCTGCTGCGTTAGTTGGTAAAATTTATCTGACCACGCCTGCCCTATCTCTTTTCGGCCCCAAATAGCCGCATGAATATTTTTGCGTGTCTCTCTCAAAGCATTATTCCTCCATGCATGAACGCCTGTTTTCTTCGACTCTGGTGCGTCTTTTCTTTTAACAAAAGGATCGAAAATAGAAGTTAGCACAAGGGGAGGGCGGGCTCGAGAGGACGCACTTGTCGTGGGCGTCGGCGTGGGTGTGGAATAGGGGAGGGAGGGGAGGAGGCCTTTCTCATGACCCCGAGGTCGCTCGATATTGCTGGGGACTGCACGTGGCTGACGCGCGTGGTCCTAAGGGCGTGGGCTGGATGGGGGTGTGGGGCTGGATGGGGCTTGGTGAGACTTGGTGGGCTTCATGTCGGGCTGGGGGCGCGTGGATGGCACAGGTGCTTGGTGGCTTCTTATGGGGCTGGTATGCGCTAGGTGGGACGGTGGGCTTAAATGGGGGTGGATGGAGCTAGGTGGGACTTGGACTTGGGGTGGGGGTGGATGGATGGCTTGGGGAGACTTGGTGGGGCTGGATGGGCTTGAATGGGGCGTGGATGGGGCTAGTGGGACTTGGTGAGGCTTGGTTGAGGGCCGGATGCGTCTCTGGACTTAGAGGAGAAAGTTGTGTTATGCTGCGAGAAATAGTTAAAAGGAAGTAAGGGAAAAAGGGAGGTTTTATAAGAGGCTGTCGATGGAAAGGCGAGGTGGGATGAAAGGAGGTCAGAAGGAAGGGATGTAATTTGTCTCGAAAGAGGAGGAGGGGGAGAGATGAAGGGAGGAGAAAAGAGGGAGAAGAATAAATAAATGATTGGTCTTGTTTGGAAGACAATTTACCCGGAAGGAAAACTGCCTCATTTCGAGCTCCGGCCCGAGTCTTGTTGTGTAGCCGTGGGGGGCGGGGGTGGGGGGGATGGGGAGATCAATAGCCGTTTGTTTATACTCCAGCTTCTGCATGTTCCCTTTTTGCTGCGGAAAGGCAACTGTTATGAAGCGTAATGATCGTGCTGATAGAACACAAAGGACGCAAGGAAAATGGGCGATTTTCTGCGCTCGCTGCTCCGGAAATTATGATAATATGGGTATGGAAAACAATGACCGTGCGCGCGTGGATTCCTTTCGAAAGGCGCAAAAAAGGGCAAAAAAAACATGGCAAAGGTTAGTGAACAGACCTCTGGCTGCGTGCGCGAGGATAGTGAATGTGAGGCAAGTGGCAAAGAATGTTTGTACTTGTGTGTGCGTGCGTACATGCCGTTGGGTCGGCGGAGTATGCAGCCGACAGACGCCTGACTGACGCTGGAACTTCCACTCCGAGCCCGGGCAGGTTACTCGGACCCTCGCTCCGGCTGACTGCGGGCCTCTCTCGCGTGCTGTCTTTGAGCCGATTTCTTGCCGTGGCTGGGCGACTGCAGTGCTGCAGGCCATCCCAGGGCTTTTGCTATTTATGCAAACTTTTAGTGTTTAGGAATGTAGTTTTTTATGATTTCCATTCTCTTGGTCCTTTATCCCTTTTGTTTACGTTTGTACACGTAGTTCCTGTATGCCTAGCAAGTATTGGTATCATATAAGCGAGTCCCAAGTAATGCCGAGGTTGGAGGGCAGTGCCTGCGAGCCCCCAAGCGCCCCCGGGAGACAACTTCGACGACAGCTCCTTTCCTCCCACTGATTCGCCTGAGGTTAACAGCTGTGTTGGTGACGCGCCTGGAGGGGGCAAAGCCCTTATCCCTCCTTCCCCCTCCCCCTCCCTCCTCCATGTGGGATTAGAACCACTACTTGATGGACTGACCGATACAGCGGCTTAGGTAATCCTCCTCCGCCACCTCCTGTAAGGGATTTAGTTATTATGGGGTCAGTAATTAGGCCTAGGGTAAGATGACACTGTAGAGAGGGCACGCAAGCCACAAAAGCCGGATTTGTAATAGTTTGAATCAATAATCATGGCAGTGCCTGAAACATTGAAGGAAAATAGCGCTATGCGTCACGTTTACTATGCACAAACCCTTTCCCTCGCTGAACGCAGCTAATGACCTTAAATGGTCTTGGGATCAATAAGGGATGGATATTATGGGTGTGAATGGAGAGCAGGTGGCCGCTGCGGTGATCGATTGTTATCATGTAGTCACGTTCAGAATTTAACATTTTCCCCCATTTTCTTTCGCATTTCTTCCTTTCATGCTTGACGCATCTTTTTGTTTTCTGGTTTTGGATGCTATATTATTCTTCCTTCAGAATGTTCAGTGTGATGAGTGAAACGCAGCGAGATGTTTTGCAATTGATTGTTGTTAGTAGAACAAAGCACGATTTGGCACGCGTCTCCTGCGGGTCCCAAAGTGTACACACGAAAGTTGTTGGTGTCTAAGGCGACGACACGTGGCGTCAGAAGGTTGGCAGGGATGCCGCACGAACTATTTCTTCGTGAATGAGCAAAGCCTTCAAGCATCTTCATACGCCAGTGCTACTAGGGAGATAAAGACTCTTAGAATCAGAAGAATCGCAGGTGGGGGCGGGGCCACGTCGAAGGAAGGGTGTGGGTCAGGCAGCTTTAAGGTAGTTGAGGTAAATCTCCCCGGCCACGAAGCTCCTCATGACATAACGGGAGAAGAGGCGTGCTCGGCCATTGGCGCCGGCAATGGGCACCCAGGGGGCGTCGGCGAGGCAGTTGGATGTGCGTGGAGGGTGTAAAGGGCGTCTCGCCTATTTGTATGAGGTCGTGTCGCTGTTCATATCTCCGTGGGAAATGGGGCTCTTGGGAGACAGTTGTGGTTGGAGGTGAGAGAGGGAAGAAGGGTGGGAGGGGGAGCGGGGTCACTGGCCGAGGCGTCATGGCGGCGGCGGCGGCGACAGGGAAATTGTGCATGTGTGCCAGTGATCGGTCATGCACGAGGAATCGATGTGGTGCTCACTGCCCTGCCACGCCGGTCCCCGCCTGCCAGACACGTCTACCTGGTCGCGGAGAGTGATGGGAACTCGGTGAGATTGACGGATGTCGGCCACGGGGCACTCCATGAATGTCAGTTGCTTCGTATGTCGCCGGGGTTATGCAATACGCCAAGGCATTCCTCTTTCATTAATTATTTATGCTTATAGGGATGCAGCTTAGTTCCATTTTTATCTAATTTTCCCGACGTGAATGTTAATTTCAGATTATACACCGACGCATCATTTCCCCAAACAGAACAAAATACTCGCCGACCGAAACAAAATCAAGCCTAAACCATCCACATCCTCAGCTACCTCCTCTCTCCCTTAGAACCCACCGTGATCCCTGCACCGAGTCGCCCTTAATGCACAACCCAGAGACATCCCCAACCCCCTAATCTTTGTCAACCTTTAGCTATTACATAAATTCACCTCCGAGCCCTCACCACAGAGGAACGTCGATGACAGGTCACCATAGGAGAGGCAAAGTCGGTAGCAGACTGTCAGCATAAGGCTTCTGGTGGCATATTGTCAGCACTCAAGGTCTTCTCGGGCCCGAACACACTACTAATTGAACTAGTGACGTTGATATTCAGTAGGGAAGGAATGCTGGGTGTTTTATAAGGCACGTGTCTTTGTTTTCTTGTCTGCTACGATTTTTTTAAAACTTGAAATACGATGATAATCCATTTCCGAAGAATTGAAGCCAAATCGAAATATCGAGAACCTGTACAAAGAAGAAGCTCCATCATTTAGCGCAAGAGTGTATTACTCGATACGGCTTTGTTGAAAGAGCAAATCGT
>NW_020869641.1:1236598-1244098 GCF_003789085.1 Penaeus vannamei | reverse complement strand
CTTGCAGGATGGCTTCACCCCCCTGGCAGTGGCTTTGCAACAGGGTCACGATAAGGTTGTGGCAGTTCTTTTGGAGAATGACACAAGAGGCAAGGTGCGTCTTCCTGCTCTACACATTGCTGCCAAGAAGGATGACACAAAGGCTGCAGCTCTTCTTCTTCATACAGACCACAACCCTGATGTAACCTCCAAGTCAGGATTTACACCTCTTCATATTGCAGCCCATTATGGCAACGAAAATATTGCGAATCTCCTCATTCAGCGCGGAGCTGATGTAAATTATGTTGCAAAGGTAAGTTATTGTTTTGTATTATTTGATTGTTCATATTCCTCACTATAAAACATTGTTATTCTGTGCACTACTTCTTTTTTCTTATCTTAAAGCATGTGTATTCTTTAAACAGCACCAGATTACACCCCTCCATGTGGCATCGAAATGGGGTAAAGGAAATATGGTGTCACTGTTGATAGACAAGGGAGCCAATTATGAGGCCAAGACTCGGGATGGCCTCACACCCTTGCATTGTGCTGCAAGATCTGGTCATGACACCGTTGTTGATATGTTGCTAGAGAAAGGTGCTCCAATCACGAGCAAGACAAAGGTAAGTATTGTCAGTTCTTCAAAGTCATTATAGAGTTTCATTATGTATGAAAAAAACTTTAATATCCATCCATTGGCAACAGTAAAGTCATGCCAACTGTTTGTATTACAGAATGGGTTGGCTCCCCTCCACATGGCGTCGCAAGGTGATCACGTTGACGCAGCTCGTATCCTCCTCTACCACAAAGCACCTGTTGATGATGTCACTGTAGATTTCCTCACTGCTCTCCATGTGGCTGGTAAGATCACTGCAAATGCATTCCTGTTGCTTTTTGATCTGTAGTATTGTATCTCAATAATAATATTTATATTTAAAAAATTTCCTTTCTCCCTTAAACAGCTCACTGTGGGCATGTGCGAGTGGCAAAGCTGTTGCTGGACCGAAAGGCTGATCCTAATGCCCGAGCCCTTAATGGCTTTACTCCACTCCACATTGCTTGCAAGAAGAACCGCATCAAGGTGGTTGAACTGCTTCTCAAGCATGGTGCTAGCATTGAGGCAACCACAGAGGTTAGTTGGTGTAAAAAATGTAAATCTTTACTGTAAAAGAGATGTTTGAATTGGATGGTAAAAGAGATATTTGAATTACATGGTGTTTGGTTGGTAATTTTTCAATATAATGTTTTTATAATGTTTACCATTTATAATAGATATTTCATATATATTAACCAACATTTGGGTAAGAAGATATTATGTAAGTTTGAAAGGATTTTACTTATTTAATTTCTTTTACAGTCGGGTTTGACTCCACTTCATGTAGCATCTTTCATGGGCTGCATGAACATTGTAATCTACTTGATTCAACATGGAGCCTCTGCAGATGTACCTACTGTTAGAGGAGAGACTCCTCTCCACCTTGCAGCAAGAGCTAACCAAACAGACATCATCCGCATTCTGCTAAGAAATGGTGCTCAGGTGGATGCTAGAGCGCGGGTAAATATTCATTGCACTGTGTTTGTATTTAACCCCTAAGTCTCTAAAGTTTTAATAGTTATGAAAAGAAATTCAGAATGAGAGTATCTTTTTGCCAAATATAAGTATATAATTACCCATGCAGCTAGGAAATTTTATTACTTAAAAATTCATTCCTTGTAGGAACAACAAACCGCTTTGCACATCGCCTCCCGTCTGGGTAACAGTGACATTGTTGTACTATTACTCCAACATGGAGCTGCTGTTGATGCCACAACCAAGGACCATTACACTGCCCTGCACATTGCTGCCAAGGAGGGTCAGGAGGAGGTGGCTAGTGTACTCCTTGAGCATGGTGCCTCCTTGACCTCCACCACAAAGAAAGGTTTCACACCTCTTCATTTAGCAGCTAAATATGGTAATATGAAGGTAGCCCGCCTGTTGCTGCAAAAGGATGCCCCTGTTGATGCACAGGGCAAGAATGGTGTTACACCTCTTCATGTGGCAGCACATTATGACCACCAGGTAAGTTATTGAGTTACTTTTACTGTAGAACCCGACAATACTTCATGACTATTTATCTTTGTGCCATGATTTTGTATTTATCTTTCATGCATTAGCTGTAAAAGCCACAGCAAAAAGAAAGTAAATGAAATAGTGTAAGTAATATAGTCTCATTTGTCTAATTTAACCAACTATCCTTTTCAGAATGTTGCCCTACTACTGCTGGATAAGGGTGCATCTCCCCACGCCACAGCTAAGAATGGTTACACGCCTCTCCACATTGCTGCTCGCAAAAACCAGATGGATATTGCAACAACGCTGCTTGAATATGGTGCAAGTGCCAATGCTGAATCTAAGGCTGGATTCACACCTCTACATCTTAGCTCCCAGGTATTGCCTCCAACTTCTAAGTTAATTGAGTAACCAATAATGACAGTTTTATACGTAAGAAAGTATACATGTGTGATATACATTTGAAATGTTTAATTTTCTTTTCTTTTCAGGAGGGACATACAGATATGGCAACACTCTTAATCGAGCACAATGCTGCACCAGGAGCTTGTGCAAAGAATGGACTTACCCCATTGCATCTGTGCGCACAAGAAGATCGTGTCAATGTTGCCGCTATTTTGGTGAAGCATGGAGCCCAGGTGATTACTTCCTACCAAGATTAGATGGAGAGATATGACAAAATGTGGTTTCTTGTGGTGATTACTTGTATAAAAAAATTTCTTTTGATATAGTATTAAAAAGTTTTTACTTCCTTCTTTTCAGATTGATCCAGCAACAAAGGCTGGTTATACACCATTGCATGTTGCCTGTCACTTTGGGCAAATGAACATGGTGCGCTTCTTGCTACAGCATGGTGCCAAGGTTGAGTCTTCAACACAACTTGGGTGAGTGGTTTTACCTTTTAGTACTGACCATTTTAAGATATTATAGTCTTTTCCTTTGAATGGAATTGATCATAACCAGTTGAGAAGTAATCTACAGGTTCAACATCAATTGTTCAGCATTTACTGGTGCAGGAACTTTACTCATTTGGGACTTAAATCTAGGTATCATTAGTTTACACTATGGTTGCTTGGCTAGTTGTGATTTGACCCACACATTTACATAGAAATTTAGGTCATATATTGTATGGATAAAAAGTATAGTTATTTGAAATATACAATGTACCTGTAGGTAATATTTTATTTCAAAATATATTTTTTATGTATTACAATTGAAAGGTGAAATGATGTAGCTCAACATGAGATGAAAGCTTATATCTTGTGGAGGTAATGAAAAGTCATTAGTTTTCCATATAGGCTTTTGAGAGAATTAGAAAAGTGTCAAGTGGCCTATCCCTGATAACATGGTCCCACAGGAGATATAATGGGGATAAAGATAAAGGTGCAAGATAAAGCTGATAAGATAGGAGCCTTATGTGTCCCAGCAGTCAGTCTCATACAGAACCTAAATAACAGAACACAGTATTACCTGATGATTTAGATCTAATTTACTGGGCTTGCTTTATTTTGTATATTCGATTGATAATTTTATTTTCCAAAAGAGTTGACAGTGTTTCTTTTTGTGTAAGGGTCAAAGTTTGGAAAGGGAGTGTATCTTGTGCATATGAAGAGCAACCCAGACTTATTAAACATTATTGATTACTATTATTATTTTTGATGATTATACAAAAGTAAGTACATATATGTTAGGTGTATAGTTTGCTTTCATTTCATTTGTAGATTATATTTTGTAAATCAACGTAAGCTTTTTACTTGTTTTTATTTTCAAACACAGATAGATAATGCATTTTTTAGAGTAATATATCTGTAGTGCATATATTGTCAAAGAGAATATTTATTAAAAGTTTATTAATTCTTTATAGAATATTTCCTGTAAGAGATGAAGTTATAGAACAGCTAAAGTATAATGTGATATATCCCCAACAGGTACACTCCTCTCCACCAAGCAGCTCAACAAGGCCACACTCAGATTGTCAACTTGCTCCTCGAAAACAAGGCTGAACCGAACGCAGAAACAAAAGTGAGTCATGTTTTGTGCAAATGTTGAAGTCTGAATGATTGCTTCTATGCGGGTGGGTTTCCCTTGTATACCCATATATACATATGCTTGTGCTTGTCAAACTGGAAATGAGTGAATGTAAATGTGAGAATAGAACAGTTTCCCCTTTTGACTGCTACTGTGTGAAAAAAAAAAAGATTTCACCTGTAATTGTATTAGAAGTGACCGAACAAAGTACTTGACATCTTATTGAAATGGTCTTTTTTCACAGTTAACTGAGTTTGTATTGATATGAAATTTAAAAAATTGATTATACCTCATGTGACATATATTTTATATACATTTTATTTTTCACTTTTCTGAAAAGTACTGAAATTTGCTTGGTATACCCAGTTTTATGAAACAACTAATACATTCCAACTCTTCAACACAGGACGGCAAGACGGCTCTAAGCATTGCACAACGTCTCGGCTACATTTCTGTAGTCGAGACCTTGAAGATTGTGACAGAAACGACCATTACTACTACCACCACAACTGTCACAGAAGAAAAGTACAAGGTTGTTGTGCCAGAGACAATGCACGAGACCTTTATGAGTGAATCAGAAGATGAAGGAGGTAGGTGTTTCACTGATAGATTAAGAATACAAGTTGGTATTGTTTTTTCATGTGAATCATTTCATTTTGGTTTGGAAGTTTTGCAAAGAGATATGTTTTGGAGTTTTTCTAATTAGAATTCTTTTTGGACTCGGTTGTTGATGTGAAGG
This sequence comes from Penaeus vannamei, assembly GCF_003789085.1. Classification (NCBI taxonomy): domain Eukaryota; kingdom Metazoa; phylum Arthropoda; class Malacostraca; order Decapoda; family Penaeidae; genus Penaeus; species Penaeus vannamei. The sequence goes on along the minus strand of NW_020869641.1, from coordinate 1,239,302 downwards.
TGTTGAACAGTGAATTTTGTTTGGTTTGTAATATTCTGCCAAAATTCAGTCAGGTTTTTCATTGCTCATGTTGATGGTTTTACGGGTTGATTATTCTATGTTTTAGCCAGATGAATTTACCTTCAATCTGATGACTGAACTTTAAACTTAGATTTTTCTTTTCCTTTTTTTTATAGTTATTGCAATACAGTCTTTCTTGCAATTAGTAGTCATTGTCTCAGTAGACATGATCATTTGTGTATATATTTCATTTTTGAAATTGAGGTATCTGAACCAAGCAGTGATATTTTATTTGCATACTTCTATAGGATTTTTTTGAATATATAAATTAAAGGAATATGGATTTTCTATTATTTTTTGTCTTCTGCTTATTTGCTGAAGCTGTTGGTTAGCTAAGCTTTATATATTTGTACATATAGTAATCATCTGCTTCAGTTTGGCACAGTGGAAAAGAAAAAAATCTGCCTGAAAATTGAGATACTTTAAAAGTTTTTGGCATTTCCTTTTTAGACCATTTTTGTAGACATTGTCATCTAAGGATCTCTGAATAGTTATTGAAAAAAAGAGTAGAATGAATGGCAATGGAACTCTGTCTTATGCTGGCTTAGTACTTTTTTAAAAGCTTTGCACTTACCGATATCAGTGTGATATGAGTTCACTGGGAAAAGGCATTATCTTCAGTGAGAATGGATGGTTGTGCGTGGTTATGCATTTGTTATTAGAAGTTTGATCGGAGAGCTGAGTGCAAACCATTATCTTTGTATTGGTTCTTGAAGCATGGTCTAGAATGTATTGGGAGATACTTTTCAGTGCTAGGTACAGTTTGAAGAACTGACAAAAGCCTCTTTTTTTTTCTTCTTGATTATTTGACCAAGTGTGTTTGATGGATCTTTAGTTAATAATCCCAGGATAATAGATGATTGGTACTGTTTAGTTGGAATGTTACGAGTGCCTTCTATTTTTTGGTTTTCTTTGTCCCTGACTTGATACTGAAGAAGTGTGATGTCATTTTTTAATACCTTATTGTTTGAAATAATATCTTTTAGGATTTGTTATGATTTTCTTTTTTTATGTGTTTATTTACTACTTTTTTTATCACACAAACTGACTTCCATATTTTTTCAATGAATGACATATTGACTGGCACACAGGACGTCTGCTTATGTTACAGTTACCTTTGCCAATAATTTAATGCTTTTTTAATGCACATTATTGCATTGATATGGCATGCAGCCCCTTTTAAAGCAGCACGTAATCATATCTTGCAGTTTGTTTATATTATGTATAGTTTCTTTATTTTATTTCTTATTTGTTTGTTTAATTTGCATGCAGGGTCTGCTTATTATTTCACTGCAGATAAGATTTTAAAAATCATTATGTTTTATTGCTCTTGCTTTTTTTTTTTTCTTAGTTTATTTTCACTGATAAGCAGATAAATTCAGAATACATTCTATGTTCAATAAATTGAAATGTGAAGTGTAATTTTAGCATGTCGTTGCCTCTGTATGAATGAATTTTTTTAAGTAGAAGTTCTTGTTAAAGGAATATAATTATATGCATGAGAGAGCAACAGTGCAGGGCATTCTCAAGAAGCATCGTCAGCCAGAAGGGTAAGGAGCAGCCATTACTCTAAAGAGACGTGACGAGTGACAGCATCGTGACAGAGTGTAGTTTAGATTTTGCTTATGATCCTGATTTATCCTTGATTTCTTGAGTCCTTTTAGTGTTTGCGCATATTGATGTTGATATTAGTTGCCCAGAAAGTTATTTCATTTATAGTCTGGTTATTTACTGACCCAGTAAAAGACATATGCAAATAAGCTATGATGATTAGCACTGCAATGGTTGGGCACAGAATACAATCTATTTTGTTTACATGACTGTAAGAGATCATTCTATAGAGATGTGAAGTTGATTTATGTAAAGTAATTTGCATGGTGCACTAAAACCTCATAATATATCATTGCATTCAATTGAAAATAAATAATTGAAGAATCAAGAAGGGATATCAGGACATTATGTTGTTTCTTTCCAGTAACATTGCATGTGATGAATAAGCAAAGAAATGTGATATGCAATGACACTGAATGATAATGAAGTGTGTTCATAAAATTTCCATCCAGAATTGACCTTTAATAAGTTTACCAGACTTTATTTCATATTTTTTTATCTGTCTTCTTAGTTGCCCATTGTTAACATCAAACTGAAACTGGAAAACATATTTTACATCTCCCTAATATAATTATGTGTGTATTCATGAAAAGTCATCCTTATAAACTGTTATATCAAGCTTTTGAGAGTATCACATTGGTATCATATTACCCTGTTACATATAAAGTTGCTCATAGATCATAACCTTTGTTGATGTTGTTATTTCTTATTGTAATGTGTAGCTTTGGGCTGATACATTATTCCTGTATTTAGTATTGTATTTTTATTTGTCTGAGGAAACATAGTTTTGTCACTTGGATGGTAATGTTATTTAAGCAAAGATCCCGTGTAAATACTGCAAGTTGCATGGAGTTACTAACTGAAAATTTTTAACCAGGAGTAATATGAAATACATTTTTGCTAAAATAATTTCAGTTATGAAGAATTTATTGCAGTCCTAAGCATGATTAAGAAGTCAAGACTATAAGACCCCGTTTGATAACTGACACTCTCCTGGTGCTTGCCTAAGTTTTATGATGTATGTTGACCCATT
>NW_020869641.1:1226598-1229098 GCF_003789085.1 Penaeus vannamei | reverse complement strand
AGTTATCTGCCCAAGTGAACCAGACTCAGGTGCAGCAGCCTGTAGGTCAGAGTGCCAAGGGTCAGGTCCCTGCAGACCAAGATTCAGTACCTGAGAAGGCTGCAGAGATTCTCAGTGGGTGGGAAGGGTATGTCCTGCAGATGTTGTGTGACTCCAGGAAAGAGCTCAAAGTAGTGAAAAAAGTATAAGAATGCACATTGTTTTCTTTAGCTGATGGTTAGCTTCAGCAATTGATTTTGCAGTTGACTAAAAGGAACTAATTCTTGCAACATTTGTTTTTTTGATGCCCTTTTCTAGTTGTCAACTGATTCTCCTTCATTCATGATGAAAGTGAATAATCCAAATTCATTTTTTTTCCAGAAGTGATTGAATAGGTATATTTTACTTAGGAGAAGTATTTCAAGTGTAGGCTTTTACTGCTTGATATAACTTTTAACCCCTTCACCATGATATAGGAGGATTGGAATGGCAGAAGTGAGTTGAAAATATACTAATTTATGTGCAGCAAGAATAGAATTTAAAAAGATTGTAAATTTAGGTATATAATTAATAAGTCTTTGATGAATCGTAGATCATAGATATTTACTATTAGAAAGAAAAGACTGATATTAATGAGCTTTCCTGGAGGAAACATACACTTTGATAGAGTGACATTTATGTGTGCGTGTGGTTTGGACCATCCCCTCATACCCTGGCCGAGTTCAGAGTTATGTCTTTTAACTCTGATCAAGAGTTTAATTTTAGGAATTTACCACACCCTGATTACAGACTTTGCTAATATCCATACTTATTTGGCTGAATTTGCAAGTAGTTTACAAAAGCTTGAAGGGATCTCATCTTTGATGCTTTTGTTGATTTACTCTTTCAATTTTCTGTTTATGATTTACAGACAGATTTTTTTGCAATTGAATACTGCTTGTGAAATCAGCTTTCATTTTGCTAACCAAAGTCTCATGAGTTATTTGGTGATATGAACAATAACATTTTTTGGTATAATACAATATATTTTATTCATGTTACAGTTTCTACCCTTCTTTCATCCTGTCTCTATCTTATACGAGATCAATTATGGTAGAACTAAATTCTAAGTTTTACACAGTTACTGAATTATATCAAAGAATGAATTAAAGAGAACTAATTGATGGTGATAGGATGATAACATTTGTACAGTCAACAGGTTCATGAGACTTAGTTTTTTTTACTGACGTGGTGTTAATAATTAGTCATTTTCTGCAGGTAACAACTGAATGCAGAGTCTAGCTCTAACTTGTGTCTTTGTATTGTGTGCGTGTCTTGCCTTGTACCATCTGTCCATTTATATTTGTTACCAATAATTGTGCAAACATGAAAGATACAGGTAGTCTGAAACTCTTTGGAGGTGATTCATTTTTTCCTCGCTCGGCCTGTATATCCTAGAAGGATACACTTTGGGAGGTCAAGTCTGTTGTTTTCTTTTTATAAATGTTCACCTCTTTTTTGTTGGGTGGTCCAGCTACAAGAGCTTTCAGAGCCTGGGGAGTGGAAATCGCTCTTCAGTGTACTCGTTTCTCACCAGCGACTCTGAAAATCCGGAGAATGGTTGGCCTTATGTTCGAAGGTAAAAGGGTTGGGGAAAATGATCAACTAATTCTCATATTGCTTTCTACTGTGGGAAAAGCTGTGTTGCTGGATCTTAACTTGTTGGGATTTAAATGTGGTGCCACCGGGAAACTTGGTTATTGTTTAGTTTATGGGGTCTGTGACAACTAACATGTATTGTTTCAAAGCTAAGTGCTGAATCTTCTCTTATACTTATTGTCTCAGGCTTTGCTTAGGGATATTTTATTCAAGTTGTGTTGGGAAATTATACATTGAGCTTTCTGTATTTTCTTGGTTTGTTTTGATATTTATATGCATTAATCAATACAAGTAATCAATAATAAAGGGAAGGACTATTCATGCAAAGTAAAAATGGCCCTTTGTGGAGCTAGGCTCTGAGATCACCCATGAAAAAGCCACTGCCAGGTTCCAGAAATAGACTCTGTGGGATACGTACAGAAAGTTCAGGGCTGGCTCAGTGTTGGCTAGGCATTGTGACGGGTTTCACTACACCTCTCCTCTCCTCCCTTTCCACACCACAATGGGCATTGAACAACGGTACTTGTTGATTACAGTAATGGCTGTTGATGTGATGTTTGAATTTTTGCGTGTTGTCTTATGATTTAACTTGCTGTGGCACTGACAGATTATATAGTAGTAGAAAGTAGTTTTTTATAGTGTAAAATAGGCAACTTTTTTTTTTTCTTTTCCTGTGTCTCCTTTATCTATTCCTTTTTTTTTTTTTTTAATCTCTTGATGGTTCTATATTTTTGGAGAATGATAAGTCTTTATGTAACCTCCTGCACATTCCTTGCAGTTTAAAGCTATGCATATATTTTTGTTGCTTATGATTCAATAATTTTTAGTTTCTTTGTATCCAGCATTTGTGATATTGTCACTTCATCATTATTGGCTTAGTTTG
>NW_020869641.1:1216598-1221598 GCF_003789085.1 Penaeus vannamei | reverse complement strand
TGTATGACTAAACTAATTTCCATCTCTATCTGCAGCCCTGTTATTATCGAGGTGCCACACTTTGCTTCCCTGCGTGGCAAGGAGCGTGAGATTGTGATCCTTCGCTCAGATAATGGAGAGACCTGGCGTGAACATACACTGGAGGCCACTGAGGAAGCTGTGCAGGAGGTCTTAAACGAGAGCTTCGATGGTGAAGGTTAGTGACTGGAAACTTCCATCCTGATATGAAGCTAGCTCTAGTAAGATCAGATTACAAGAAAAAGTCCTGACATATATATTTGTAATTATTGATTTGAAGGACTCAGAAAAAAGTGGCATATCCCATGATAGTTTTAAGACTGCCATGTGCCAAATATTATTATGCAGTAAAACTACAAAAATATAATATTCTTCATTGAAAATATCTAGTTTTAGTAGTGAAGTAATTGATTCTTATGTTTTCTTTGACAGAATTGAAGCAACTAGAGGACCTCAATACAAACCGCATCACACGCATCCTCACAACTGACTTCCCACAGTACTTTGCAATTGTTACACGCATCCGACAAGAGGTCAGTTGTTACTCATTATCTTGGTGTCATTTACCCAATTACCAGTAGTAATTATTATTGATTATGATTTCCTGTATCCTAGAAGCACTGATTGTTTGTAATAGCTTGGTAAGTATTATGTATATTATAAAAAAAAAAAAAATTATGTAATGTTCTTGTAATATTGCTGCCCTCTTTTTTATCTTTGGTATTTTGTTTCGTTTTTTCTAGGTCCATGCCATCGGACCTGAGGGAGGAATGGTGTCATCAACAGTTGTACCACAGGTCCAGGCAGTGTTCCCCCAGGGAGCCCTCACCAAGAAGATCAAAGTGGGACTCCAGGTAAACCTCTTCAAGCCACGCAAAAACCACACTGGACCCATGAAAAAGATTAGCGTGAATAACATCCCAAAGAAGAAGCGATTTAGTCTTATTTGGTGAAGTAGTAGCTGTTGAAACAGGTTGAGGAAGATCAGGGAAATGCTTGATATATAATTTAATTTTGTATAATCTCTTTTTTTTTCTCTTTTTTTTCTTTTTTTGTTACTTCAAAAGTTTTCAGTAATTTGCAGAACTTCTGATGAGGAAAGTATGAGAATATAATAGGAAAAGAAAAATTGAATCTACCAGTTTAAGTGCTAAAAAAAGAAGATAGAATTTTTTAGCAGAAATAGGATACTTAGGTTTGCCAGTTTAAGAGTAATTTGGGATACTTTTTCTTAAAATTTCTTTTTTTGTTGGAACCAGAACTTCTTTGCAGTTTAAGTGCAGCACTTTTGCCACTTTACTAAATTCAAAGTTTGAGAGTTCAAGAAGCTTTGTAGCAGACAGCACACACACACACACACACACACACACACACACACACACACACACATATTCATAACAGACAAACAGACATGCATTATTAGAAGGAAAATGTCTCAGACACAGTGGTATATGTTTATATGATGTGATTTATCAATTTTCTTCCCTTTTTATTTATTTATTATTATTATTTTTCTTTTTTGTTTTTATGATTTCTTCCTTTTCAAAAAGCCAGTCATGTTTGTTTGTTTTTATTTATTATAGTTCTCAGTCTTAATTTTCTTTTTAGAGTTATCTTTTCATATGTGTAAACTACTTTTCTGTAGCTCATGTTTTTTACAAACATTCATTTAAACATTTTGAAGATTTTAAAAACTTTAGTGCCTGCTGTGAAAATTGGAGTCATCGTCAAACATCACGTAATGTACATTCCTACGGTGGAGTCCAATGTGGGGCACAAGTCCAATACTGCATGATGGCAATAGCATTGGATCACTGCCTTTGTTTGAACAACACTGCTCTCTTCTTTTTTTATTTTGTTTTTAATTGCATGTTGAATAATTTGCATGGGTATTATTTTTATAGTGTTGCTTATGTTTTGGTTTGTGCCATTCTCTTTTGTTTCTTCAGTTTTTCTTTCATATTATCCTTTTTTTAAGAGTTTGGGTTTATTAATCTGGAAACAAACACGTCAGTTCTAGTCAGTAAAATAGTTCATTTGACACACTATAGCTATAGGATACAGAAGACTGCTTATAAAAGAAGGTAAACAAATGACTATAATTGAAAGGAAAATGTCACAGGTAATGTATAGGGAGGAACCCATGACTGATTTGAACCCTAGTAAGTCTGTCAAGATTATGCACGCCCAAGGATTAGAATAAGTAGTGCCTAGATTATGAAAGCTAAATGATAGACATAGGATTCTTTCTTGCTCGTCAGTTCACCATACTATAGAGGCTGTAGTAAATACCAGACTTTCCATTTTTTCATTGCTGGGTCCCATTTGTTTCTCATAAGAAAATAAATCAGTTGATGATCAGTCATGAAGTGTATTTCAGTATTGTGTCATTTTCATTGATTTCCACTACTTTAAGGGGACTGAAACTCAGAATAGTCAACACAGAAATGTTCTTTCTGCATATGTATAGAAGAATGAAACACATTATTCAGAAATTGATATTTTATAAAATTGCCTCACAATACAACTTTGCCATGGTTGTTGAACTAATATTCTCAAATATACCAATAACTTTCAAAATGCCTTACTTCATACCTATGGCTTCCCTACTGAAAGCATCTAAAAGATAAACCACAAGTTCCCTCTCACTTGAATGTAAGGCAGAGAATATATAATAAATATTCCCTTAGTAATCTGTGGGACCAATTTTGCACAGTTGCAAAGCTTCTGAGTAACATGAGGTTCTAGTGAGAATATCATGCAGATACAAAGTTCAAAAAAGCACTTTTGTACATAAATGCACATGCACATGCATATGTACACATAACCACTCAGATATGCTAATAAATTCATCTACTTATTGTGCTTAACTTTTGCAGTCATACTGAATGTTCTTTGTCTTTTTTAACCTTGTGAGTAGAGTACTTAATGGTAATTAATAAAACGTACTAAGACCTCTATAGTTTGGAGAAAAGGCTTCTGATCACTTTCATTCCTTCTATGGAGCAGAAAGAATGTAAGGAATAATCTTTTATATCTTGGAAGGACATTACATTTTTTTTTTACCCTAGCTGGATTATTTCAAATATTAATTTTTCTCCAGCTTTCATAGCATTTACATAATGATGACCTCAGAAGAATAGTCCTCTGTTACTGAATTAGGTTAATTTGTAATTTAAGTTTTTAAATCCATTGCTTCATGGTAGGATAATTACCTGAGTGAAAAGAATGGGTAGTTAACCAATAGAATATATTACCATTTGACAAATCAGTTCGTTAGACGTCGAATGATTCAAGAAACTATTCCAATCTATACCATAGGGATCCCAAATGCTATGAGACCAGTGACTTCAGACCTTAGAATCAGCTTCATTAAGGCTCACTCTCCTAGCTATGGATGTAAAGTTCAGCCTTATTGCAATAGCCTAAGGTCAGAGCCACTGGTGGTGTCACTTATATATATATATATTGCCTTTTAAAGAGGATTATTTTTATATGTAGACATGACACCTATGCCATATACTGTAGAGGTTTTTATGTGTTTAGAGAGAAATTGTGATTATCAAAGAGTGTAATGTGTACATTTTGCTTATTCAAGAAACAAAATTGCTAGTTGATTATATACCTAAGATAGCCTATGATATATGATAGTAGGTTATGATGATGTATCTTATTGTAGTGTAAAATTTAGTTATCATTTTAATTCAAATGTTTAATTGATAGGGATCGTATCTCATAATATTTATTTATCTCGTGTTCTGAGAATAGTGAATCTCAAAAAAGAAATTATGATAGAAATCGTGCTCAAAAGCGAAGTTGCTTAGGTCACCAGCATTTTCTCTACACCATCACAGAATGATTAGTAAAGCAGATCTGTGGACAGTAATAGGATGTTAATACTCAAATTGAAAGTGTAAAAAAATGAAAAGTAAGATTTGTAATTATTGTGTCTTAGCAGGAGACTGTTATTACTGTCTGCAGGACTAACACCTTTTTAGTTTAGAAGCCAACATCTTGTTATTTTCATTTCTTCTAACAGCACATGCCAGTGAATGGATTACACCAGCCTGTTGTTTCACTGAGGCCTGTTTTGTCATAGCCTTACTACTTCAGCTACTTAGTAATTTTTGAAACACAGTTACCTAGATATCTCTTTTCCTGGTTGATTGGAATACCATGATCAGGGAAACAGTTCTTGATTTTCCTTTATAATAATTGAATATGTCAAATTTTTGGAATAGTGCCAAGATATCAGGTATGTCAGGCTGGAGTGTCCACTGCACTGATGCAGGTAAGAAAGATACTCACAGCTAATTACAAATCATGTACAGCGCACATGTAGTTTCTTGTGCAATGCTAGGAACTTCCAATGTGAATTGTGGTGCTGTATGTGAACATGTAACTCTCTGTGTGTCAGTTTTCCAGTCACTTGAGAGCATGGTGTGAAAGCATTGATTATTAAGACAGTGAATACATATGTAACTTAGTTTTCACTTTGCACTTACTAACTTGTACTAGGTTATTTCCCTGTGCTCTTAGGGACACTAGAATGCTAACTGGTGACTCGATGAGGACTGTATGCAGTTTACCCAAATCTGCCGAGTCATTGTCGAAAACAGGGGTAACTTATTGGCTATGATCAATTTATTAACATGGCTTGGCTAACTATTGGCTTGCTACTAACTGCAGCACAAACTAACCATGTTAGCTAGTTTGTACCACAGTCTTGGAGAAAATGCCCAATAAACTTAGTTAAACGCAAGTGGCATGAAGTTTGTTTTCACCAACTCACCTGAACGTGTGTAAAATGCAGTTAGCAAGGTTCGATGAAACAGCATTGGATCAGTCCACCAACACTGTAGTTATTAAGTAGATTTTTTCAAGGAATGTACAGTAGTCTAGTTATTTCATCTCAAGAACACTGGACCTTGTAGAAACAAATGTAGAAACCACAGTTGAACTGAATTTATTGGGCTTTCGTA
>NW_020869641.1:1204098-1206598 GCF_003789085.1 Penaeus vannamei | reverse complement strand
CTTTACAAAGCTCTTTCTTGTAATGTGTTAAAAGAAGCATAACAGCTTCCAGAGTCAGTATTTATTGTTTTGCACTGATCTATCCCCAACTTTCCCTCTTGTAGGTGGTTGTGTGTCTCACATAGTAGGTTAGTTTCATTTCACAAATTCCTTATTTATTACTTTTTTCTATTTTTGGTTTTATCTTTAAACAAATTTTAGTGCCCTATCTTGGACTAAATTATTTCTCATCAGTAACTTGCTGCTTTTTATGTATATAATTCAATACTTTCTGCGCAAGTATGTCTAAAATGATAAAACTGGAGGAACAAAGTGTTTCACATGATATACACCACATTCTGTTGTATATTGGCATTCCTTTGTCACGGTGACCTTTTGTCTAGTGATTTAATGTAGTGTTGTTTCATGGCTTTCTACTTAATTCTTCCACAGTACATTTTTATTGCTTCTGATTTTATGTTTACAAAAAAATATATTTTAAAGAAATGAAGAAGAAAAATTGTTCCTGACAGTCAGCATGGGAACATAAAATCTGTTCAGAAAATTAGCTCCAAATTGATGGATATTTGATGGAGTTTACTTTTGTATTCTCTCTTGGCTTTTCTGTTGTTACAGCAAATGCTTTTACTAGGAAGAAAGCTCCATTATGTACACACTCAAATGAGAAGTTGTTTTCTGAACGGAAATTCTGCTATTAATTTTAGTACATAAAGTGAGCATCGCAATAATATACCTAATGTTTAAAGAAAGGATGTGAAGTTAATTCACTGGCAACCCAACTGAGGCTAATTATGAGGAAATTTAACACTATTGTAACTACAAATCTCAAGATGACTCTGAAGGTAAGGGCAAGGCAGGCCATCATAACACTACCTGTTCACTGGAATCTTTTGGCCAACCAACTTCTATTTGAGCTTCTTAGATGCTATTGTTTTTAACTTTCAAAAGTCTTTCACTGAATTTTTAAATTTAAAGCCTGTAGTGAAGCCCAGAACACTAAATTATGGTAGCACTATAGTTTAAAAAGAAATTATTGATGTATTATAACTTTTTTTTTCATACTTGTCAATTCAGGCATTTTATATTTATGAATTATGAAGAGATGGGGCTTTTCTTTGTGTTGTGTGAGAGATTCCTGTGTGCGGGTGTTGTGTGTATGATCTGCCTGGGAGGCCCCCCACCACCTCAGTGACAACACGGAAAGACCAACTCTGCTCTCCCACTGTTTGTTATGCTTGGACGCTTCAACTTGTTAGTTTTGTTGAGGCAGTTTTATTGTTTTTTGTCTCTGTATTGCATTGTTTTCCCCTTCATTCTCTCTGACTTGTACATGATGTGTGAGACTGACCGTGACAAAGCTGACACTGGCTGAGCGCAGCTGGCTGGGGGTGGCCAGTACATTCCTGTACATCTGGGACTACGAAGGTTTGATGACAAACCTGTCAGGAAAAAGAAATCTCAGCAAGTAGACACGATCATAGCATCAGTATCTTCAGTATTTGAACATACTGAACTTTCTCTCAAAATTTCATTGTTTGATATTCTTCAGATGGTGTTTTTATATAGTCCCAAGAATTTTTTGGTCTAGTGTCAGATACAAGGGAATTTTGAGTTTGGTAGAGGACAGGGATAGTCCCTAGTGCTACAATCTTGTATGTTCATGTGTCCCTAGGGGGTGAGAAACCCTTTCTGTAGTTGGTTGGAATCCCCTAATTTTTTCTAGGGAAGAAAGGTTACAATAAACAGTGTAGTGTTCACATAGCAATTTATTATAATAGATTAGTGCTTGTGGAAGTATGAGCCATGTATTCTCCTCATTCCGTGTAGAAACACATTCATAGATGATCCCCAGTTTCTGCATCTATTAGTTGGAATTAATGTTTTGATACTTCATGTAACAAGTCATCTTCACTAATCAACCTTTACCGTACCTGAGCCCATTGACCCAAAGTCCCTAAGCTCTGTATGATAGAGATCAGTATCAAGTATTCCAGTTACAGGCATACCCTTTAGACAATGTTTCAAAAGATGTTGTATACTTATTTCTTTTCCTGATGTTCCCTTGGCTATTAATCTGAGTTTAACATAAGATATTTAACTAAAACCTTAATTGGATCCGTTACCCCAAACCTTTCTCACATACTAACCAAGAAACACTTCTACTCTTGTTATGCTGCACATGTGGGCGCCTACTGTAGGGGTGTTTCGGAAAAGATCTTTGAAAGGTAAAAATTCAACTCCAAACGAAAAGGAATGGGCATCTGGGTGGAATCTTTTAGTTCTCTTTTTTAATGCTCATACTGTTTTGTTTTTTCTGCAATAACCCCCCTAACTGTGGTCGTTGTAACCCCTTTTGAGTACTGTAAATATGGACATTTTCATATAAATTCTTGTACCTTGCACACAAACAGCTGTGGTTTCTTTCCTTTTTCTGATTAAATGTCTTGTTTGATTCCGTTGGTGAAAATATCCATACATTACAGACAGCACTCAAGTTTTT
>NW_020869641.1:1181598-1196598 GCF_003789085.1 Penaeus vannamei | reverse complement strand
AATGTTTTATTATGATTCTGATATATTTATCTATCATTTGTTACAGTCTTATATCTTTTATTACTGTTAATGGTATTGGTGTCTTTATTACTGATGATATGATTGTTTTTGGTAATTTTTTAGTCTTTATGTTTCCTTATTGTTGTTGTTTTTTATTGTCATTATAATTGAGTTCATTATCATCTATTTGTAGAATTTAATTTGATTTTCATTATAGTTTAAAGTCTTTTATAATTGTAATAATTACTGTTACTATGATCATTATGGCTATAGAATAATAACTGTTAGTCTTTTTAGATGTTAACTACCTTTTGTACTATATTTATGTACATCATTGTTGTAGATAGTTTATTTTTCTTAGTCTGATATGAAAGCAAGGATTCTTCAAGTTTTGAATTCATCTCCTGTGTGATGAAATAGTTTTAAAAGTAATTAACTTTTGCATAAGATATTTTAGTAAGATTTAGTTAATAGTCAAAAAGTATAAAGATATAAGTATTTTATAAATCACAAGGCTGTATTTTAGTCATTAGATTATCTCAGTCACAAACAAACAAAAAAAATACTTGTAAATGTTATGCACCAAAGTTTGTGGTCACTAACAAGAGGCATTTACAGGCGGAACAACCCGCGCTCAGTGGGAGGACGTGACGGGCTCAACACCTCTCACTTTTGTCAACGATTGCGTCAGCTTCACCACCACTGTCTCCGCCCGATTTTGGCTCATGGATTGTAGTAACATACCTGAGGCGACCAAAATGGCCACCGAGCTATATAGGGAAGCCATCCATGTACCATTTATGGCTAAGTTTGTAGTCTTTAGCAAGAGACATCAGTTGGAGGAGGCAAGAGTGCGGGTGTTCTGTATGACGGATGACAGAGAGGACAAGACTCTCGAGCAGCAGGAGCTCTTTGTTGAGGTAAGTTAGTGAAAGTGGTTTCAGCAAAAGATTCACTCTTATTTTAAGTATTAGAAAATAGTATGATTTTGTTTCACCTTATTAGTTATATATTTCTGCATACATACATATATATATATATATATATATATATATATATATATATATATATATATATATATATATATATATATATATGTATGTATGTATGTATATATGTATGTATGTTATTTATATATATATATATGAATGTGTAAAAATATATATGTACAGCGGATCTTTGTCTTTGTATTTTTATGTTACTGACTAGTGAGACATACGTTAAGCTAAACTGTTTTATTTATTTATTGTTTTAAGTTTCCTATCATATTTATTACTTGTCAGTTAACCTTCATCTCTAGACCAGTGTAGATACCCATCTGTCATAGCCTTTAAAAAAAAAAAAAAAAAAAAAAAAAGTGTTTTTCCCCTAATAAAGATGTAATTCACATCAGGTTGCTAAATCACGAGATGTAGAAGTGTTGGAGGGTAAGCCTCAGTACCTTGAATTTGCTGGCAACTTAGTTCCAGTCACTAAATCAGGGGACCAGCTTGCATTCAACTTCTACGCCTTCCGTGAAAATCGCCTTCCATTTACCGTACGTGTGAAGGATCAACATGCAGATCCCATCGGAAGGGTGGCCTTCATGCGACAGCCCAAGGTAGGCGTGTAGTGTAATTACATGATGCAAGATGTATGGTGGTATGCAGTATATTATTCATTGAAAGTCATAATTTGTAAGTTGTTTATAGTAGATATGAGATTAATGATTGACAAAAGCAGTTAAGAACAAAAGAAAAGAGCAAGATCACTTTGCTTGTGTGTGTGTGTGTGTGTGTGTGTGTGTGTGTGTGTGTGTGTGTGTGTGTGTGTGTGTGCTTGTGTGTGCTTGTGCTTGTGCTTGTCTGGACGTGTGTATGGCTACACTGGAATATTTGATATATGAATGTATTTCTGTAATTTAAGTGGATATCTAAACAGGCTTACCAGTTTATACTAATTTCGCATAAATGCTTTGCATAATTACAACATACACACACACACTCACAAAGTATGGTAGTGTTGAAATATTTACATTCATGAAATGTAGTACCTATCATGTGTGAGTATATAAATTACTAATTACAACAGAACTAGCTTGCTCTAAAACATGGTGCCCTGCTCTCCCTTTGGTCTTCCAGGATGGGCGCTGGAAGAAGGCCTCGCTAATGAGCTTGCTAAAACCCCCTGTGTTTCAGGTTGGGCGTGGTGACCCCCCTCAGACCCCCATCTGTAACCTGAACATTGCCCTGCCTGACAACATCCAGCCTGAGCCTGCGCCCTCAGAACCTGACCTCCTCGCCCTGGAGAAGAAATACTCCTTCCTCTCCATTAGTGAGTAGCTACTGTCTCTGTCTCAAAATCCTTTTTCCTCAACCCATTACCAGTGTATTGTGGATGCTTCTTTTTGTTTACTCTTTGACAGGTACAGAATTTGTGAAGAAAAGCTGCCTTCCTTTCTTATTAAGATTATTTATTGGGTTATTGATAGAAATGGAATGGAAGTTGATATGTTTCTGATGTCAAACTTTCCAAAATTTCTATTCTATGCAATTAAGTTGTCCTAAGATATGTTAGATTCTGTTCCTGCATAGTGAACTGTGTACCAATGCTACATTTTGTGCATCGAGTTACTGTAACTATTATTTCTGACTAACTTTCCATCAAAAGGAATGGCTCCCTTTTGAAAACTATTTTGTTAATAGCCACAGCAATATTTTTTCTGTCTGTGGACTGTTATTATTTACCCGTCCTCACACACTGCCACATAATCCTAGTCAGGTCTATTAATTCCTTTATGGATTGTTATATTATATACCCCAGATTTAATTTGATTTTGGCTCAAGATTTTAGTATATGTGACTTAACCTTTCACAAGAATAATTTTGTAGTTTATGTTACCAGTGTCTCATGTCTGTAGTTTATTAATCAAAATAATAGCTAATCTTGGCCTTAACTGCCTCTCCTTAACATGGGGATCACTAGCCCAATCCTGTGGAAAAAAAATATAAATAAAGCTATATATTGCTGGAATTGAAGAGACGTGAGCCTCATCATCCAAAAAAAGAAATGTGTGAGTATCAGTAGTGTGTGAAATATAATGGGACTGCACTGGAACCACTCACATATGGCTGAAGACAGATTAATGCTTTACAATTTGAGTATGTGATTATTGACTCCTCATTAGGTTCCTGCTTACATAGCTGCCATGGCCAGTATGTTTTATATTAATACTGGATAGTTTCAGATAACTGACATTCAATACAAAATTGACCATAACAATGAATGTTGAGTTTTTGTACACTTCCTTGGGTTTTGTTCACAATTGTCATTTAGTAACTTTATTTTTTATCCTGTTTGATCTGTCATTTGGATTAAATTTATTATTAAAAGTAATATGATATTACATGTAAAAAGTGTATCTGTAAGAATGCACATATAATAATGGAGATGCCTGGAAGTTGTTATATAATTTGAAATCTTTAACAGGTGTTTTCTATGAATTAAAAGCATGCCTTGAAGGGAAAATTATATACAAATAATTCCTTATCAATTTCTTAATGTAAGGAAAGTGGCTATGAGCAGCAAGAAAACAGTATTTTGATATCTTTGAGGGAAAGCTGTATACTTCAGAACAAATCTCAATATTTATGCTAATAACGAGTATTATTATCTTCTTTAGGCAAAGCTGACACCATCCACAAAGCTGACCTACGTCTCACAGACATCTCTAACATGCTTGGAACTGACTGGGTTGGCCTAGCCCGGGAATTGGAGATTAGTGACTCTGATATTAACATCATCAAATCTCAGTACCCAGATAATGCCCCGAAACAAGCAATTGTCATGCTCAGACTGTGGATGCAGACATCGGGGAATAAGGTAAACTAATTCTAGTAGTTGAATTTACATATTTATATAGATATTGAAGTAGTGTAAAAGGAATATATAACAGAGTTGAAATATGAATCTGTAAGTTTTATTTCAGTTACATTTGCTAGCAATTTATATGAGTACATCATAAGGTATGTAATCTACTGAGGCAGATAGTAATAAATGGTACTCACAGACTGGTGGTTTTCCTATTTTAAATGAAATCTTTTACAGGCAAATGGTAACACTCTGGAGAAGGGACTGCGTAAGATTGGCCGTGATGACATTGTGAACCAGTGCATATTTAACGTTGAACTGGTCACAGATGACATTGAAAGAGCAATGGCCAAAGCTCATCTAGACCAGTCTGGCTTCGACGCTTTCCGCTATGAGCTAGGACCATCAAGAGACACCACACTGAATCGAGATGTCTCCCTTGATGTTTCATATGATGAGCAAGATATGATGAAAGTGAGTATAATGCGATATTTTTTCTTTTCTTTTTCTTTTTTCTTTTCAGCCTGTTGATGTGCTATTCTAAAATGTAGCTTCTCTGTCTCTGTCATTTCTTCTTCTCTTCATGCTCACCTCCGTACATATCTTCCACATCTCTTTCCTGCTCTCTCTCCATCTCCCCCCCTCTCTCTCTCTCTCTTTCTCTCTCTCTCTCTCTCTCTCTCTCTCTTCTCTCTCTCTCTCTCTTTCTCTCTCTCTCTCTCTCTCATCTCTCCAATCTCCCCTCTCCCTATCCCTATCCCTATCTCCTCTCTCTCTCTCTCCTCTCTAATCATGATCAGGAATCAGGATCTCTCTCTCTCTCTTCTCCCGGATCTCTCGGGGGTATTCTCATCAGGAATAATCAATCGCTCTACGCGGAGAGAGGTGCGCGATACTGCGTCAATCAAATAGCACGTCTGCTCGGAGTCTAACTCACTCGTCCGGCTTCGAAGTCTGCGATCACGAAAGAGTGGCAGAGAATTCGAAATCCAATGAACTCAAGGGCCAGTACATAGACGAGAATGAAAATGGAGGTACAGCACCAGGACGGGAATGCCATAATGAGGAAGGGGTGTGATGAGCAGGCATAACATCAAACATCCAAAAATATACTCAAGGTAATCTATACCAGATATCTAGGAGGTAATCGTTCAATAAGCACTAGCTAGTCATACAATACTTATGGCAATCCAAACTAAGAACACAAATAGAAGCAAAAAAAATATGCAAGAAACAACAACAAACAAAATAGGAACGAAAAAAGGGAAGAACGAAAAGAAAGAAAAGAAAAGGATATAGAAGAAAGAAAGAGAGAGAGAGAGAGAGGAGAGAGAGTCTCACGTCAGAGAGAGAGAGATGAGAGGTACGATCGATGAAGAGATCTCGGATGAGAGAGCTCAGTACGAGTCGTTAGTCACGTTCTATTGTCCACTCGCTATAGAGAGAGAGAGAAGTATTTGAATCGCAGATGATGAGAAAAGATTTTTCTATCTTTTCTCTCTCTTCCCTTTCTCACACCGTGGACACTTTACAGAACAGCATGTATAACAGATTTTTGATTTTGTTGCCGGTCAAAATGGCTGTATAAAACGTAATAACAGAGGCGATAGTAAATAATCTGAGAGGCTTGAGACATACTTCTCATAGCCTTGGGACAGAGTGGTGTAGTAGCTAACGAGAAACTTACGCAGTAAGAGCTATTAGATTGCCATGAAGGTAAGAAACAAAATGATGAAGAAAATAAACAAACAGATTCAGTTATGTCAAGATTATATACAAAGAAGAGAAATAAGGCAGCTGTAATACAGATAGGATACGGACCGTACTCATGTTGTATCTTTAGGTTGTATACTGATTTTGTAGTCTAAAATTCCGCCACAACTGAGGAGCCGAAACAACAATACGAAAAGTAAAATGGAGCGCTATTCATTACCACACCAGTACACATTGAATGATGTGATATAATTAGACCTAAAGCTGTTGTCTTTTGGATAATCCCTAGTATATGTAAATGTTGGTGTTCCTAAACAGTGCTCTTAATTATAGTCTCTAAAACCCAATACTACCATTTAACCCATAAATCTTAATTTGTGAGACTTACTTTTCACCACAGATTTTCATGTTACAAATGAATTAAGACAATGCAATGTATTTTTATCAATGATCTTTCCATTAATTGGAAAGTCAGAAATAAAATGTCCAAATTCTTGATTTGAGAAAGAATAATTTTTTATATGTGGTGAAAAGAAAATGATGTTCAGATAGTAGAAAAGTTTTCATGTTTTCAAGTCTTAGTCCAGGGTGCTAATGAGTGCTGTTTTTTATAACTGTTATTTTTTTCATTTTCTTTATTGTCTGATGTTGCCTTACATATGTTGCTTTTGCACGCTTGCTTTTTGCAGCGCCTCAAGGAGTTGCGGGTGAGTGAGAGAGAGAAAAAAAACTGTATCATATGTCATTCTTGCTCATCTGTGTTCAAAAGATGTCAAGTATTAAATGTTGTGATATCCTTTTATCAAGTGTATGTTCCAATTTTTACTAATATACTTATTGATGTTTAATTGTCTTTGTGAACGAGAACACCTATATATCATCACAGGTTTGGGAAATAAAAGCGCCACCAGATATTTTCAAGTGTAATGAGATATTCACCCAGCTAGATGTTAATTATTAATGAACATTAAAGATGAATTTGAATTAATCTTTTGGTATATAGAAAAGGATATGTCTCACCTCTGTTAATTTTCATTGCTTTTAATGCTATTTATGACCTTCAACAGGAAGCGGAAAGTGCTGAAGAAGAGGAAGAAAACCAAAGAAGTTACCAGGGTAACTATTCTTTATTTCTATGCTTTTATTTATTAAAAGATATAACCTATTGTCTCTCTGATTGTAGTGTAGACATATTTATTATTACAACGTAATCGGAGTACAAGATGAAACCTTTCTTGATACAAAATTCTACCTCACCAAACCAGACTTTGTCCCTCACGCCAGTAGACTTGTTCATGAGCAGTGGATAGTATAGGTTACTTTTTATCATTGTAGCAATTATACTCTTCTTGTTGTAGTTATTACTATCCTCATGTAGTTCCCTTTTAGAGAGCCAAGATTGTAAGTGGTCTGATTCAGCCTGCATTGCTTTTTTGGTATTGTAATTTAGGAAAGGTCGTAACTGAACTGTTTGCTAATTTATATAAAGTAAAGCGTTTCTCTCACATGAAGCTAAATATTATATGTACATTTATCAGAGTAGCAGAAATATTTATATTTTTCAGTACAGTTTTTTGATAGAGTAAAAGCAGAAGTGGAACATGCTTAGTTATGGCACCTCCTAGACTACAGCCACACGATAAAACCCCCAAAAGAACTTGGGGTGTTATAAACCCCAAACAATCATCTTTTGTGTTCTCCTTATCAGCACAGCAGCTGGGATTCAAAAAGCATTTCATTTTATGTTCACTTCCTATTACAATATGTTGATTGATTGCTGTTGATAAACCCATATCAGACATTGGCCTCAAGACCAAATAGAGACAAGACATGAATAATACATACAGAACAGCCAGATGCGCTCCACACCCTCCACCCATTCTCAGTTAACTTATGAGCTAAGTATAGAATGTTAGACATTAGTTACAAGGATTTGAGAAGAACCACCATATTAGGAGTAAACATGATCAGATTATATGAAATACAGATCTGTCTGCAGAATTTCTTTTACTTTTTCTTTTCTTTTTTTTTTAGTCACTGAAAATGCCAATGTGAAATTAAGATACTGTTAAATTGATTGTTGAGATATTGAACCGCTCATATTGTAAATATATTTGATCCATGTATCATAATATTTTAAGTTTGAAATACCTATGTATCCCATTGATATTAGCTCAGTTTCAGGGATTGATTTAGTGGTTAAGTGGAGAAAGTCTGATTTGATTGTCTGTTTAATCTCTTTATTTTTTCATCTTCCCCGCCCCCCTTACTTCCTTCCTTCATATTTTTCTGTTTTTGACGGTTGATAGGTTTAGATTACTTATTGATATTTTAAGTACTGACGAGTGTGCATATGTGGTATTACTGAAAGTAAGCATTTGCATAATGTCTGAATTTGGACATGTCATGTCATGTCTCCAAAATAGTGTAATAAAATATGTATATTAGTCTTATACATAAAATGAAGAAAAATATAAGACATTTAAAAGTATCAGCATACCATAATACAACCAAAGTTTTTAGTCTATTCAGACAGGAAGAATAACTAACCATATCCGCTCTATGCTACATGCAGCTTATCTTTCATTATTCTTTATAAACTTATTCACACAAAAGAAAAGTGTGCTATGTATTTTATGTGATGCTGTTCAAGTTGCAAAATTTAATGCATAGGCAATGTTCAGATTCTTTATACTCAGCCACATGCTGTTAGTGTTAAATTTGAATATAGACTCATGCTTAACATATTAAAAATATATATATATACTCTTAAAAAAATAAAAATGCATGCAGCATTTTTGTATGTTTCTAAGTTACTTAAAATAGTGCAAATGCTTGGCAATGATAAAAGGTAAATGAAGTTAGTAATAATAACATATATATATATATATATACATGATCTCAAATTACATAGCCTCACCATGTAGGTAAACTAAATAAATTATTGACAACATTAATAGAGCTGTAAAAATTATATTAATAATTTAGCAAAAGTTTTAGGAAATTCTTGCTTCTTATACTACTATGTATTCTTCACTAGGCAAAAGAACAATCCAAATTTAAAAGCGATATATGTATATAAAAAAATGGTTTATATAAAATATAATATATTATATATATATATATATATATATATATATATATTATATATATATATATGTATATAAATTACAACATCATATATATATATATATATATATATATATATATATATATATATATATATATATATATATATATATATATATATATACATATAAATATATATATATGTATATAATAATATAATATATATATTATATATAATATATATATATGTATACATATATATATATTATTTATATATACTATATAGTATATATATACACATATATACCGTATTTTATATATAGTATAATAATTTATATTAAGTATATATAACTCTAACTTATTTGTATATATAATAATATATATATATTATATACTAATGCAATAAACGCCACTATTCTATAACTTAATACCTAAATACATATATATATATATATTATACAGATATTATGTTATGATTCATCGAGACTAGTTCATATATACTATACATAAGAACTACAAACATATAGATAATCACAAACACCACATGACAATATAACAAATATGAGTATATTATATGATGACATAGTTATGTTAGTGTACATATATTTGTGTATACAATATATACTACTATTATATAAATATATATATTAGTCACTCAGTAAGGGTTATATATAATATATAGTAGAGTACACTCACATATATACTATATATAATATATTAATGTATGATATATATAGTACAATATATGTATATGTTCTTATATGTGTTGTGTGTGTGTGTATTATATATATGATATATAATATATATATATCGATAGGGTGGAGTTAGACTCGTCTAGTAGTAGACAGGTGACCCGTATTGTTATAGGTGAGAGGGAGTACTAGGTACCAATAGTTCACTATATAGGGTTGTTGGTTCTGCAGAACAACGCACAGGGGGACACACACTACAATATCATATGTAAGAGTCCTGACTTAATATAGTATAGTGGGCTGTATTGATATATATATAGCATATATGTATAGTGTTGTGCTTATATGTGTGTGGTGTGTGTTGTATAATATAAAAATAATAAATAAATAAAAAATTTCCATTAGATAATAATCTGTAAAAGTTATTACTTAATAAGATTATATATATAAATAGTATAGCACAGAATTAGTAGTACACTGCTCGTATAGTATATATCTACTAATAGTCTTGTAGATAAATATATAAGTGCTTCTCTTATAATATATGTATTACATATACAAGTACTCATATGACAATACACTATAACCATATACATATATTATTTATATATATATATGGCGTGCTGTATGCTATATATAGAGTTTATAATATATATATATATATATATATTTATTTATTTTATATTTATATATATATAGATATATAATACACTTATACCATATACATTTATATATATATATATATACCTATTATATATATAGTATTAGTAGGTAATATATATAATATATTATAGTATTATATATATTTACTATCATATAACTCGTTATATATATATATATGGCATTTATACATTTTATATATTATGAGTATATAGTAATATAATATATATAATATATGTTATATATACATATACATTTATATATATACTATATATATTATTATTCTATTTATATATACTCTTCTTATATATATACTATTATTATATCACTATATTATGCATCTTATATAAATATGTGTGTGTGTATGGTGTGTGTGTGGTGTGTGTTGTGTTGTGTGTGTGTGTGTGTATGCTGTGTTCGCTTTGTGCTACATCATACTTTTATGTATACTCTATAGTTTATATATCTAATCTATCTTTACATATAATTATATATTATATATTATATATATATTATATATATCATAGTATACCTTATACTCTATTAGCTTTCTCGCTTCGCCATACTATAATCAATTCACTATGGTGTATATATATATGTGTTATATATATTATATATATTATATATATATATATATATATATATATATATATAGGATATTATTTCACATTATATTATCATAATTATAATATTAAAGTACTATAGGTATCAGAAAATTATCACACTATTATATTATAATATAAATACGCTAGTAAAATATATAATATATAACCTTACTAATATAGTAATACAAGAAAATGACACTATATACCACTTTTATACTATTATATATATATATAGACTTATATATGACAGAATTATAGATAGTAGTATTAGTAAGTATGGTAAATAGAATGGTGTTGAGAGATGTGTCAGGTGTGGTTGTGTGTGTGTGTGTAAATATATTTATGTATACTATATTTATATAAATCATAGACATATAATACATAAACATATACACAAGATATTAGAATCTGATCAACACTCAGTATATTCATTATAATATCGTATATATATATATATATAACTCATTATATTAAAGTACTTCGATGGAGCCATACAAAGAGCAGTAGTCCATATATATAAATAATTTGTGGTTCGGTTGTTGAGTATTTGTGGGTGTGTGTGTGGTGTGAGTGGGAATACATGATTAATCGATATATCGCACAAAGTTAAGAGAACGTACTATCAATAATATCGAACTATATAAATATATATAATAAATGTAACGAAAAAATATAAACATATATTAATAAAGACTAAAAGAAAGATTACAAATATATTGTAATATTATGTAAAGTAATATATAACATGGCTAAATCATACTTATAATTTAGTTAGATATATAAAATATATAGCACTTATTTATGTTATTTATTATTATTTTATATATTTAATATATTTATTTATATACCTTTATTTATATATATATAATACATATTATATTATATATTATTTATATATATACTAATATATTAATATTATTATATATATATATAATATATAAATATATATTAATATATAATAATTAAATATATTTATATATATTTATGTGTGTGTGTCTATATTTTTTTTTTCATATATATATATATGATATATATATTCAAGTATATAATACACATTTTTGCATATGCATATATTATTCACTTTTGGATTGTATTAATATATGTAAATAATTTTTGTTGTAAAAATATGTAAATTCTTCATAACTATATGTGTGTGAAAGTATGTGTATGTATTGCAGACAGGATTTTTATATCAGTTGTGTTTGTTTTACTAGTTGATTATTCACAGTTGTTGCAGATAGGAATTTATTTTGACAAATGTAAAAATTAACTCAATTTATATATGATCTCCTTTCCAGACTTAGAACAATGTAGTTTTATTTTATTTTATTTTTCTTGCTTTAATTTTTCTTACTCTTACTCAGATTTTTGTGTATATAGAGTTCATATTATTGATATGCTTTATCATTATTAAAGTTTTTTTTTTTTTATTCTACTTTAGTCAGTATTATTGCAGTTTTCATATTACCATTGTTTTTTATATCATTCTTGAATTTTTCTTTCCAATGAGTAGACTGATATCAACTTCTTTTAAAATAACCTTATATCCTAATGTAGTGGTTATATTTCTCCTAAAGATATTTGATGTCTAGTAGGCTAAATACACTCAGAAGTTAGGAATAAAGCCAGATGATATTTATGTTGCTCCTGCCAACCTTCAGACAAGACTCGTCGAGAGCAGCACACAGCCGACATGTCCCCAACCTACGAGAGTGAGGAGAAGAAATATGCTGGGGAAGAGAAGATTGTCACTGAGGAAAAGATAACAAAGGAGGAAATGAAAGATGGATCTGCTGTTACTGTAACAACCACCACTACTTCTGTGGTTGCAGAGCCTGTTACTGAGTCCAAGAAGGAAGCTAAGGATAAGACAATAATCACTGAAAAGGTGGTTCCGGAAGACCAGAAGGCTCCTCCAGCAAAGGAGGCAGAAAAAGTGGAAGATAAAGTGCCTAAACCTGAAAAGAAGGAAGAAAAGCCAATTGTCTTGGACAAGGCAGAGGAGAAGGTGGTGGAAAAGGTTGAGGAAGTAGTGGTGGAGCAGAAAGTGGAGGAGAAGCCTGTAGTTAAGGTTGTAGAAAAGTCTGCTGAAGTTGGTGAGAAGGCTAAGGATGCATCAGAAAAGTTAGAGGAGAAGGCCCCAGAAGTCCCCCCTGCCTCACTGGATGAGGCTCAGAAGGCTGGGACAACGACCGCGACAGAAGTCATCACGGGCCCAGATGGTACTACCACTTCCTCCACCACGACCACAACTGAAAGAAGATCATTCACCACTGCAGATGATGGCACTGTTAAAGAACATATTGTTATTGAGAAGAAAACCACCTCCTTTGTTGATGGAATGGAGAAGGGTGAAGACAAGTCAGAGATCCTTCTAAAACTTGGGGAGGAGCTAGGCAGACTGGATGAGCAGTTGGAGGAGAGATTCAAGGAGAAGAGAAAAGCAGTTGAACCTGAAGGTAAATGTTAGTGTGCACGTCACAAGGGTTTGGGGTCATGAGAGTCGAAGTTAATCTTAAATTATTACTCTTACGGTTAGCACGATCATGCCTCGAACCTGTGTAGGAACACTCCCCTCTTGCCTGCTGTAAAGTATCCATCAGTGTCACCTCTACCTAGCCAATATTGAACATTGTATGTAGACCTATGATGATAAGAACCTCCTAAATCCTTGAATACGCACATGAAAAACATCATGTCCATTTGGTCTGTATGTTTGTGTCAAAATTATAAGATTATTTTGATGATTGACAGCTCTGAAATGTGGTTCTGTTTGGATTTAGGATGTTAATTTCTATGTGCACTGTTTATGTGATACCATTCCATTATGATTGTGGTGGTGGGCATTTTATTTCACTCTTAATGTGTATTGTGTTGGAAAAGTGTTACACATCCACACTAGATACTGAGGCTTTAGATACAAATATAAACTTTAGATGCTTCTCATACACAAAATAGCATGCAGTTAAGTGTACTTTCTTAGAAAAGGTCACGCTTTCTCCCTTAAAGGCATGAAGTAATTTGCACTCTTCACTTGTTCTGTGCCTGATTCAATCCTTCTATCGTATTCAATCCTAAAGGTTTATTTTTTGCAGATGCAGTGATATTGCAGAGATGAAAAAGTTGAGATAGGGACATATTCAGATAATTTTAGGAAATCTTAAAGCTACATCTTTACTTTGTATCGATAAAGTTAGAAGCACTGAAAAGTTTAATTTTAGGATATCAGAATATTATGATCTGAAAAATGTTTTATAGTTTCATTCTCAACTTCTCTTTAAGAAACTACATTCAAGGAATTATTATTGATAGATAGGGATTTATATTTTCATCTTTGTTGGTAAAGGTCCTTAGTGTGGAAAATTGATTTACTGCTTTGTGTTTTTACTTGTCTTATCTTGAGGCCTTCACCATATCTGGGAAGTAGATGTGTATTTGTTGTTGAACTCTTGTTGGCTCAATGTGGCACTCATTCATTGATCACCATAGTGGCACAAGAAGAGGTGAGAGAGACTACAGTTGTGGCAAAGCGTCGTGAGGGTCAGGCCGAACCCACCTCACAGGTTGTAGTGGAACATAGCCACCAGCCAACCAATCTCTCTGCCACCATCACCAGTACTACCACAACTACAAGCATCACTCCCACCCCAGGTAGAATTGCTTGTCTCCAGCTTAATATTTCTCTGCACTCGCAGGACTATTTTTTTTGAGGATTGTATTTCCAATGGCATTTCTTGAAATTAGATTTTCTTGTTTCATTTTTTTTACTTGCTCCATTTTCAAAAGATTTCTTAATCCTCCCTTCTCATTTCATTCCAGTGTAGAATCCCCTACATCCTTCAGATTAGCTACCTCCTAATCTTTGTGTTGATATATGTTTATTTCCCTGGGTCAGTTCATTTCAAATTTGTCAAAGAAAGCAATCCTCAAAGATCATCAATGGCAAGAAATATTAGCTGGACAATTGTGTGGTGTGAAGCTTTGAAACTCACCTTGGCTTTCATATCAACTCACGCCATTGCTTTGTACCAGTGGCTGCATTGAAAATTTTTATTTTCAGCTATCTTATAATGAATAAGTTTGAAGCTCCCTAGTGGCTAGGATGTAACAAGGATCTGATTGATAGTCTTTTAGGATCGTTGGGTATTGTCATTGCAAACATCCCGAGAAGTTAGGGTATTTTATGGAAAATCAGGACTGCAAGTGCAAATGGTACAAGTGACAATGTTAATGACTTACAAAAGAAAAATTATTATATTCAGAGAATGTTATAATCATTGAATAGATGTTATAGTAGATATAACAATAAGATCAGTAATTTGAAATTGAAAACAAGTAAAAAAGAAATGTATTTGGAAAAACATATAAAAGAAAATGTTATAACATTTTGTTCAATGTCTAATTGTTCAGAA
>NW_020869641.1:1159098-1174098 GCF_003789085.1 Penaeus vannamei | reverse complement strand
CTAATATGATGCTGAGTGAGTAGAAAGGTCTTTTTGTGAGAAGATTGGGAAGAAAAATATCTGGTTTCTGACTATTTTCTTTTGTGTGGTGAATAGAGGAATAAGTTTTTATATTGGCAATATTCAAAAATGTGTCTGTAACTTTCTGATGCCTTCTTTCTGTCTTTGATATTTACTGAAATCAGTTTCTTCACCCCTATGATTCATGATCTTTGCATATATCAAGATGCTTGCTTTGTTTCCATTCATTTACCTAAAAATCAGAATGTCAGCATTTGCTGATTTCAAACAACAGGGAATAGATTTGTTCTGTTGAAATAATATATGAAACAGCAGTAGAAATTGAAAGCAAAAGAAGTTCAAAATCACATTAAAGTGCGTCACTTCTGCCAGTTTCATTGACTGTAAGTGTGATGAAGTTATTACTATTACTAGTATGGTTTTATTATATCCCATTTTTTATTGTTTTTCATTTGTCTTTTTTTTTCTTTTCTTTTCTTTTTTCTTTTTTTGGCTTTGATATAAACCCTCCCCCCATAGGTTATGCAATGAAGAATGATTTAAGGACTTTAGATGCGAGAAAAGTAATGTATAAGTTTCCTGAAATTCTGATTTTCTTATATCTGATGAAAAAATCAATTTGAAAAAATCCTGTTGATTGAAATTAAGTCTTTTTTAGGGGGAATTAGTCTTTACCTTTTATCAAAAGCTTCTTAACAAATGTTCCACCTCTCTGAAAAAAGAACTACTGTATGCATACTTGCTTTTGTTACTGTATTATGTTTCATTTTTATTAATGATTATACCCAACTTTTTTTAAACCCTTTTAACTGCTTACTTTGCTTTGATTCTTTTTTCTATAATCTTTCTTTTTTTTCGCCCCTCCCTCCCACTTCCACCCACACCTGCACCAATGAGTCGATTATCATCATGAAGATTCACTTGGCTGATTAAGACAGATAAACTTAGTATTATTATTATTGTTATTGATTTTTTCTCCATTCCATTTGAGTTAATTTGGTGAAAGTAGTCCATATTTGATAGAAGTCTGCAGTTTCTTAAGTGGGTTATCCCAATGAAGTCCAAAATGTAACTGGCCAAATGATGATTTTTTTATTTATATGTTTACTTTATGTGAGATAAGCGACTCAGATTGACTAAATATTGGGCTTCTTTTTTTCTTTTCTTTCTTTTTTTTTTTTTTTGTAATATATAGATATTTTACAACTGATATCTTGTGCCTAGTAATGCCTCTATGTAGTCACATTTGCTTATATGATACATAAACTGTTTGTCCTAGGTGAATACTTTGTATTATGATCCAGAGATGAATAGCTTCATATGTCCTCAGTTTATGAAGAGCTGCCCATTTAAATTATTTATTTATTTGTTGATTTATTTCTTTGTTTTTCATTAGAGAGAGAAATTTTAATAAAAGTTCACTAGGAGACCTGAATGCCCCTCCCCCCTAAGAAGCAAATTTATTTTACTTTGTTTTTGGCTAATATAAAGAATTAAATACCCTTGAAAGATGCTTAACTTTATATTCTTCTTCGTACTTTAGCTCTGATACCCTCCCCCTCCCCTCCCCATTACAATTGCAAAAGTCGGGATTCTAGAGTCCTTCTTGTAATTGTGCCATGCCAGTCTTTGTCTGTGGACATCACTTTCATGAGTTGTGGTAGTTCATGTCCAGGAGTCTAGTGAATGTATGCTAAAGTACTCAAAAGTCCATGTATGTGACCTTGACAGTTTTAGAGTCATTGTATGTAAACCTGGCTACTTTATACAAGATTTTAGTCATCGTATGTGACCCTAGTTATTGTAAGTAATTTTTAGTGACCGTACTTGACCTTAGTCATCGTACGTGTACCTAGTAGGTGAACCGAGCTGTAGTTGGTAATCAAGAACCCTTAATTTTGTTAAACAATATCTTTGCTCTGGGACCGTGAGTGTGACCCCTGTGTTGTTATCAGGTCCTCCGTCTGCTGCCCTTATCTTCCGCCCTTATCTCCACTTACACTCATCCTTGATCCCTCTTCCTGTGCCTACACCCTGTCTTCCTGAGAGGAATATCAGTTTCAAGCTACCACTCACCCTTTTATCTTCTCTACACTTTCATTTTCTTTTTCTTTTCTTTTTTTTCTTTTTTTCTTATATTCTCTCTACTGTCTTTAGCCACAAGCCTACAATGATAGATCTTCTTTAAAACTTTCGGCTGCAATGGCAAGTTGTGATCGGTCTAAAGGTGTAAAGAAAAAGGCTGTTTTCATAGTTGAATAAACATAAATATGTTATCTTTGCATTTTTTCCATAGCCCTGTGATGCTGATGATAACTTAGCCATTGCCTCTAATCCCTGGCTAGAATTTCCTCATCCGTAATTTAATCCATCAGATCCATTTATTAAAGATAATTTTCTTTATTTTTTCTCTTGATTTCACTCTTATAACCCTATTACATAGTGCTTTTATGTTGCCTGCTGCTTGTTATATACTCTTATTTCATGAGCTTGTGATCGGTAGAAATTTTTGGTGTATTTTGTTTTTTCCAGTAGCAGTATCCCTACTCTTTCTTTTCTCCTTTCTCCTTTTTATCTTTGGTTTTATCTTTTGCATTGTTTTCTTCTTTTTTTTAAGATAGAAGAGTGCTAGTACGTTTGCATTTCAATGGAAATAGATTGTTTGGTACATAGTTAATGTTGCTAGAAATGTTATGAAACTGGCGGTGGCAGACTTTTAGAATCAGGTAAGACAGTATAAATACTTGGTTCACACAGAAATCAAACAAAAGAAAACATAGCAATGTAGTAGAAAACACGGGAACATCATGTTAAAGATATATGAATATATATATAAAGATCCGCTAGTACCACTATAGTTCATACAGTGTTACTGGACTACAGATGAACCCTGGCAGTACCTTAAACCAGTCCTCTGCTGTTATTTTTAGTCCCCTCATGATACACATTGCACGACAGAGCATGGCCAAAATGAGGAATGTATTCTGGGTGCGGTAATCTCAACTAGAGCAATGGTAGGCAGGTATCCCAATGGCTTGTACCATGATCACTTTTTATAATCGAATGGCTTACTTCTCCTCATTATTATTATTATCATCTGTTCCACTGAATATCATTATCCTGCTTGACACAGTTTAGTTGGTGGCGTGCTGCTACTACTGTGGGTTAAGTTGTAGACTTTGTGCTTGAGTTACCACTATCACATTATCACCACCACACCTGCTCCCCCTCTACCACAACCGCTCCTCACCATCACACCCGTGTTCTTGGCGGCGGCGAGGAGGCAGCAGCAAGGAGGGCCGGTAGCTCACAGGTGTAGAGGCATTGCTTACACCCAAGACTCCAGTGTCTGACCTCTTCTTCTGTGGCAGCCTTAATCCAGCAGAGGACGTCCCGGCCCGACAGCAGAAGGGCAGCCCAGGATGTGCTTCAGTGGGACACACCTCTAGAAGACAGTGCTTACAAGACACGACTGGAAGACGGTAAAGAGCAGGTGCTCTCCAATGACTCCACAAAAGCTGGGCAAACAGAGGAACGTGGATGTAGTCCAATAACTGTGCTGGAGGCACGACCTGAAGTGGACCATGTGGCAACAAGGCCTCGATCAAGGGCCGGCTCCCACACCATTACCACCACTACAAGCTGGGGAGCACCAGTAACCACCACAACCAGCATAGAAGTTGATGATGATCAATCTGCTCGCTGTGTACAATTGACTCTACACTCAGAGAGTCGTGTTACATTACATGCTCCTGGTGGTGTTTGGGAGGGGTTACATGGTGTTGAACAGCAGCCGGAACACCAAGATGAAGAGCAGCAGCCGCATGAAGACAAACATGTGGGAGACAATGATGTTCCAGCAGAGGCATCACCTGATGCAGGGCCTGAAAATAAGAGCGAAGGCGAGACTTTAACAGAGCAGGATTTCTATGACGATATCCACCAAGCTAAAGATGCTCATGAATTAGAAAGCAAAGTACAAATAAAGAAATCAGAATGTAGTCTTAGTCAAGGAGCAGATGCTATAGTATCAACCTCAGTAGGAGAAGTTAGTAGCAATGAAGCACCAACCTATGATCTTATAGCAAAAGAAAAAATAACTGAAGATATTGTTTTAGATAGCAGTAAGATAAATGAAGATATACAGCTTCCATCCAGTACAGGTGCTCCTGATGTCCAAGTAGATTTAAGTATGGATGAAGTTCAAATGCCAATACTAAGCAGTATAAAAGACAGTATACCTGAAGGTTCAGCTCCAGAGACTGGAAGTTTACCTTCACCTAGCAAAATTAGAGTATCTGATGAAGAGATTGATATTGCACATGAAGATAATGCCTTATCAGGAGAATCAATCCGCTCTGATAAGACATTAGGAGATTCAGCTGCAGTAGAAATTGCAAATAAAATAATGACTGAGTCAGCACAAGATGTTTTAGAGAGTGCCTCTCAGCCATTGTCAGATGAAGATTTAGAAAGTGTCTCACCTTCATACGATATTAAGGAAACAGAATGTGCAATCCCTGCTTTATCAGGTGATGACTCTGCCTATCTAGCAAGTGAAGCCACAGCACCATCAGCACACCGTCCAACGACTTTGATGATAACTTCGAATTCAAACGAATCAACTGACGATGCAGAATGCACGGCGAACGACCTTACCAAGCTTGGTAGGGAAGACGATATCCCAAAGGAACTGAAGGAAGAAACAAGTGTAACTGAAATGGAAGACTTAGAAGAACAAGGGATGGGAGAGCTGGCAGTAAGTGAACGGCCTCCTGGAAGTGAGAGTGGCGCTGTGCCTAGGCCAGAGCGTCCTGCGCGACCAGCACCTCGGACAACAACCTTGGTTAAGGTTAAAGTTGAGAAAAGGCCTATTACTAGCCACCTTTTAGTACGGGAACGATCCGTCCATGAACACCAGCCAACAGTCCATGTACCTTCAGTTGAAGAAGAAGTGCGTGGACTTATGCAAGAAGTGAAAGAAGCAACTAGTCAAATTAAGCAAGAAGTGAAGGAACTGCGCCAAGCAGACACACCTACTCCTGATACCCCGACACCTCTAAGGGAATTCAAAGAATTCCTAAATAGAGAAGAAGAACAGGAGCTGGAACGCTTGCCAACAATCAAGGAGATGTGTCGTGAAAGTGAGGAAGATGCATCTGGTACAGTAGGAGGTGAGCACCTTCGTGGCCATGAGCATTTACGCCTGGACCTTGATGTACCTACTCTGGGTCGTCCCATCCCTGTGCAAGCTGTCCAGCGTAGTGGGGATGACAGCAGTCATCCTGACAGTGGGTATTCCACTTTGGAGGGGTATTATGCCGTAGGTGTTGATCCTTATCATACTTCAAAGTATAAATCCTGCAGTGAACCAGTTCCCGAGGGATCCCCAAGCGAACCTAGTATTAAGTCGGAGCTTGAGAGCCCCTCAAGCCTTGTAGATAGTAGTGATTTATCTCCTGTAGATTCTGTAGGTAGTACTACCTCTCCAAGTAGTGAGACCCAGGGCAAATCTAAGTTTAAGTCATTTATTAAAAAAGTGCGCAAAATAACTTCTAAGGGGCTTCAAAAGTCAGATAATAAAAAAACTGGTAGTCAAGGGAGTAAGTCACCAGACACAATTACAGCTGTAGATGTTACAATTCCCAAATCTTTTGAGGCCAAAAAATGGGAAACTAGCACGGTGGTTATGAGCAAAGGAGAGCGACTGCCCTCTATGGACATAGTCAAGGAAAGTTGGGCTTCCGATATTTCTGATCAGTTGTTATTAAAGGGGAGAGACTATTCACCATTTTATATGGAAAAAATTAGAAAGGGAACTGAAGAGTCAATAGAAACAGTAGCAGATATTCATGCAAGTGAAATGCCTTTAGAAAAATCAGCAGTTACTGATTCACCTGAAACAGATACTGCAATAATTGAATCTCCTGTTAGTGTTGCATCATTTTCTGTGTCACCCATAGCAGAGGTTCATGATATCACTGAAAGTCATGAGGTAAGAATGGCCATCAATCAGGGAAGTAGACCTGATGACTATAGTCCAGATCTTCATGAAAGAGAGGTTGGCTCAACAGCTGAACCAATCCTTTCTCATGATGGGACACCACAGTTATCAGATGTTGCTTGTAAGATTGGGTCAGCACCAAAGTCTCAGCCTTCAGAATCATCTGTAGAATCACCTTCAAAAGATGAGCCGGCTACGGGCTCTCTCAAATGTGAATCACTTGAGTCATCTTTCAGGGTGCCACACTTTGTAGAGCCTTTTGTAATTGATTCTGTTATATCTGATTGTTTCCAAAGGGCGTTTGAATCTGATACTATAAGGCAAGATGTTCAGGAGAGTGAACTAGAAAATATCTCTAACAAGGATGAACTAGAGGCTGTTCCCATTGACATTTTGACAGCTAAGAGGGAGAGGCTCCAAAAGTCAAAGACACATAGTTTGGAATTTGAAGAAAGAAGAAGAAAAAAGCATTACCCCTACTTCACCAATTCTTTTGGCATCTGGTGTTGAAATGTAATTTGAATATGAAGACGATGATGAAGATGACGATGATGATGTTGATCTACCATGTACAGATGTTGTTAAGATCCTAGAAACAGTAATTGAATTAGATGAGCCTGAAGAGGAGGAAGATCTAGGTCAAGATGAACAGAGATATGTTAGGAAAGATTATGTTGGACTAGGAAAAACCAGGGCAATCCCTAGGGAAATAGATGTCATAGAGGAAGAACCATCTCAACCACTAGGCCAGATGATTAGTCCTGAATTAGATTTTGGCTCATTACTTGAGCAGCCAGATGAAGTTGAAGATGGAGATTCTGTCAGGAGTGTCATTGCTGATTCAGAATTTCTCTCAATAGAGGAATTGATAAGAGAAAAAGAATTAGACTGGAGGAATAGATGTCGATGCACAGATATCTGAAGCAGAAATTGTGATAGATAATGATCAGATGCAGGTTTGCGTAACTGAAGCTTTAATACATAGTCATGAAATGCAGTTGTCGTTAGTGGAATCTGTTGTAGAAGGAGATGAGATGAAACTGTCAGTGGCAGAAAGTATTGTTCTTAGTGATGATATACAGTTATCTATTACTGAAACTCTCGCAGATAGTGATGAGATGCAGTTGTCAGTAGCTGAAGCTGTAGTAGATAGTGATGAGATGCAGCAGTTGTCTATTGCAGAAACTGTGATTGACAGTGATGAGATGCAGTTGTCTGTTACAGAAACTGTGGTAGACAGTGATGATATGCAGCAATCTGTTTCGGAAGCTATAGTAGATAATGAAGACACTCAGTTGTATGTATCTGAAGCCATAGTGAAAAATGATGACTGTAAGGTATTCCTTGAAAGATATGATATGAGGTTGGATACTGAGGCAGATGTGGCAGGCAGTGATGAAATCCAGATTTTACCAGAAGTAGAGATTGCAGGGGAAGTTGGTGCAATGCAGGTGTCTTCTGGGTCTTCAGCTTTTACAGGTATGAGGCAAGAAGATATAGATGCTGACCTTTTAAAATATGAATGTGACAGGAAAAAGCAAAGGGATAGTGCATGGGAGAAGGAAAAGAGAAGTATAAGGAGGAGAGCATTTTATAAACCTCCAAGAGTTGATGATGAGGAAAATAAGACCAGAACTATCATGTCAACAGGTGAAACACACTACATTTATGACCCATCCATTGCCGAAGAACCCCACCACAGTGAATCCACCTCAGACCTTCACTCAGCCATTGTTGAAGCATTATCTTTTAGATATTTCACAGACACCATAGGAAAAACTGAGATAGAAGTAAGAGCAGATGAATCCCAGGTTTTTGAATCAAATGTTTTAGATCAGGGTGATCCAGAAAATCAGCTTACAGGGTTGACACTGCAAGAGCCAGATTTTGCAAGAGGAACTGAAATCATTCA
Source organism: Penaeus vannamei (assembly GCF_003789085.1). NCBI lineage: Eukaryota > Metazoa > Arthropoda > Malacostraca > Decapoda > Penaeidae > Penaeus > Penaeus vannamei. The sequence goes on along the minus strand of NW_020869641.1, from coordinate 1,166,161 downwards.
TGATTATGCAGATATGCCAACATTACCACCAGATGTAATAAAGGTATCAGAAACAGTATGTCAGGTGGAAGAAGTAGAAGGGATGGATAGAATGTGTGAAGTAGAAGAAATCGTTTCCCCTGCAGTAGACTTGGCATCTGGAATAGAGACTATACATATAGGTGATTATTCAGAAGAGTTTGATAAAGTTGTATCTATTGTCACTGTTACATCCTCAAGTGAGTCAGATTCAGATCAAAGGGTTTTCTTGATAGATGAGGTACACAACATATCAGAAGTCGAGTCTCCAGAAGAAGATGTGACAGCTGATATAATATCAGATTGTCTTACTGAGGACATGGAGGCATATGCCACTGAGTCTGATGAGAGCATGGCAGATATGGGAATTGTTGAAGTATCGGAAACTGTATGCCTTGTTGATGAAATTCAGGAAATGTTTGATTTAGAGAAGATAGGTGAAATCAGGCCTTTGGAAGAAGAATGGAGGAGTGGCATGGAGATTATCCATCAAGCTGAGAAATCAGAATGCTTTAGTGCTGTCAGTGTGAAATCTGTTTCTGAAGGACCACTGTCTCACACAATGACAGTAGATGAATATCCTTCCATAAAATGTAATGTTGAACTTAGTACTGATAAGGAGATGAGTTCCTCCACTGGTGCTAAAGCTAAAGTAAAAGACATATCAAAAGAGAGAATCACTAAAACAAGTGGAGAAGTAGAGAGTACTAATGTCACTCATGAAACTGAATCTGTAAAAGAGACCAAGCAGTGTCAGGAAATTATGAAACCAGATTGTGGATTGCATGGCTGTGAAAGTATAAAAGGCGAGCTGTTTGAGCCTTCTGATAGGGTGAATATTCAAAGTAGTGTTGAGAGAGAGAAAGAAAAAGTTCCTCCAGATGATAGTGGAGGGATAGAGGATAATTTCACTATCAGTATACCAGAAGTTGGAGAAACTGATAGCTGGTTAAATGTGATAAAGGCCTATCAAGATCAGTCAACAAGGGCTAAACAGGAATACCTGGAATATGATGAATATAGAAAGGATGAAAGCAGAACTGATGATGATGTAAGAGACACTGTTTCAGAGACAGTTGTAAAAACACTGCATGAATCCTCTGTTTGCAAAGTAGATTGTGAAAGTTTCGGTAATGAAACTGGTAAGAGAGATCTTGAGGAAGTTCATGAGGATATAACGAGGGTTGAGCAGGCAGTAGAGTCCCTAGGTTTGAGAACCACTGACAGTCTCCTGGAACAGGTGTCAGGTTCATTATCTAATGAAAGAGCCAGTGAAGTAGAACAGCCGTCAGATATAGTGGATGAAGAAAGCTTAAAACTCGGAGTGTTAGATCGTGTCTCAGAAGAGTTGAAAGCTATGATAAGTAATTTGGAGCAGAATCTAGCAGCAGGAACAAGCAGAAATGTAAGAATTACTCCTATTCTTGCAAGGTTAGAACAGTTAGAACAGGAGGTTGCCAGTCTTACTCCTGTATCTGAACCCCAAGAGTCCAGTATTCCTAATTTCTCATATGCTATGCAAACTCATGATTTAGTGTCTACTCCACAGGCTTCAGCTACAGAGGAAAAAGGAAGACGGTTCCATGCTGAAAACTTGAGCTCTGGAAATATAACATCTCTTGCAGTCAACATGCCTGTTGGAACACAAATGGAAACCACCACTCTTGGTGTCCCAGGGGGACAGAGTCCCATTGGTGAAATGAATGGCCAAGATATTCAGGATGCTTTGACAGATGTAGAGGACCTGAATATGGATGGGGAGTCACCAATACCTAAACAAAAGCAGTTACTTCTTTTACCTGAAAAGGAAACAGGTGCGGTAACAGATACTGAAGATATGGATCTATCCGGAGATGAAAATGATATAATTCCAGAAAAGGCCAATCTACCCACAATTCAAGATCTTGGTGTCCTTCCTGAACCTACTAAGGAGGTTATTAATCTGACAGAAGGTTATGCTAGAGAGGCTAGCCCTCTCCTCCTTTCGGATTCTGATTCTGAGAGAGAAGATGTCCAGAATAGGCACAAGAAGAACATCAAAAAAGGAGAAAAAATGAGTGAGCTGGAAGTACCAGGTGATGATGAGCCTGAAGGTGTGACCGATGTAGAGGATATGGTAGCCTCTGGTGATGAAATTGAAGAACAAGTTCAGGTTGAAGATTCTTTACCAGACCATTATTTAGACCAAGGTGAAGGAGTTTCCAATCAGGAAAAAATGAAGGCAGCATCTCCTAAACCCAAGGTATTCAAGCATCATGAAGATTCAAGTGATGATGAGAAGCGATCTAAAAAGCAAGTTAGGCGCAGGTCAAAAGCAAGTCTTACAGTGCAGCCCAAAGAAGATGGTACAACTGATGTTGAGGACTTGGTTTTCAGTGATTTAGGAGAGAAAGAAGAAAAAGTCCCTCTTGTTAAAAAAGAAGCTAAAGAAAAGATAAAGCGCAAGAAGCAGATAAGGCGTAAATCTTTCCCAAGAGTCCAGGCTGGAAAAAATCTTTCAGCTCCTGTTGGTGACACAGGTGGGGCAACAGATACAGAAATCTTGACTGGAGATGATGATGAGGATGAGTATGAGGAAGATGACACTAACCTAGGTGTGGCCATGTATGACACAGGTGCCATAACAGATTCTGAGGATGTTGCAGCTTCAGATACTGAAGATATTGCAGATATTGTTGCAGCTCCACTTAAGAAGAAGGAATCCTCCATTATTCCTGAACCCCATGCAGAGAAGATTAGAATTTCAGAGACAGAAGAAGCTCCTGCAAAAGATTCTGAAGGTGAGACTGATGAAGAAGGATTTCAACTGGATGACAATGAAGATGAAAAGCCTTTAGTACCTCGGAAGAGGGTGGTTTCAGAACCTATAGAAAAAGTTGTCAAGGAAGCTCTAGAAGTAGAAGAACCATGTGAGGCTGCACTTACAGATACTGAAGATTTTGATCTTGAAGACAAGGAAGAAGAGGAAGTCATCAGTGATATTGCAAGTCGTATTCCAACAGAAGGTGAGATATACACAATAAAAGAATTGGAATCAGAATATGGTCAGGTTACTAAAAAAGAAATTGTGAAAGATGCTGATGCAGAGTTAAAAGAACTGATCAGAGAAGCAGAAGCAGGAGGGCTTACTCTTCAGGAGGCCTTAAATTGTGAGGCTTTAACAGATGTAGAAGACTTAGATGATGATGAGCCAGGAAAACCAAAACCTAAAATAGCACCATCAAAGAAGGTTCAAAAAGATGAAACTGCTACAGATGAGGAAAGTGTTGATGAATCAGACATTGAAGAAGAAATAAGGAAGCCACCAAAACGAACTAGGCATAGGGGCAAGAGACTGCCTCTTGTTCCCCAAGTGTCCGAAGTTCGTTTTGTAGAGACAGATCAAGGTCCCTTAAGTATCATCATTACACCAGATAACCTTGATAACAACCCAGATCAGGTGGTGAAAGATAAGGTAACAGGTGTTGTTTTCCTGGAATCAGAAGAGAAAGAGGAAGCAACCACTGATGTTGAAGAGCTGCAGTCATCAGATGATGAAGGGCAAAAACGGAGAGCTAGCATTCTTAATGCACCTCAACTGACAACTGAACCTGCAACTGACACTGAAGATTTTGATGTCGATGCTGTAGAAGTAGACAGACCCCTGAGTCCCCTGCCTCCAGATCTGAATTACAATGTTCTATCAAGCCCAAAACGTGAGATTATCCACATCAAGGAGGATAAATATGGTGTTCCTCAAGTTACTATTAGGAAGCTTCAAAAAGATGAACTTTTAGTATCAGATGTGGAGGACATGGCTATGACAGACACAGAAGATATTGAGGTGTCTGATGCAGAGGCACTAAGGCTAGTTGGAGCTACAACTGATAGTACAGCAGAGTTTGAGCTCCCTGACACTGGAAAGATAGAAGTGTCATCAACAATGAAGCAAAAGAATCAAGCCTTGCATGTAGATGCAGATGAGGAAGGAGGCAGCACTGATGTTGAAGAGTTGCAAATGACAAAAAAATCCAAACGCAAGGGTAAGAGCCGGGCAAGATTAGAACCTAAAGGCCAGGGGGAAGACAGTCACACTGATGTTGAACTTCTAAGTGACCAAGATGACAGGAGTCTTACAGTTCGCACAGAAAGTCCAAGAGCTCATACTGACACAGAGGACTTTGTTACATCAGAAACAGAAGATTTAGGTGTACCAGAAAGAGATGATGCTCCTACACCAGATGTTATTAAAAATGCTGCCATAAAGAAGGTCATCATTCTAAAAGAGGGACCTCATGGTGTAACTCAGACAGAAGAAGCAAGTGTAGTGCAAACACATGGGCTTCGGGTAGAAGATGAGACAGTGCGGCTTCGTACTGGACAATATACTGGCGAGATGGGATCATACGGGGAATGTGTGGGGGGGAGCGGGGGGGGGGGGGAGGGTATGACTTTAAGGCTGAAGAGGAAAAAGAAGACTTCAGAGGTCATAATTAGGTTGGGGAAGCAATGCAGATTTTATTAGCGTTGATGTAAAGGAGCCTTTGCATTGAATATCTAAACGGTAAATCATATCGATTCGTAATGCAGTGTCACTCAGCTCTCACTTTATGACATCCTCATCTGCATAATCAAGAAACCAAGGAAGAGAAAGACTTTCCTAAAGCAAAGTTTAACGAAATTTGCATAGTATCTACCTTATCTTGTTCATTATAGCCACGAGGGCAAGAAAAGTCTTTGGGGATGGGGAGGGAAGCAAAAGAACGCTGGACGAGGAAGCAGTACAAAGCAAGATTGGAAATCGAGGGGGGGAGGGGACAAAGGCACAAAACACTTAGCCCTTTACTTGGCGAATCAGTAGGGAGGCAGCCGACCCGAGGGTATCTGATAACAAATCGTTGTTTAATTATTATTTTTTGTAGAAAAGGTATGAATGAGACTGGATATCTTCACAATACGAGATGTATTTGACCGGTTTCGATTATGTCTTCGTCAGAAATACATGCATTTCTATTTTTTATGAGTCAAGACAGAAAACCTATATACTTGGAGATGTGAGAATAAAAACAAATATCAAATAAAGATGCATAAAGGTTTTACTTGCATTCCTCTGCATGAAGAGCTACGATATGAAGTCCTAAGTACCTTTCTCGATTTCAAAGTATTTTGTCTTAGATACGTCTTTGATGTAGATACTGTGTCAAACGTAAGGTAATGTCAGAAAATTTGCACGGACATAGAACAGGGCTATCGTAAAACAATTCATGTTTCATTGTCGCTACAATCTGACAACCTTTAGCGTAGTTCCTTTGTCTACATCGTTTGATATGCACTTTAATACTGTTTCAGTGGTAGTTGTTAAATCAATCCATTTTTACATTACGACCCACCACAGTGTGATACAAGTATTGGAAATATGACTTGTGTGACCAAGAACAAAGATCAAACTTTAAACTAAATCCCTATGCATAAGATTTTTCCTGCAACTCGAAGGAAATACCTTTTCCTCTTACATTGCTGTCCTGGCTCTTCCTGCAATGTATGTACGAAATGACTTCACTTGCCGCCGATGCCACTCGACAACGCTCTGCGACGAGTCAGTGTAGTGTAGCACGGGTACTTGGAACGATAGGATTCCAATACAGTGAAGTCGCATGCAGCAGCTAGCTCACTTTTCCCAATAATAAAAGTCTCCGGATACCGATGACAAGTACCCAACAATCTGATGTCATTCCTCGTGAGAGTAGACCAGTTGGATCTGCTATTCCTTGAAAACTACCGTCGTTTTTATTACCATCTTACACATTCCCGTCTCAACAAGTCTTAAAAATCTGGTTTTATTCTTTGCATGGCCAGATTTTATGAAGTATGAATTCGTATCACAGGATTTTGTTGTGTTCATATTGGGATAAAACGGTAAAATAAATCCCAACTTTTACATTCTTATTACATATTTTTTAGATCAAATATATTATATCGTGAATAATACCAAAATGTATGCTTAGAAATTCAACCGTGATCGAAATGCCCATCGTACTTGTTTCGAAATGCTATCGATATTGGTGAGAGCAGAAAATTCTGCCAACTGTACGGATAGAAGCGATAATGGGTCAGTAATGCGAATTTAAAGCCGCTTAAATTTGGTAAAGGGATTTGCAGTAATGACTTTGATGGAGAGCGTAGTAACAGCTGTAGCAGCCAGAGGCTTGGCGTGAGAGTGCTTAGGGGTTTCAGCGAATGCAGTCGAAGAGCCAGCTTTTATTGAGTGAGAAAAGCGGCAAACACTTTTGTTCTCTCTCCTTTTATTGGGTGAGTGGGGAAGTTACTTCCTTTAATAGCCTTACGCAATACACAGCATGCGTATGTTGTGTACAGGACCGTAGATAGCAGCTCGCCAGCGTCAAAATTAGCGTTTATCATCTCGCCAAGTATAGCTAACAGAGCGAATAACAGTCAGCCTGGAAGTGGCCAATATCCGCCCAAGGCCAGTCGGCTATTAATCGAGGATCACTTGCGAGCGGTCAGAAACTTCCTGGCTCTTCACTGACACTGGTAAAAAATAAATTACTTTAATTCATCCAAAACATCACTGAATGTAACATCACAAATGATAACAGAGGTAAACTTGAGGTGCGTGTTCATCTGCCAGACATCAGAGTTGACCTCAAGTTCATAGGCATATAGCCTTGTTTGACTTATCTGAGAATATCCCTTTGCAGCAAGCTTTATAATTTGTCGCATGGCAGATGCGATATGACAAGGCTGCAAAGACAGCTACCGGTAACAGTGGTTCACTGCTCCCGTTGTAACGTCATGTTGAAGTGTTGGGGCTATGGCGAGTCCTCTGGAAGAGGCTTAAGGGGCCTGGTTGTGGGAATTGGGAAAAGTGGAGTCAGCTGGACGCAGCGGGCACTACAATTAGGGTGGCAAGGGGGCCGTGAAGTGGTGTGTCAACAAAGGCTTCCTCTCCTCTAATAGTGGCTTTTTACATACATCATGTGACCTTACCTGTGCCGGAGCTCCCTCATCCCTTTCGGTTTGGCTTCGGGCTTCATATCAGTGCTGT
>NW_020869641.1:1119328-1156498 GCF_003789085.1 Penaeus vannamei | reverse complement strand
ATTATTCTAGGAGTTTACTGAACTAAAAGAGATTGGGTTTCATCCCAACTTTGTCATATAATAAACAAAACCATCTTACTTGTGCTGTGTAAATCAATCCCCACATGATGACTGTTCATTGGAATATTACAAGAACTAGAAATAGCTGGCATCACATAAAGGAAATGCACTAGCACGTGGGATGCCATACATGTACAGCATGTAAGCTGTTCTGGGAGTCATCTAGGATGGGGGTTGGTGGTGTGGGGGTAACTAACCAGTCGGCTAAGAAACCAGGTCATATCAGTTGTGTAGTGAGTGGAGAAGTGAGAACATCTGTCAGGCTCAAACCCCTGATATAAGAGTAGAAGCTTCAGTGACTTGACTCTTGTATCAGCACCTACAAAAGAGTTTTTATTACTGCAAGCTTTTGATTCAGATGTCACTGAAGAGGAAATAGATATTGGAAATCGCAGTTTCAGAAAAGAGATTTTTGCCTCTGATTGTTTGGCCTCAGAAAAGTAGAAGGTAATGTAGTACATTTTATTTATTTGATATAAATTTCGTATGAATATATAGTGAAATAATTCATGAGAATGAAATTTAGTAGAACTTTGATTCTTACATGTCTTTAGGAATGCTGGACTTGGGTATTCAGATTACATATTTTATGAAAGTTAATGTATAAATAGGATTACATTATGAAACTGGTAATGGCATTGGAGGAAAAGGGATATGATAGCATATATGAGAAAATATTTTTCCCAGTGACATATTAGTAGGTACATATTTGCTTTTTTTAGGTTTAAGAGTAAATATGACAAAGGAGTTGACAGTTTTATTTGAAGATTTTAGGGAAAATGCCTCTCTAATATGATGCTGAGTGAGTAGAAAGGTCTTTTTGTGAGAAGATTGGGAAGAAAAATATCTGGTTTCTGACTATTTTCTTTTGTGTGGTGAATAGAGGAATAAGTTTTTATATTGGCAATATTCAAAAATGTGTCTGTAACTTTCTGATGCCTTCTTTCTGTCTTTGATATTTACTGAAATCAGTTTCTTCACCCCTATGATTCATGATCTTTGCATATATCAAGATGCTTGCTTTGTTTCCATTCATTTACCTAAAAATCAGAATGTCAGCATTTGCTGATTTCAAACAACAGGGAATAGATTTGTTCTGTTGAAATAATATATGAAACAGCAGTAGAAATTGAAAGCAAAAGAAGTTCAAAATCACATTAAAGTGCGTCACTTCTGCCAGTTTCATTGACTGTAAGTGTGATGAAGTTATTACTATTACTAGTATGGTTTTATTATATCCCATTTTTTATTGTTTTTCATGTCTTTTTTTTTTTTCTTTTCTTTTCTTTTTTCTTTTTTTGGCTTTGATATAAACCCTCCCCCCATAGGTTATGCAATGAAGAATGATTTAAGGACTTTAGATGCGAGAAAAGTAATGTATAAGTTTCCTGAAATTCTGATTTTCTTATCTGATGAAAAATCAATTTGAAAAAAATCCTGTTGATTGAAATTAAGTCTTTTTAGGGGGAATTAGTCTTTACCTTTTATCAAAGCTTCTTAACAAATGTTCCACCTCTCTGAAAAAAGAACTACTGTATGCATACTTGCTTTTGTTACTGTATTATGTTTCATTTTTATTAATGATTATACCCAACTTTTTTTAAACCCTTTTAACTGCTTACTTTGCTTTGATTCTTTTGTCTATAATCTTTTTTTTTTTCGCCCTCCCTCCCACTTCCACCCACACCTGCACCAATGAGTCGATTATCATCATGAAGATTCACTTGGCTGATTAAGACAGATAAACTTAGTATTATTATTATTGTTATTGATTTTTTCCCATTCCATTTGAGTTAATTTGGTGAAAGTAGTCCATATTTGATAGAAGTCTGCAGTTTCTTAAGTGGGTTATCCAATGAAGTCCAAAATGTAACTGGCCAAATGATGATTTTTTTATTTATATGTTTACTTTATGTGAGATAAGCGACTCAGATTGACTAAATATTGGGCTTCTTTTTTTCTTTTCTTTCTTTTTTTACTCTTTTTTTTTTTGTAATATATAGATATTTTACAACTGATATCTTGTGCCTAGTAATGCCTCTATGTAGTCACATTTGCTTATATGATACATAAACTGTTTGTCCTAGGTGAATACTTTGTATTATGATCCAGAGATGAATAGCTTCATATGTCCTCAGTTTATGAAGAGCTGCCCATTTAAATTATTTATTTATTTGTTGATTTATTTCTTTGTTTTTCATTAGAGAGAGAAATTTTAATAAAAGTTCACTAGGAGACCTGAATGCCCCTCCCCCCTAAGAAGCAAATTTATTTTACTTTGTTTTTGGCTAATATAAAGAATTAAATACCCTTGAAAGATGCTTAACTTTATATTCTTCTTCGTACTTTAGCTCTGATACCCTCCCCTCCCCTCCCCATTACAATTGCAAAAGTCGGGATTCTAGAGTCCTTCTTGTAATTGTGCCATGCCAGTCTTTGTCTGTGGACATCACTTTCATGAGTTGTGGTAGTTCATGTCCAGGAGTCTAGTGAATGTATGCTAAAGTACTCAAAAGTCCATGTATGTGACCTTGACAGTTTTAGAGTCATTGTATGTAAACCTGGCTACTTTATACAAGATTTTAGTCATCGTATGTGACCCTAGTTATTGTAAGTAATTTTTAGTGACCGTACTTGACCTTAGTCATCGTACGTGTACCTAGTAGGTGAACCGAGCTGTAGTTGGTAATCAAGAACCCTTAATTTTGTTAAACAATATCTTTGCTCTGGGACCGTGAGTGTGACCCCTGTGTTGTTATCAGGTCCTCCGTCTGCTGCCCTTATCTTCCGCCCTTATCTCCACTTACACTCATCCTTGATCCCTCTTCCTGTGCCTACACCCTGTCTTCCTGAGAGGAATATCAGTTTCAAGCTACCACTCACCCTTTTATCTTCTCTACACTTTCATTTTCTTTCTTTTCTTTTTTTCTTTTTTTCTTATATCTCTCTACTGTCTTTAGCCACAAGCCTACAATGATAGATCTTCTTTAAAACTTTCGGCTGCAATGGCAAGTTGTGATCGGTCTAAAGGTGTAAAGAAAAAGGCTGTTTTCATAGTTGAATAAACATAAATATGTTATCTTGCATTTTTTCCATAGCCCTGTGATGCTGATGATAACTTAGCCATTGCCTCTAATCCCTGGCTAGAATTTCCTCATCCGTAATTTAATCCATCAGATCCATTTATTAAAGATAATTTTCTTTATTTTTCTCTTGATTTCACTCTTATAACCCTATTACATAGTGCTTTTATGTTGCCTGCTGCTTGTTATATACTCTTATTTCATGAGCTTGTGATCGGTAGAAATTTTGGTGTATTTTGTTTTTTCCAGTAGCAGTATCCCTACTCTTTCTTTTCTCCTTTCTCCTTTTTATCTTTGGTTTTATCTTTTGCATTGTTTTCTTCTTTTTTTAAGATAGAAGAGTGCTAGTACGTTTGCATTTCAATGGAAATAGATTGTTTGGTACATAGTTAATGTTGCTAGAAATGTTATGAAACTGGCGGTGGCAGACTTTTAGAATCAGGTAAGACAGTATAAATACTTGGTTCACACAGAAATCAAACAAAAGAAAACATAGCAATGTAGTAGAAAACACGGGAACATCATGTTAAAGATATATGAATATATATATAAAGATCCGCTAGTACCACTATAGTTCATACAGTGTTACTGGACTACAGATGAACCCTGGCAGTACCTTAAACCAGTCCTCTGCTGTTATTTTTAGTCCCCTCATGATACACATTGCACGACAGAGCATGGCCAAAATGAGGAATGTATTCTGGGTGCGGTAATCTCAACTAGAGCAATGGTAGGCAGGTATCCCAATGGCTTGTACCATGATCACTTTTTATAATCGAATGGCTTACTTCTCCTCATTATTATTATTATCATCTGTTCCACTGAATATCATTATCCTGCTTGACACAGTTTAGTTGGTGGCGTGCTGCTACTACTGTGGGTTAAGTTGTAGACTTTGTGCTTGAGTTACCACTATCACATTATCACCACCACACCTGCTCCCCTCTACCACAACCGCTCCTCACCATCACACCCGTGTTCTTGGCGGCGGCGAGGAGGCAGCAGCAAGGAGGGCCGGTAGCTCACAGGTGTAGAGGCATTGCTTACACCCAAGACTCCAGTGTCTGACCTCTTCTTCTGTGGCAGCCTTAATCCAGCAGAGGACGTCCCGGCCCGACAGCAGAAGGGCAGCCCAGGATGTGCTTCAGTGGGACACACCTCTAGAAGACAGTGCTTACAAGACACGACTGGAAGACGGTAAAGAGCAGGTGCTCTCCAATGACTCCACAAAAGCTGGGCAAACAGAGGAACGTGGATGTAGTCCAATAACTGTGCTGGAGGCACGACCTGAAGTGGACCATGTGGCAACAAGGCCTCGATCAAGGGCCGGCTCCCACACCATTACCACCACTACAAGCTGGGGAGCACCAGTAACCACCACAACCAGCATAGAAGTTGATGATGATCAATCTGCTCGCTGTGTACAATTGACTCTACACTCAGAGAGTCGTGTTACATTACATGCTCCTGGTGGTGTTTGGGAGGGGTTACATGGTGTTGAACAGCAGCCGGAACACCAAGATGAAGAGCAGCAGCCGCATGAAGACAAACATGTGGGAGACAATGATGTTCCAGCAGAGGCATCACCTGATGCAGGGCCTGAAAATAAGAGCGAAGGCGAGACTTTAACAGAGCAGGATTTCTATGACGATATCCACCAAGCTAAAGATGCTCATGAATTAGAAAGCAAAGTACAAATAAAGAAATCAGAATGTAGTCTTAGTCAAGGAGCAGATGCTATAGTATCAACCTCAGTAGGAGAAGTTAGTAGCAATGAAGCACCAACCTATGATCTTATAGCAAAAGAAAAAATAACTGAAGATATTGTTTTAGATAGCAGTAAGATAAATGAAGATATACAGCTTCCATCCAGTACAGGTGCTCCTGATGTCCAAGTAGATTTAAGTATGGATGAAGTTCAAATGCCAATACTAAGCAGTATAAAAGACAGTATACCTGAAGGTTCAGCTCCAGAGACTGGAAGTTTACCTTCACCTAGCAAAATTAGAGTATCTGATGAAGAGATTGATATTGCACATGAAGATAATGCCTTATCAGGAGAATCAATCCGCTCTGATAAGACATTAGGAGATTCAGCTGCAGTAGAAATTGCAAATAAAATAATGACTGAGTCAGCACAAGATGTTTTAGAGAGTGCCTCTCAGCCATTGTCAGATGAAGATTTAGAAAGTGTCTCACCTTCATACGATATTAAGGAAACAGAATGTGCAATCCCTGCTTTATCAGGTGATGACTCTGCCTATCTAGCAAGTGAAGCCACAGCACCATCAGCACACCGTCCAACGACTTTGATGATAACTTCGAATTCAAACGAATCAACTGACGATGCAGAATGCACGGCGAACGACCTTACCAAGCTTGGTAGGGAAGACGATATCCCAAAGGAACTGAAGGAAGAAACAAGTGTAACTGAAATGGAAGACTTAGAAGAACAAGGGATGGGAGAGCTGGCAGTAAGTGAACGGCCTCCTGGAAGTGAGAGTGGCGCTGTGCCTAGGCCAGAGCGTCCTGCGCGACCAGCACCTCGGACAACAACCTTGGTTAAGGTTAAAGTTGAGAAAAGGCCTATTACTAGCCACCTTTTAGTACGGGAACGATCCGTCCATGAACACCAGCCAACAGTCCATGTACCTTCAGTTGAAGAAGAAGTGCGTGGACTTATGCAAGAAGTGAAAGAAGCAACTAGTCAAATTAAGCAAGAAGTGAAGGAACTGCGCCAAGCAGACACACCTACTCCTGATACCCCGACACCTCTAAGGGAATTCAAAGAATTCCTAAATAGAGAAGAAGAACAGGAGCTGGAACGCTTGCCAACAATCAAGGAGATGTGTCGTGAAAGTGAGGAAGATGCATCTGGTACAGTAGGAGGTGAGCACCTTCGTGGCCATGAGCATTTACGCCTGGACCTTGATGTACCTACTCTGGGTCGTCCCATCCCTGTGCAAGCTGTCCAGCGTAGTGGGGATGACAGCAGTCATCCTGACAGTGGGTATTCCACTTTGGAGGGGTATTATGCCGTAGGTGTTGATCCTTATCATACTTCAAAGTATAAATCCTGCAGTGAACCAGTTCCCGAGGGATCCCCAAGCGAACCTAGTATTAAGTCGGAGCTTGAGAGCCCCTCAAGCCTTGTAGATAGTAGTGATTTATCTCCTGTAGATTCTGTAGGTAGTACTACCTCTCCAAGTAGTGAGACCAGGGCAAATCTAAGTTTAAGTCATTTATTAAAAAAGTGCGCAAAATAACTTCTAAGGGGCTTCAAAAGTCAGATAATAAAAAAACTGGTAGTCAAGGGAGTAAGTCACCAGACACAATTACAGCTGTAGATGTTACAATTCCCAAATCTTTTGAGGCCAAAAAATGGGAAACTAGCACGGTGGTTATGAGCAAAGGAGAGCGACTGCCCTCTATGGACATAGTCAAGGAAAGTTGGGCTTCCGATATTTCTGATCAGTTGTTATTAAAGGGAGAGACTATTCACCATTTTATATGGAAAAAATTAGAAAGGGAACTGAAGAGTCAATAGAAACAGTAGCAGATATTCATGCAAGTGAAATGCCTTTAGAAAAATCAGCAGTTACTGATTCACCTGAAACAGATACTGCAATAATTGAATCTCCTGTTAGTGTTGCATCATTTTCTGTGTCACCCATAGCAGAGGTTCATGATATCACTGAAAGTCATGAGGTAAGAATGGCCATCAATCAGGGAAGTAGACCTGATGACTATAGTCCAGATCTTCATGAAAGAGAGGTTGGCTCAACAGCTGAACCAATCCTTTCTCATGATGGGACACCACAGTTATCAGATGTTGCTTGTAAGATTGGGTCAGCACCAAAGTCTCAGCCTTCAGAATCATCTGTAGAATCACCTTCAAAAGATGAGCCGGCTACGGGCTCTCTCAAATGTGAATCACTTGAGTCATCTTTCAGGGTGCCACACTTTGTAGAGCCTTTTGTAATTGATTCTGTTATATCTGATTGTTTCCAAAGGGCGTTTGAATCTGATACTATAAGGCAAGATGTTCAGGAGAGTGAACTAGAAAATATCTCTAACAAGGATGAACTAGAGGCTGTTCCCATTGACATTTTGACAGCTAAGAGGGAGAGGCTCCAAAAGTCAAAGACACATAGTTTGGAATTTGAAGAAGTAGAACCAAGAAAAGCATTACCCCCTACTTCACCAATTCTTTTGGCATCTGGTGTTGAAAATGTACGATTTGAATATGAAGACGATGATGAAGATGACGATGATGATGTTGATCTACCATGTACAGATGTTGTTAAGATCCTAGAAACAGTAATTGAATTAGATGAGCCTGAAGAGGAGGAAGATCTAGGTCAAGATGAACAGAGATATGTTAGGAAAGATTATGTTGGACTAGGAAAAACCAGGGCAATCCCTAGGGAAATAGATGTCATAGAGGAAGAACCATCTCAACCACTAGGCCAGATGATTAGTCCTGAATTAGATTTTGGCTCATTACTTGAGCAGCCAGATGAAGTTGAAGATGGAGATTCTGTCAGGAGTGTCATTGCTGATTCAGAATTTCTCTCAATAGAGGAATTGATAAGAGAAAAAGAATTAGAAACTGGAGGAATAGATGTCGATGCACAGATATCTGAAGCAGAAATTGTGATAGATAATGATCAGATGCAGGTTTGCGTAACTGAAGCTTTAATACATAGTCATGAAATGCAGTTGTCGTTAGTGGAATCTGTTGTAGAAGGAGATGAGATGAAACTGTCAGTGGCAGAAAGTATTGTTCTTAGTGATGATATACAGTTATCTATTACTGAAACTCTCGCAGATAGTGATGAGATGCAGTTGTCAGTAGCTGAAGCTGTAGTAGATAGTGATGAGATGCAGCAGTTGTCTATTGCAGAAACTGTGATTGACAGTGATGAGATGCAGTTGTCTGTTACAGAAACTGTGGTAGACAGTGATGATATGCAGCAATCTGTTTCGGAAGCTATAGTAGATAATGAAGACACTCAGTTGTATGTATCTGAAGCCATAGTGAAAAATGATGACTGTAAGGTATTCCTTGAAAGATATGATATGAGGTTGGATACTGAGGCAGATGTGGCAGGCAGTGATGAAATCCAGATTTTACCAGAAGTAGAGATTGCAGGGGAAGTTGGTGCAATGCAGGTGTCTTCTGGGTCTTCAGCTTTTACAGGTATGAGGCAAGAAGATATAGATGCTGACCTTTTTAAAATATGAATGTGACAGGAAAAAGCAAAGGGATAGTGCATGGGAGAAGGAAAAGAGAAGTATAAGGAGGAGAGCATTTTATAAACCTCCAAGAGTTGATGATGAGGAAAATAAGACCAGAACTATCATGTCAACAGGTGAAACACACTACATTTATGACCCATCCATTGCCGAAGAACCCCACCACAGTGAATCCACCTCAGACCTTCACTCAGCCATTGTTGAAGCATTATCATTTAGATATTTTACAGACACCATAGGAAAAACTGAGATAGAAGTAAGAGCAGATGAATCCCAGGTTTTTGAATCAAATGTTTTAGATCAGGGTGATCCAGAAAATCAGCTTACAGGGTTGACACTGCAAGAGCCAGATTTTGCAAGAGGAACTGAAATCATTCATGATTATGCAGATATGCCAACATTACCACCAGATGTAATAAAGGTATCAGAAACAGTATGTCAGGTGGAAGAAGTAGAAGGGATGGATAGAATGTGTGAAGTAGAAGAAATCGTTTCCCCTGCAGTAGACTTGGCATCTGGAATAGAGACTATACATATAGGTGATTATTCAGAAGAGTTTGATAAAGTTGTATCTATTGTCACTGTTACATCCTCAAGTGAGTCAGATTCAGATCAAAGGGTTTTCTTGATAGATGAGGTACACAACATATCAGAAGTCGAGTCTCCAGAAGAAGATGTGACAGCTGATATAATATCAGATTGTCTTACTGAGGACATGGAGGCATATGCCACTGAGTCTGATGAGAGCATGGCAGATATGGGAATTGTTGAAGTATCGGAAACTGTATGCCTTGTTGATGAAATTCAGGAAATGTTTGATTTAGAGAAGATAGGTGAAATCAGGCCTTTGGAAGAAGAATGGAGGAGTGGCATGGAGATTATCCATCAAGCTGAGAAATCAGAATGCTTTAGTGCTGTCAGTGTGAAATCTGTTTCTGAAGGACCACTGTCTCACACAATGACAGTAGATGAATATCCTTCCATAAAATGTAATGTTGAACTTAGTACTGATAAGGAGATGAGTTCCTCCACTGGCGCTAAAGCTAAAGTAAAAGACATATCAAAAGAGAGAATCACTAAAACAAGTGGAGAAGTAGAGAGTACTAATGTCACTCATGAAACTGAATCTGTAAAAGAGACCAAGCAGTGTCAGGAAATTATGAAACCAGATTGTGGATTGCATGGCTGTGAAAGTATAAAAGGCGAGCTGTTTGAGCCTTCTGATAGGGTGAATATTCAAAGTAGTGTTGAGAGAGAGAAAGAAAAAGTTCCTCCAGATGATAGTGGAGGGATAGAGGATAATTTCACTATCAGTATACCAGAAGTTGGAGAAACTGATAGCTGGTTAAATGTGATAAAGGCCTATCAAGATCAGTCAACAAGGGCTAAACAGGAATACCTGGAATATGATGAATATAGAAAGGATGAAAGCAGAACTGATGATGATGTAAGAGACACTGTTTCAGAGACAGTTGTAAAAACACTGCATGAATCCTCTGTTTGCAAAGTAGATTGTGAAAGTTTCGGTAATGAAACTGGTAAGAGAGATCTTGAGGAAGTTCATGAGGATATAACGAGGGTTGAGCAGGCAGTAGAGTCCCTAGGTTTGAGAACCACTGACAGTCTCCTGGAACAGGTGTCATGTTCATTATCTAATGAAAGAGCCAGTGAAGTAGAACAGCCGTCAGATATAGTGGATGAAGAAAGCTTAAAACTCGGAGTGTTAGATCGTGTCTCAGAAGAGTTGAAAGCTATGATAAGTAATTTGGAGCAGAATCTAGCAGCAGGAACAAGCAGAAATGTAAGAATTACTCCTATTCTTGCAAGGTTAGAACAGTTAGAACAGGAGGTTGCCAGTCTTACTCCTGTATCTGAACCCCAAGAGTCCAGTATTCCTAATTTCTCATATGCTATGCAAACTCATGATTTAGTGTCTACTCCACAGGCTTCAGCTACAGAGGAAAAAGGAAGACGGTTCCATGCTGAAAACTTGAGCTCTGGAAATATAACATCTCTTGCAGTCAACATGCCTGTTGGAACACAAATGGAAACCACCACTCTTGGTGTCCCAGGGGGACAGAGTCCCATTGGTGAAATGAATGGCCAAGATATTCAGGATGCTTTGACAGATGTAGAGGACCTGAATATGGATGGGGAGTCACCAATACCTAAACAAAAGCAGTTACTTCTTTTACCTGAAAAGGAAACAGGTGCGGTAACAGATACTGAAGATATGGATCTATCCGGAGATGAAAATGATATAATTCCAGAAAAGGCCAATCTACCCACAATTCAAGATCTTGGTGTCCTTCCTGAACCTACTAAGGAGGTTATTAATCTGACAGAAGGTTATGCTAGAGAGGCTAGCCCTCTCCTCCTTTCGGATTCTGATTCTGAGAGAGAAGATGTCCAGAATAGGCACAAGAAGAACATCAAAAAAGGAGAAAAAATGAGTGAGCTGGAAGTACCAGGTGATGATGAGCCTGAAGGTGTGACCGATGTAGAGGATATGGTAGCCTCTGGTGATGAAATTGAAGAACAAGTTCAGGTTGAAGATTCTTTACCAGACCATTATTTAGACCAAGGTGAAGGAGTTTCCAATCAGGAAAAAATGAAGGCAGCATCTCCTAAACCCAAGGTATTCAAGCATCATGAAGATTCAAGTGATGATGAGAAGCGATCTAAAAAGCAAGTTAGGCGCAGGTCAAAAGCAAGTCTTACAGTGCAGCCCAAAGAAGATGGTACAACTGATGTTGAGGACTTGGTTTTCAGTGATTTAGGAGAGAAAGAAGAAAAAGTCCCTCTTGTTAAAAAAGAAGCTAAAGAAAAGATAAAGCGCAAGAAGCAGATAAGGCGTAAATCTTTCCCAAGAGTCCAGGCTGGAAAAAATCTTTCAGCTCCTGTTGGTGACACAGGTGGGGCAACAGATACAGAAATCTTGACTGGAGATGATGATGAGGATGAGTATGAGGAAGATGACACTAACCTAGGTGTGGCCATGTATGACACAGGTGCCATAACAGATTCTGAGGATGTTGCAGCTTCAGATACTGAAGATATTGCAGATATTGTTGCAGCTCCACTTAAGAAGAAGGAATCCTCCATTATTCCTGAACCCCATGCAGAGAAGATTAGAATTTCAGAGACAGAAGAAGCTCCTGCAAAAGATTCTGAAGGTGAGACTGATGAAGAAGGATTTCAACTGGATGACAATGAAGATGAAAAGCCTTTAGTACCTCGGAAGAGGGTGGTTTCAGAACCTATAGAAAAAGTTGTCAAGGAAGCTCTAGAAGTAGAAGAACCATGTGAGGCTGCACTTACAGATACTGAAGATTTTGATCTTGAAGACAAGGAAGAAGAGGAAGTCATCAGTGATATTGCAAGTCGTATTCCAACAGAAGGTGAGATATACACAATAAAAGAATTGGAATCAGAATATGGTCAGGTTACTAAAAAAGAAATTGTGAAAGATGCTGATGCAGAGTTAAAAGAACTGATCAGAGAAGCAGAAGCAGGAGGGCTTACTCTTCAGGAGGCCTTAAATTGTGAGGCTTTAACAGATGTAGAAGACTTAGATGATGATGAGCCAGGAAAACCAAAACCTAAAATAGCACCATCAAAGAAGGTTCAAAAAGATGAAACTGCTACAGATGAGGAAAGTGTTGATGAATCAGACATTGAAGAAGAAATAAGGAAGCCACCAAAACGAACTAGGCATAGGGGCAAGAGACTGCCTCTTGTTCCCCAAGTGTCCGAAGTTCGTTTTGTAGAGACAGATCAAGGTCCCTTAAGTATCATCATTACACCAGATAACCTTGATAACAACCCAGATCAGGTGGTGAAAGATAAGGTAACAGGTGTTGTTTTCCTGGAATCAGAAGAGAAAGAGGAAGCAACCACTGATGTTGAAGAGCTGCAGTCATCAGATGATGAAGGGCAAAAACGGAGAGCTAGCATTCTTAATGCACCTCAACTGACAACTGAACCTGCAACTGACACTGAAGATTTTGATGTCGATGCTGTAGAAGTAGACAGACCCCTGAGTCCCCTGCCTCCAGATCTGAATTACAATGTTCTATCAAGCCCAAAACGTGAGATTATCCACATCAAGGAGGATAAATATGGTGTTCCTCAAGTTACTATTAGGAAGCTTCAAAAAGATGAACTTTTAGTATCAGATGTGGAGGACATGGCTATGACAGACACAGAAGATATTGAGGTGTCTGATGCAGAGGCACTAAGGCTAGTTGGAGCTACAACTGATAGTACAGCAGAGTTTGAGCTCCCTGACACTGGAAAGATAGAAGTGTCATCAACAATGAAGCAAAAGAATCAAGCCTTGCATGTAGATGCAGATGAGGAAGGAGGCAGCACTGATGTTGAAGAGTTGCAAATGACAAAAAAAATCCAAACGCAAGGGTAAGAGCCGGGCAAGATTAGAACCTAAAGGCCAGGGGGAAGACAGTCACACTGATGTTGAACTTCTAAGTGACCAAGATGACAGGAGTCTTACAGTTCGCACAGAAAGTCCAAGAGCTCATACTGACACAGAGGACTTTGTTACATCAGAAACAGAAGATTTAGGTGTACCAGAAAGAGATGATGCTCCTACACCAGATGTTATTAAAAATGCTGCCATAAAGAAGGTCATCATTCTAAAAGAGGGACCTCATGGTGTAACTCAGACAGAAGAAGCAAGTGTAGTGCAAACACATGGGCTTCGGGTAGAAGATGAGCCAGAAGGGGTTACTGATATTGAAGATATGGAAGCATCTGGAGCAGAGGATGATGACATCCCAGAACACCCTGGAGTGGAGTTGCCAGAACAAGAGCATTCAAGTGTGGACATATCTGAGAAGACAAGTATTCCAAAGGATAAGAACGAGGCAAAACATATAAAAGATAACCTGCTTCTCCCTGAAGATAACTACAATAATCTCACTGATGTAGAGTCCCTTGATGGAGGGGAAGGTAACAGGTGTGCATCTAACACCAGTTTATTGTCCGGTCAGCAACTAACCTACGCTGTAGAAAGCTGTATTGTAGAAGAGCTTCCTTATTCCTGTATACCTTTGACTGACCCAACAATCTCTGCACATGCAGGGTTATCCTTAGAAAATGACCCTTTTTGTTCAGAGTTGACCAACCCATTAGTTGTAGAGGCTGAGCTAGAGCAAGTTTACTACCATGCGCCCCAAGAGGAACCGCACCAAAGTGAAGTTGAATTGGCAGCAAGTGATGGCTGTGTTGTCAGGAAGAGGCAGGTGGTGGCATCTATGTGTCAGGCTAGAGAAATTCGTAGATTCTGGTCACAAGATCGCAACTCCCCTCTTCAGCAGTCAGAGCTTAGTGAATTTGCATCTCCGTCTATTCATAAAAAAGGTTTTAAGACAATATTGTATCTAGAGCAGCCAAATCTTTTAGACACAATCAGCATCAGTGACACCTTGTGTGATTCAAGCTACTTCAAGAATGAAAGGCTCATGGATTTTGATTCCTCAAGTATAGAGTCTTTTGATGATCACTTTAGTTATATAGACTCAGACATTGTCACTGTTGTTGATCGTTTCAATCAGGAAAGGGGTAGTAGTTTTGATGATCTTCCAAGTCCACATCTGAGCAGTATTGGAAGCTCAGGGGTCATTGACTCCCTTTGCTCTGGGAGGTCTTTTAATTCGGATACTCACTTCTTTGATTCTCCTTGTTTGAGTCCTCAGCCTGATGGTGTTTCTGGTCGCATCAGTAGCCAAGACAGAAGGTTGATACATGAATCATGTACTGGATCAAGCTCACCTGTTTATACATCCAGTCCAGAAATGAGACGCCAGCATGAAGCTAGGATGTTGAATATTCATGCTTCAAATAGGGATTATGGTGAAGCTCCCTTTGATTACCATTCAGATGAAAATGTCGGAAATAAGAATTTGGCAGAGAACTACAGCCAACTAGGTAGTAAAAAGTCACCTGCAGATCAGGCTCCATTAGAGCACATGTCATCTGCTGGTTTTCTTGGTGGAGAAATGATAGATGAGAGTGAATATGTAGATAATTCCACTCTTTCACAACCAATTACTGTTTCAGAAATTAGGAAAGGTCCTGCAGTAGAATGTCATGAAGGATTCACAACTGAGTGTATTGGGGGATATGCCAACAAGCATTATAATGTGTCAGCAAAAGAGTCCATTGAAGAATGCATCCTTTCTGATAATTCAGGTATTTCTTCAGAACGTGTAAAAGGTTATGCTTCAGAATATGTTGAAGCATCTAGAGCAGAATGTGTAGAGGAGCTGTCATCAGATTACGAAAAGATACCTGCTACATCCTGTATAAAAACTTCTCCAACTGGTTATATACAAAGGTCCATTACAGAGTGGGTTGTGGCACACAACAATGGGAAGTTTAAACATTCAGGTACTGTTGAAGAGCCCCAAGTGATTCATAGAACAGCATTTTCTGCCAGAGAAGCTGAACTGAGAGCAGCCTCAGATCCAATTAAATCATCCGTTCCAAGTCATACAGATCACAGACCAGTTTATATTGCCAAGTATCAAAGTCCTCAAAAGAGGGATTCTATCACAAGAAGGGTAATGCAAGGTCGTCACTCACCTCTGCTGCAGTCAAGGGAAGTGACTGATCAGAAATTAAGTTCATCATTTGAAGACTCAGGTATTCACATGCATCAAGCATCTGGAAGTTTTACAGCATCTGTAGATACTGAAGATGAAAGATTATTGAGTGTAGGCGATGACAGTGACCATGTAAGCATTGCCGACAGTGTGTTAGGGCTTGAAGAACTAAATTACCAAGATGCAGATGATCAGGGTACTCATAAAAAATCATTCTCTAAGCTCATGATGCCTCCTAGTTCCCAACACCAGAAATCAGGTTTAGGTTCAAGGTACTTGAAAACAGCTGATAATGATTACAGTCTGGTGACTGCATACCCAGCTACGGTGGTTCCTCCACAATTGTATTACACTCAGCCAGAATCAAGCAAACATGAAATGTCTCAAGTAGTAATAGGAATTAATAAAGTTCTGGGTAATGACTCTAGTAGCAGTGATGAAACAGTAAAGGATTATGGTGGTGTTAAAGGGCTAATTGACCAGTGGGAAATCATAGTCAAAGAAGAGAAGCGTAGGTCTCTGCCCGCATCACCAGCAGTAGGAAGGAGAATTTTGCCGCCTTTTGAGGGGAAGAAAAAACCTGGGTGGAGCAGTGAGACAGAGGGAAGCCATTTTTCTGACACAGAACAAATGAGGGTAAGTTCTGACATTGTAGGACATTCAGTCATAACTCACGATAAAACAGACGAGTTAGAAGGGGCAGTGGGTGGTAATGTAGTAGAGGAGGTAGCAAGTGTGGGGGATATAATCCAACAGTTTGAAGGAAGAGTTGGCCGATTGGACAAGAAAAGTGCTCACAAACAGAGGTTACAGAGAGGCTCACAGTCCCCAGCAAGCAGGAGTCCTTCACATCCTCGTCAAGTAGCAACTGTCAAACCCTTACGTGAATCACAGTTGCAGCAGCAGGATCGTAATGGCAGAGTACAAGAACAGCCTGCAGAGCCTCACAGCATTGCTCTAGCTTCTGGGTTTGTTCCTCGGGTAATGGAGTCTCTTTCAGTTACAAAATCCTCACCAGAGGCTTATGAAGAGGACCCCACCCATGCGAGTGTCCCGTACCCAGAAGGTGAATTCTGTCAGTTTCTTTTGTCTAAGATGGACCTTAGGTACAGCAGGGTTGTGGTTATAGTCATTATAGAAATGGGAGTGGTATACAGAAAAGGCTAATAGCGCTTCTGCAGAGAAGGAAACCAGCAGTATAGAGATTCAGAGAAACCATTATCTTTATATCTCTTTTTTAAACAAACAGTGGCTGGATTATCACCGGTTTGGAAATATCAACACTTTATATAAGTTGCAATGAGGATAGTTTCTGACCATACATTATCCTCAGTTGCTGGGATGCAAGTTGCAACTTTGTAACAGACACACTATATATCATCCAAATAATATTTGTATTACCTCTACCTCGCCAGATTCATAGGTTAGTTGTGCTTATTTGCTTTCTGTGTGTTTATAGGTGTTACACTAGTTGTAATTCTGTGTCATTAGGTACCATTGGTACTTGATGTATTTTTAGTGTGTGTATGTGTGTGAACTGTAGCCAATTTGATAGTCAAATTCTGTGCTTATTTATTAATTTATTTACACTGTTCATTTAGAAAACCTCTCCAATATATAAAAGCTGCTCTTTGTAGAGTTACATGCATATTGGTGTGTTTTTAAGTAACACCAACTTTGTTCTCTTTCTTTCTCACTTTCTTTCTTTCTTTTTTTTCTTTTTTACTTCATACACATTTTCTCTCTTCCCTCACCTCTGTCAGCTCCTAGTATGTTTGGTAAACGCCCAGGAATAGAGTCCTTCTTCTACAAAGGTTTTTTCCTTCCACAAGGTAAAGAGGTTTGGAATCATGAAAGCTTAGAAAATTGGAGTGCCTAGTTGTTATGAACTGCCATGTTTGTTGTTCAAATTAGTTCTTTAATTGTCTCATGGATGTGCAATAGTGGTCGCTGATGGGAAGAGCTATAAAAGCTTTCCGTTAGTTGACTTGTTTCGGTAGTTTTCCATTTGAATTAAGCATATTTCTTGACAAAAGTTGCTTTGTTTGGTGGCAGATAGAGCATGTCCTAGCTTTTCACAAGAATTGAGCAGAGACAATATGTAAGTCACCGTAAAAGAGGTAGCTGATAGAAATTCTAATATATTTAAGAGTGGAGTTGTCCCTAATAATGATATCACAAGGGAAAGTAAAAAAACAAAGTTTTTTAGTGCAAACCCTGTTTTTTGTATATGAATATAAGTTATAAATCTTCCAAGTGGCAGCTTATTTCTGAATATCAGACTTGCTATATATAAGTTCTATGTGGGACATTTTATTTTAGTCACTTTAGATCCAAACAAAAACTGAACACTAATACTTACATTTGAAGAATGTTCTCTTAAGGCCTCAGGCTGATAGTGGAATATCTGTCTAGTAATATTGTTGCTTTCTATATGTATGTTTATTTCCCTTTCTCTTGAGAATAATTGTGATTGTAGGGAAAATTAGATAACATAGCTTCTAAAGTTTACATATTGTCATTATAAGTGAATTACCAAGTTCAGATGTGGTGATATCATATACCTTGCTTTTCATTGTCTAGCTTGAGGATGGACCAACATGTTCTGGTCAGCACATGCCAGTACAATGTAGTAACAATTTTCATCATTTTCCATATATCATCCTAATTATTTACTCTCCTACACTAACTACCATTACCAGTTATTATTTATTATTTCATTTCTTTTTGAAAAATACATTTGCATTGATCTCTTCCAGTTCTTGTATCTACAATCTGTAAGCAGATAAAACCAAATAGTAGTATATACTTCTCTTAGTCCATACATATACATAAAAAGATAAAGAATAGATAATTTTTCTTTCTCATTTATCTTCATTTAGATTAAACTTACTGATGAAATGGTATGCTTTTGTTCACCAGGGACCCATGAGGCAACCCAGATTGCTGAGCATCAGACGACCACTGTCTCACAGGAACAAGGTAAATAGTCCCATCCTGTGATTTATATTTATGTAGCATTGGCATGTGGTCATGTCAGTGCCATGAGACACACCCTTGTCATATGCTTGTTCTTGTACACCAGATTTTTCACTAGTGTAATAAGCAAGATATAGATACCACAGACCACCACCACCTTCACAAATAGAGGTTCAGTCCATTGTTTTGTACCATTGCTGTAACTGCCCAGATCACTTGTCACCATAAAGGAAAAAAAATACACTTATTTTATTGTCACACTTCATCTTCCAACACCACTTCTCCCATTACCTGAACCTTCATGACTATGTTACTTCAGCCTGCATTGCCTCTCCCCTCGGTCCTTCCTGTCAGCCTGTCGCTGAAGGTTGGATTATCTCAGATTCTCTCGCTCATAGAAGCATCACTGATCAAATCCACCTCGGCAAAAGAATATTATAAGTATCTGCAGGCACTTGTAGCTGTAACACTGTGGCCAAGATATATCTATGAATGTCTGTTTGGACGAGTGTCTGTGTTTGAAGGATACATGTTTATACTTTTAGATTTTTAAGTGACATATTTGTGCATATGTTTGGTCTTAGGTATGTGTATATTTATGGGCAAAGTATCACCACAGATTTTTAACAAGAAAAATGAGTGTGTGTGTGTGTGTGTGTGTGTGTGTGTGTATGTGTGTGTATAGATATACATATACATATATACACATGTATATACATACATGTGTGTGTGTGTGTGTTTATATATATATATATATATATATATATATATATATATATATATATATATATATATATATATATATATATGTGTGTGTGTGTGTGTGTGTGTGTGTGTGTGTGTAATATATATATATATATATATATATATATAATATTATATATATATATATATATATATATATATATATATATATATATATATATACATGATATATATGTAATATATATTTGTGTGTGTGTGTGTGTATGTGTATATATATACATACATTTATTTATCATTTATATTAAAATATCATTGTTTTTTGTATACATATATATCTGCATGTATACATGTATTCAAACATACATCCATGCACATATGTACATAATGTACGTGCCTATACACAATTGCATATATGTGTGTGTGTGTTTGTATGTGTATGCACTAGAGTATGTATATGAAAACTGACAGACAAATGTTTAAGTGAGATATACAATATCTGAACATTCTTAGTGCTTTAAGAAATGTTATAGGTTAAGAATTCTTTAATGATGCATAGAACACAGGGAATGAAAATGTTATATCATATTTAAGTTTGAAAGGAATTTCTGTTTAAGCAAGATTTACAAGTGGGAAAAAGTGTATTGCATTTATTTACCAGTGGGTAAACATTTAAAGAAACACTTTATTTGGCCATTAATACTTTGATGACTAGGTACATCAGAGTATATATTTGTTTTGTATTAAAGAATTTTTCTTTTTTCTTTTTTTTTTTTCTTTCACATTCTCACTTTTTGAAGGTTTAAACCTTTCCTCTTTCATCATCATTAAATTGTGATGTACATGTAACAGGATGGTTTTCTAAGTATCGGTTTGCCTTTTATAGTATGTATTTTCTTTGTTAATATTTTGTTGTTTTTATCGTTTTCCTTTTTTTTGCAAACCCATTTTCTCATTCTGGTAGCACTAGAAAGTAGTCATAACCACCTATTCATTACTCAGAAGATCCACAAGGGGAGTTCCGGGTGTGTATAACGACCCATCTTTATTCCGACTTTCTCTTTCTGCGTAAAGCCAGTATCGCTCTGACAGACGAAGAAGAACCAAATGGCCTTTTGAATCCCCCTCCTTTTCTCCCTTGAAGAAGAAGAGGCAGTTGTCTGGATAATCAGTGGTTGACTTTGAATAGGACTTTAATGCTAGACCTATTTTCCTTCTAGCCTCCTCCGGACTCCCCACTCCGGGCACCAAGGCAGGCTCAGGTATCTAGATTTTCTCCTCTCATGCATGGGCCTCATTCACCCATCTCTATCTACCCTCCATCTCCCTCTTTCCATTTGTGAGCAGTATCATATGCTCTTGCCTCCTAACCCTTTATCTTGTCTCTTCAGTGTTATGTCTTCTTCCCTTGTGGTCATGTGGACCTGAAACCTTCCACCTCACCTGACCTTTCACCAACACCTGGTCCTCTTGTCCCTCTAGCTGTGTACTCTCCGTGGATGTCTTGTCACAGTCTCTTCAGCAGCAAGTTGAGCTGAGTTACTCTCACCACTGATTGCCTGTCGTTTGTTTGATTCTACTTTTAGTTACAACTCTTTGAAGTACTGGATATACAAAGAGAAAAGAAAGATTGTTACTATTCCTTGGTTCCAATTATGATTCAGTTGCCTTGGCATGGTGGCGTGGCATGTCCTGATCAGAAGGACATAAGAACGCCAAGCCGTAGCTCCCTCCGCTTGCTTACTAACTGTCGTATGGAGTCCTCACATGTAACCACACTACCCAGACTGCCCTATTCCATGTGTGGCGCTGCTAACATGCATGACTGCCGCTAATGGATGCTCAAGCTGCTCACCAACTTGGTTATCTCTCCCCCTAGCACACGGCAAGAGTAAGCTAACAGAGGCAGATCTGGCCGTGCTGGAAAGTATGGTGATAGCCCAGGAGGCAGAGGTGGAAGAAATGGCTTTCGCCCACGATCAAGCAGAAGCTCAAGCTAAGGCACAAGAAGAGCAGTTACGTAAGAAAGGACAACAGCAGAAACCAAAGGTTAAAGGTCAGAAGAAGCAGGATCAAGCAAAAGGTCAGTTACAACAAGGTAAAGTTGAAGAACAAGCACTGCTCGATAAAGCACAAGCTCAGATCCATCAAGAGAAAATCAAAGGCCAACTTAAAGACAAGAAAAGTGCACAACCAGAGGTCAAGAATGAGACACAATCAAAAGCAGGTCAAGTTCAACAAAGTCAAGAGGGTCAAAAACTTCCAAGTAATGTTGAAAGCCTGATTCAGCCAACACAAACACAGCAGGTTCAGCTAGGAGGCCTGGCACAATCAACACAAGGACAAGTTGAGAGCCTGATTCAGCCAACACAATTCCAAAGTCAGGCACAACAAGTCCAAGTAGAAAGCCTGATTCAGCCAACACAAGTCAAAGGTCAGGCCCAACAAGTCCAAGTAGAAAGCCTGATTCAGCCAACACAAGTCAAAGGTCAGGCTCAACAAGTCCAAGTAGGAAGCCTGATTCAGCCAACACAAGTCAAAGGTCAGGCTCAACAAGTCCAAGTAGGAAGCCTGATTCAGCCAACACAAGTCAAAGGTCAGGCAGAAATTCAATTCGAAAACCTGTCACAGCCACCATTAATGAAAAGCCAGGCCCAAAGTCAGGCAGAAACAAAAGATCAAATGCAGCAAGGTCAGGTAGAATACATCTTACAACAAACGTCAGGATTAGTTCAACAGCCTCAAACTGGAGAGGCAATACAAGGACAGGTTGGACTAACCCAGCAACTGAGAGTAAATGGCCACCAACAACAAATTCAGACACAAGTTCAGAGAGAAGGCCAGAGTCCACAAGATAAAGTACAAGCTCTGATACAGAGCCAAGGTCAAGTACAGACATTAAAACAGCAAGAGACACCAAGTAAACAGATACAACCTGAAACAACAACTAAGATTCAGCAGTCGACCACCAGAGTCGTGTCTCCAGGGAAAGGCCATGCCCCCACTTTGGCCTCTGCGGCTACACCCGCTGGCCAAACGAAACAACAGCAATTTGGTGACTTGACAAAACGTGTAGCAGATGTGGCCTCTACAATGGCCTCAACCCTGGAGAGCATAACAGCCGTAGCAGAAGGCCTGGAGGGTAGTCATCTGTCCAGCGATGAAGGAGAGGAACAACTGATGCTAATGAGGGATTCCCCTCGATGGGAAGATGAAGAAATTCAAGCTGAAGAAACAGATGAACCAAGAGCCATCAAGGCTGAAATCAAACTACTAGTTAAAACTACTGAAGTAGGAAAAGAGTCAATTGAGATAAGAAGCATTCGTGAGTTTGTAGAATCTGATGAAAAGAATCTGTCTGGATTTGGAGGTATTGTACCATCACCAGTTCCAGAGGCAGGGCGTGTAACTCCCCAGGGTGACCGGGTGTATACTCTACAAAGAGGCAGCCCCAGTGCACGTACCCCCAGCCCCAGGTTTGTTCGTCAGCAACAGTCATCCCCTGTGTCATCGTACATTCAACCTACGCACGACGAGTTTGATCTCATGGCTCAAGTGCGAGGTAAGGCAGGCTTTTAGCTTGCTGCTCTCTAGTACTTGTGCTGCTTCTTAGCGATCTTTTTATGTGTGACTTGCATATTTAACCAAACTAAAACTCTGAGGAATGTATTTGACAAACTAACCAGTAATAAATTCAAGAGGCGTGGCTACACACCATTAGCCTTGCTCTGATATATTGAAACGAAGGCTAAGACAAAAGTGAAAGGCTTGGGCCTGTTGATGATGCTTCTAATCTCCAGGCTTTACAGACCTTCTTCCCTCATGTGTTTCAGACGGTGTCCTTCATGGTGGTTGTCCTGAAGCACAAGGCATGGACTGGGAGGGGAAAAGTGTAGACAGCATGTATACTGAAACTGTGGTGCAGGCTAGAATCTCCATGCTCCCTGCGGTGGACACCAGCGAGGGTGTCGCCCCTACCTCCTCTCCTACCACTACCCTTCCCTGCGCCACTCCTCAACCCTCAACTTCCCCTCACACGGACTTGACCTTCCAAACCTACGACCTGACACAACGGCCTCCCTATTCCCACCTAAACCTGGAACCTTCCCATCTGCATGAATCTCATCTTGTCGAACCTCAGAGTTTCGACATATCTCCATCTTCTGTCACTAAATTATCTGATCCTCTCTTCTTAGAAAAAGGCTTTACAAGTGCTACTGAAGGTCTTTCCAAACTTGTAACCTCTCCCTCAGCTGCTTCTTTGCAGTCTGAAAGTGTTGCTCCATATACTGGAACTGATGACATGGCAGCTGCCAGTGTCACTTATAATACAAGTAGTGCTGTGTTGTCTATAGGTCCAGTTTCGCCCACTGAAGACTCCAGTGAGGACCACGCGGAGATTGATCGCACAAGTACTGAACTTTCTCCAGACAGTGTAAGGTTTGAGCAAGATATGTTAGAGACAAGGACCGAGGATGAGGCCCCAGATTTAGATGATGATATGATGGCAGGGTCTCCTGTGTTAGGACCAGAGTTAAGTGAAAGAGTATTTTCTGTGGAAGCCACAGAAGATACAGACATCACAACACCCATGGAAATGCGTGACTCACACACAGAGCGAGATGCTACTGCTTCAAACTTGGAATCTGTAGATGATAAAGAAGGCACTGAGGGAAAGTCAGATCTCAAAGACCAGTGCTGGGATACTGAAGATAATATCACATGTTTAGCCCAAGAAACAGCTGAAATTCACAGTAGAGTAATAAAACTCCAAGAAAAGGTTCAGGCTCAAGAAATTGACCGAACTACAGCCAAGTCAGAGGCCGAATTAATACTCAATACAGTAGCAGACATAAGAGAGGCTGTTAGTAATGGGAAAGGTGAATCAGATGAACAGAAGAGCAAAATGGCACAAGATATACTTGACAGTATATCATCTATATCAGATACCGTTGCTAAGATAATACAGAACCTCACTCCATCAGATGTAGAAACTTCATCTCTCTTAATGAAGGGAGAAACTGGAGTGACAAAGACTGAATCCACAGTAATAGAAGCCGGTTCACCTGAAGAAGGCAGCCCTTCTGACTCAAATATACGTGATCAAACCTTTTCTGATCTCTTGGATTCAGACGACATCAATCGCGAAAGCTTAGAGGATGAGTTTGAAAAGTTGGCTGCTGAGATGAGCCTCTCTCCAAAGGCAGAAGAGGCACTTGTACATAAACCAGAAGCCACCATGACAACTGTTCCTTCTGATGCCATAACTTACCCTGTCTCTTCTTCTATTATTTATCCCTCCAAAACTCCTGATGCCTTACAGGCCACACAACGGGAACCAGGTATGGAACTCGCTTGTGGTTCTTTTGTAGTCCATCACCCATCATACTGACAGGCTCTTATCCTAACACATCTTTTTAATGATAGGTTTTGTTGTACATATCCATTGTTTTCAGAATTCCTTCAAACCATTTGTCATGTTTGTTTTGAATGTTTCATAAATATATTTGTATATTTTATAAGCTGAAAAGATATGGGCATTTCATTTCACAGCTGAGGATGATACATCTAGACAACACGATGTCCAGTTAACAATGGTATCTGGTGTAACCCATCAAGCGGGTGGGGAAGCTAAGCTTGATGAACTTGAGGAGAAAGGTTGTTTTACATCTTCACCAAACAGAGTTTCTGCAACTCACTTAGCCAAATCAGTTGAATCTAAAAGTGATGAAAAAGATAGTGAGCTTAAACATTTCAATAAGCCTACGGATATTTCTGAAGCCGAAGGCATAATTGACACTTTCAACACTATTGGGGAGGCAAGTGTAGATGAGGCATCTGAAGATAGCATTGGGGATGTTGTTGTCCGTCGAGCCTCAAGTAGGAGTGGCCCACGCCCCACCACCTTCCCATTGTGCCTCCTGCAGCCAGAAGTTGTGGGCTCCTCTCCAGAAGCTCAGCAATATTTCCGGCAGCAGCAGGAGGTACTGGAGGAGATGGGACGCCAGGGTTCCTTACATATGGATGTAACTGACTTGAGAGCATTAACTTCACCAGAGAGTCTGGCTGGTGGTAATGAATTTGAGGATAACGAGGCAGAGGACTCGAGCCGGGAGACTAGAAGCAATCTCCGAAAGCTTGTCAAATCATCTTCAAGTTATGAAAACCTTTATGATGGTGCGGACCTACAGGCCGCCAGCAGTGAAGATACCCCAACCACTTCACAGCTGACAAGCTCCCTCGGAGATCCTTTCAGTACCAAGACACATCTCCCCCCAGAAATGTGTTCCAGTTTTGAGAACTTGTACATGAAGGCCAGAGAGGCTGATGAGAAACTTGTTCATGAGGCTAATTTGCTTGCTGGAGAAATCCTGGATGAGGCAGTGCAAGAGGCAGTACAGGAAGGTGTGGATTCTTCCACTTCTCTCAGCCCAGCTACTTTGCACGCCTCTTCAGGCACTCATTCTCAGCAAGTAAATGATGACTCTGAACTACAAGTCTGTCAGCATGAAGACACAATAAAATCTGGTACAGCAGGTATTTTGGTGATGTAGCAGCAGCCACTGCTTTTCCAAGGGCACAAATCTAGGCTGCTGTCTTTTCAGTTTGTGTGGTGTGATGCTAACCATTTTGAGAATCAGGTATTGCCTAGAGGTCTTTCACTAAAGGAGTGACTAATGATTTGTGTTTTATAGTTGTGTGAATATTAACATTAATTGATTTCTTTCAGATAACAAGTGACGGCATGTACTATGTTGTGTAGTAGCTTGTGTTGGGTCCAGGGATGCCATTTGCTCACGACATCGTTTTGTATTAGCTTTTATACAATGAGCATCTCAAGATGTGAGGACTAGAATCCGTCCTCTTTCTGCTTTTAACAAAATTCATAAATGTGTCCTGTCCTTTGGATTTATATGGCATTTGTTAGTGGCCTGGTATTGGTCAAATGTGGCCTATTAATGACATTGTAGTCAAAATACCAGGCTTTATAATCTGATAGTATGGGGGTCCAGTCAACACCATTTCCTCATCTATGAACATATTTCATGTTCAGTTTAGGTCGAAGTAGCCAGGCACAAACAAATGTAGGACAATTGGTAAGTAGTAGGTTTTTTGATTGTGTAGACTTATAATATGCACGTTGGACGAATGATGTGTAAGTGTGGAGGGTGGGTGGGTTCTGTTAAGGATCATGAGTTCCCACATACCTTGAATGAATGAGCCAGCCCAGTTTGGCAGCATGTGGTATGAGTGAGACCTGTGCCATAACAAGTGTGTGTGACGTTTACTAATAGTGTGCTACTAACTCTTGTTCTAGATGTGGGAGTGGTGTTTACAGAGCGTAAAGAGTATGGGGGCGGGGTGAAGCCATCTGCAGAGACGACAGGCGGACACTCGCACATATCACCTTCACCTGTTCCTCATCCTTCCCAATCCTCATCCCTTACCACAGACCAAAAGAAAACCCCAAGCACTAAACCAGTATCTCAGGAGGAGGGGCAGCGACCCCCCGATGAGAGTACTATTCCAAGTCGACCAACAAGACGGCATGAACGAACATTTTCTCAAGCAAGTAATATATACACGGGAGCCATTCCAACTGAGACCAAACAAGAAGGAAAGAAAGGAGATAAAGAAACTATTCCAGAAGAAGCAGATGGTGTTAGTGAAACCATTAAACCATACTCAGAAAGAAAACAGTTTTGGGAGAGTGTTACAGGCCAATCATTTGAAGCCAAAGGTACTCAGTTGATCAAGGCAGAAACTGAAAGTGACACTGACACAACAGGCACAGATGGCACTGTAGTGGAGCAACGGATCCCAGATAAGAAACCATCTGTAGGAGAAAGTTCAGATTCAGAAGCCGAATATTTAGCTCATAGGGAGAAGCCAGCCTTTTATGAAAATCAAGCATTCATAGGCACAGAGAAGATTGATGTTCCCAAGGAGGGTGATAGAGACGGAGCTGTAAGTCCATTTGAAGTTCGACGAAGGGCGGAAAGTCAAGACTTGCCCTCACCTGAAGATATAGCATTTAAGGATGTGTCTTCCAAGAGAGCACTCTTTGAAAAGGAAATCAAAAGACAGTCCATGGAGATTGAGGAAAGTCAGTCATGGAAACGGTCATCAAAAGAGTATGATGAGACAGTTGTCATTTCTGAGGAGTCAGCATCCAGCACACTTCAGAAGAAGGAAGAAAGGAAACAAACATTGGAGGAAACAGTGGAGAGTGAAAAGGATCTCTCTAAAATGAAGAAAGAAACTAGGGAGGATATTGTATCAAAAACAGATGTTGAGAAAGTCGAGAGTGAGCAGAAGAAGGATAAAGTTAGCAAGAAAGATGATGTATCTGAAATTACAGAATCCTCAAAGTTACTCAAAGAAAAAATGCAAGTGAAGGAGAAAAAATCGTTATCTGAAGTTAGTACTGCTGATAGCAGGGTAGTAACTCAGACTGATTTGTTATCAGAAAAGAAAGAAAAAGAAAGCACAGAGAAAGCAGGAAAAGTAAGCATGGTTGACAAGAAGGTGGTATCCCAAACAGATATTTCTAAAGAAAAAATAGAGAAAGAAGTTTTAGAGAAAGCTGAGGAAATAATCCACGAGAGTAGAGAGAATGAGGGTGCAATTTTATCAAGAACAGTATCCAAATCAGAAGAGAAAGCAGAAAGTTTATCAGAAGCCAGAGAGACAATCCAGACAAGGTCCACTGAAGATCAGGATACCTCTCGAGATGAGATCACTGAAGAAGATATGACAAGAACTGAGGAAACGTCAGAAGAGGAGGCTGATGAATTGATGACAAAAGAAAAAGTAACTGTAAATGTGACAGAGGAGACTCGACAACTTGGAGACACTCATGAGACTGTAGTGCGAGAGACAACCACCACACGAGATGGTGAGCAGGAACAGAGAATCATTAAAGAGACTAAAACCCAGCAGACTGTGATGGCTGATGGCTCCACAGTCAAGACCACTTCAATTACCACCTTCACAACACAATTGGACACGAAAGAGACTGACGAGTTTCCTGAGAAAGGTAAAATAAAAAAGGAAATATTTACAAAGGAGATGGCTGATGAACCATCTGCATCCATACCTGAAGAGAAGGATGTATATAAAACCATGACGGCAAAAGAGAAATCTGAAGCCTTTGTAGAACAACGCATGAAGTCAGACATATTTTCACAAGAGCTTTCTTCCTCAGCAGAGGATCAGAGCCCTGAACACAAGGTCATTACTCCAAAGGAAACTGGAGCCCCAGTCTCTTTACAAGCAAAGACTGCTGAACATCCACTTACTAGCCCAATTAGAGTACCAGAGGAGAGTGTCCAGGAAATTGTATGGGAAGTATCTCAGGAGAGGTCAGAAACGGTGTTATCTGAGACTGTAGAAGACATTCCATCACATCAACCCATCGAATCTCACCAGGTGAAGGAAATTCCACGAGAGGAGCAGAAGAAGCCAGCAAAACCACGCAGGAAATCATCTGGCGCTACTGAAGGTAGATTGAGTGAAGAAGAGGCACGAAAACTTGCCATAGAAATTGTTGAAGAAGTGAAAATGGAAGCTGTTAAAAGATCACCTATTGCACCACCAGCAGAAGAATTTGGAGAAAGGGATGGAGCTGCAAAACCTCCATTTCCAAGACCTAGTCCAGAATCAGCCTTTACAGAAGAAACAACCACAAAAATTGAAAAATACATACAAGAACAGTTAGGAGATGATGTTGATGAGAAACAGCTCAAGCTAATTGAATCTGTAACTGCCAGAAAAACGGAGATGTTGCACAGGAAGATGATTGGAAGTGAATACCAGCATAGTATGGAAATTACCGATGAAGATCTGCGATCCAGTGGAGCTGAACTGTCACCCATTGAACACCAAATGGAGAGGCTCCGCCAAATGACTGAAGAGGATGATACCCAGCGATATGCCAGAGAACCTTCTGAGGCAGATGAGAGTGAGAGCTCTATAATTATTCACGAGACTGCAGATGACGTCATGTCAAGTGAGTATGATCAGGCAAACCAAATGATCACAAAGACATTAGATGCTTTGAAAACTGCAGAACTGGGAAAGGTGGAAAGGCCAATAGATACAATAAAAGAAGTGCCAGAGACAACTGTTCTTACAGCTGTTACAGAAACAAGAGATGTGACAGTTGCAGAGAAAACTGATTTTGCTAAATTGACCAAGCAAGAGGTCCAAGAGACTGCTAGACAGCTGGTTAAGGAGGTAACGGAGAAAGCCCAGGAATCAGAAGCAGTGAGGCAGGCATCTCTAACTGCAGCAGAACTCCGTCAAGGTTCTGGAAGTCGGGAGCACAGTCGTACCCCAAGCCCAAAGCCAGGTTCTCGAAAAGGTTCTTGGATGGATGACGAGGATCTACGACGTGAATTCCGTAGAGATTATGAAGACAAAAAAAAAATGTTCAAAGAGGAAATGACATCTGATAAAGATGTTTTCGGGGAAGGGTCTGCAAAAGAATCAAAGGAAATGAAGGTATCACAACAAAAGAGTAGTGACAGAGAAGTTCACATGGAGTCTAGCATGACAGAGAGCATGGAAGAGTCGAGCACAGTTGAAAGTGTACGTTCTATAGAAGGTAAAATCAGAGCTGAGGTCATTACATCTGTAGTGAAGGAAGTCAAGGAAGTTGAGACGGAAAAAAAGGAAGAAGTAGTTATGAGAAAAAAGGGTCATGTTGAAGAGTTCAATCGAAGATCAGGTACAGATTTTGACGCTTACTCTAGTTCTGGAGAAAGCCACTACTTCACAGCAGCTGAAGGCACTTCTGACAGCCGCACTGGAAGCAGACCATGTTCATCTGATGTGGAAGCACTCATTTCCGAGCGGACCACAGGCACCTCTGAATATGATACTGCACTCACTTCACAAGATGCTTCACAATATTCATCATATTCAACTTCCTCTCAAGATTATCGTACAGCAGCCAGCTCTATAAGTTCTAGAGACTCAATGAAATCCATTGATTCTGAGAGTTCTGGCCATCTTGCTAGCTTTGAACTAAGTGAAGCTTCAGAAACCTTAGTACCTTCTGCAGCAGAGTTAGAGAAAGATATGGATCTTCTTGACCAAGATGCGGCTGAGGAAGAGATCTCTCATTCCCATCATACTGTCATCCCACAATTAACAATTCAATCTGACACACCAAAATCTGAGGATGCACCAGGATCCTTTGAAGTAGAATCTGATGAAGCTGACTTTGAACAAGATGGTAAAGATACTGATAGTTATACTACATCTAAAATGAAAAGATCTATTGAAATGACATTTTATCCAGAACCCAAACCCCTAAGCACAGATAAGAAAGGTAGTGTAACAGAAAGTGTAGCTTCAAGTTTAGAAGAGAGTACTGTTTCAGAGGTTTCTATGGCCACTGTGGTAGAACAGGATAAAAGCATGCAGGGATCTACCACCACAGACTCTAACATGACAGCATCAAGTGTGTCAGAGCAGATGATGTCATCAGTCGAAGGTCAGGATTTTGATCATCAGGTAACTTGCACAGACAGTGGAGTTTTGACAACAGATACAGGTGATGGAGACATGACCTTGCATTCTGTTACCATTACTGCAACATCAGTTCCACCTTCAACAGATGACCAGAGTACAGCTTCAATGTGTACTCAGGTGACATCTGAAACCCGTGCTCAAGTAGAATTAACAGAAAGTGAGCAGTTTTTTCGCGCTAATGGACCCACTGAAGTAGATTATGTACCTGAGTACGACGATGAGGAAGTACGAGGTGCGCGGCCAGCTGTAGCCCCTACTGTACCTGCTTTTCAAGAAGCTGCAGGAGCTATAGCTGGCCCTTCAGAGGGCCCACAGAAAGTTGTCATTGTTGAAGAATGTTACGAAACCGAAGCCGATCAAGAATATGGCCAAATGATGAGAGAGAGTGAATACTCTGAACTAGCAGAGGCTGAGCTTCAGTATTCCCTAGATGAACAACCTGAAGCAGAGATGAGTAGTATGTTAGTGATTGAAGAGCCAATTGAACGGCCAAGAACACCTGAACCTGGTTTTATACCCTCATCCCGTCCTACTTCTATGATCATCCAATCTCCTGAAGAACCTGAAGAATTCACTGAAGTAGATAAAAGGTTTAGTGCTGTATTTTCTACTACTTATGAAGAGAGAGATGAAGGTAGTCGCTCATCAGTTTCAGAAATGATGAGTATAGATGTACCAGACATAACTGTCACAGAGCATACCTTACCTATGCCGAGTCAGTATTGTTATCCAGATCTTGAACGTGAGGAGGACTTTCCCGAGTGTCGAGCACTAGCGGAAGCAGAAGACCGAGGACCGGATATTCCAGCTACTCCGGGATCTCAGGAATCTGCATCCACTTGTGCTTCACGCAAGTCGTCCTCGACTGACTCGGAGCAAGGGAGAGAGTATTGCTTGGATGACATGGCACATGGCCCATCATTTGGGTCTTTTGAAATGGTGGAGGCTGACGAAATTGATGATTTTTCAGAATATGAACGAACATTATACATGCATGAAGAGCGCATGATGGAAATGTCACAAATCAAGGAAGAAGATGAAGAAGAAGTAGAAGAGGAGAGGCGTCTTAGTAGCTCTCCAATACCAATTCCAACACAGTTAAAGGCTGTGAAGATTGACAATTCTAACACTCCCAGCGAATCTCAGGCTAGTGATGAGACAGAAGAAACAGATGAGACAGGTGATCCAACTATTGAAGAACAGAGAAGGTGGCTAGAGCTACAGTTTGAGGAGAGTGATGCAGCTAACTATGAATACCAGCAAACTGGCTTCATAGAACATGTATACTCTGGTCCCCTTGAGGATATTGAAGAAGAAAGGGAAGATGCAGAGCGGAGAGATCTTTCACACATCACAAAGAACTCATCACTCTCATCAACGCCAGAATATGATGTTCTAGCTGGTAGGAAATTTTTCACCCGCAGTGGAGAGCACGATGATGTTTCCATGACTTCCCTCCAGGAATTTGAAAATCTTGAACAACAAGTTGCTGTTGAAGCTATAGCAAGGAGAGCTAGTTCAGGTTCTCAGGAATCTTTGAATGGCAAGAGACCTGAGAGTAAGAGTGGACATGGGGATGATATATCTGTGGGGTCTTTTGCATCACTCCAAGAATTTGAACGTCTAGAAAAAGAATGTTTAATTGTCGAACAAATAGAGAGGAAAGCTCAGGAAGAAGCAGCAATGCTTTCAGAGATAGAAGAAGGGCATGAAAGCCAAATGTCAGAATCTGAAAGTTGTGAGACGCTCTCTGAGCCAGGACGTGCTTCAGTTGAGGGTGAGGAGTATGACCAGAGATTGTTTGAAATAGACGAAATTATACGTCAGGCACAAGATAATGTAGAGAAGTTTGATAAAAGTAAGGCTGAATATGAAGGTGTGAGATTACAAGATATTGTGAGTGTAGATGGATCCGGTTCAGGCAGCAGCCATGCTGATCGCACACCAAGTGTAGGTCGTGAAGAAGGTGATGCAGACTCTTTAGAGGAGGCTCAACTGCCAGAATTAGATCTTGATCAGACTGGTGTTACGAGTGTAGGAAGCTCAGCTAAGCAGGATACCATGAGCATGAGTGCAGACAGTATTGAAGCAGCTCCCAGGCATAAGGTACCTCGTGAAACAAGTCAGGATTCTTTAGAAAAGGCAGAAGCTCGTTCTTCTGACCCCATGACTACTAGTGTAGATAGTATTGAATTTGTGAGTCGTCAGGATCTAATGACTACTAGTACGGACTCTATAGAGGGCCGGAGAAGACGTCCAGATGCAATGAGTGCATCCACAGATTCCATTGAACCCAGCAGGCGTGACATCATGGCCACCAGTATAGATAGTCTAGGCAGGGATGATTCTAGTGGTAGAGATGCAGATATCAGTTCAGGAAGTGAACAAGTGAGGCCTCTGCCCAGGGATGGTGGAGTGATGGAGTGCAGTCTGGAGTCTTTGGAACCCACTTCCTCCCAGGCCACTCATGCAACTTATCAATATGATACAGACTCTATTATGTCAGGCTCCTTCACTAGTGGATGCTCCAACACCCTTGTTGCATCAACAGATGATTTTCCAGATATGATGACCTCTTCCATGTACCTTCCAGAAGGTGAATTGCCACCAGAAAGTGAAGAGCAATATATTAGATATATGCAGGCCAGTGGTGGCACAGCAACTGAAATAGTCCAACCGTCAAGTGAGGAAGGTTACTCTCATACTGTCACACGTGTAGTTAGACTACCACCAGAGGCAAAACAAATAACCTTTACAGGACCGGATGCTCAAAAGAAAATGGAAGAATACATGCAAAGTTTTAATGCTGGAGAACATACCACCCAGGAGGAAGCAGTAGATGCTCAGGGCAATGTCCATATCCGTCGTGTAACACAAAAACGTATAGTAACAGATCCAAAGGAAACAAAAGAACATGGATTTTCTGTGGCAGATCCAAGTGTAGAGGAGGTAGAAACCCGTGATGAACACGGTAATGTAACACGTATTGTGAAACGAACTGTTGTCACCACACATACAGTTGAGGTCGATCTCGATACTGGTGAACCAATAGTGCAGCCTCCTCCCACCACGGTCTCCTCCTCCCCAGCCACTTCCTTCTCCTCCCGTATTCCTCGTCCAGTGACCAGTCCTCCTCTAGCCTCCCGGTCACCCCCTCCTGGTCCGCCCCCTGGGTCGCGCGGCCCCCGTGAGCCCGTCCTCCCCTCCCTGGAGCCCAACACAGTCTCAGGTACAGCGTCCCAAGCGTCACTGTGTTGCACCGCCCGCCGGGTGTGTCCCCGCACTCTGCACTCCTCCAGCCTTAGTTCTCTTTCAGCATGCTGTGTCCGCATGACGTCACGCCAACCATCAGCCCTTAGTGCTCATTTTGTTATCGTCTGTAATTAGTTTTATCTTTAAACTGCAGTATTTTGTCATCTAGAACCTTCATTTATTTGGTTTCCTTTCATCTACAAGCATATTGATGATGTATATGACTCTCGTAGATCAGTGGGGCTTAAGTATATCACATATTTTTATTATTATTATTTCCCATCTGTCATTGTGTATATAGCGCTATAATAAGTGTCCCTTAATGTATGAGAAGTCGGTAATTTGCTGCACTGTTGAGTTGGCGATGCGGTCCAGCGCTTGACTAACGAGTCTCTCTCTCTGCCTCGCTCACCAGACGTTGTGCAGCCGGACAGTGGAGCGGGGGCGCGGCAGGCGCCAGGTTATAAAATCTCTTTGTGTGCTTTTGCATTTCTGCTCGTGCCCTGGTTGTCTCCATCCATACCCTTGGTGTCGTTGTTGTGTATTACTACTACTTAACTTACGTTGCAGTTGTGGAAGTGGTGGCCTTACCCTTTGCATGAGTGGCACCAGGAGGGGAAGAATTTTTCCAGTTGAGTCAAAAGGCAAGAGTGGGGAGCCCCTTGTGGTAGTATGGAGGGGATGGTGCTGGCTCACACTCACACCTTCTGGGAGGGCCCACCCCCTTATGTGTCATGTGGTGGCGGTGGGCTGTCATTCTCCTGGTGCCAGTGTTTTGATAATGAGCAGAGTAGTAGCGGAGGTTCCTGGCTGCTGGGGCGGGCCACTAACACGGTGGTGGGGAACCCGCTCTCATGCCATGGCCAGGAGGAGATTTGTTGCTGTTGGAATTCCTCACCGCCTGCCTACTGTTCGAGTTTATCTTAATTGTCGTGTTTGTCACTCACCTCCAACCGATGCAGCTTGTGATCGAGTAAAAGAACAGTATGCAGGAGTGACGAGATACCAAGGGTTACATTTCTCACACTCCATCCTTACCCAGCACCGAACGCGGGCACAGGAATCGTACGTTTACCGCAACCGTACGATGAGGCATCAAACCAGTCAGACGGAATTCAGTCTTTAAAGCGACAGTAACGGGAAGAGGAACATTTCAAAGAAAATTATGATAGTGCCCGCGTTTATTTTGGTTTACTTATATGTATAATTATTTTGTATTTCTTTTTTTCCGTATTTTACTAATGGTGTGGTATGGTTTTATATTTAGTGTGCATTTGCACTTATTATTTACTTATTTATGTCTTTTATTTCCCTTAGTTAAAACAAACATTGAGAGGCATGTTTCTTTATGTAATGTATTGTGATTAGTTTCAAAGACATTAATTCATTCCTTGCAAAATTTAGTTGATTATATGCATGCTGGGAGTTGGAGTTGTTGTTATTATTACTGTAAACCATGTTTGACTTTGTTTAACATAACTTTGGACTCTCAGTGACGTTTTTTAAGTCCATTCAATTGTATAATGATTTGTCTTTTAAGTCCATGCATTTGTATAATGATTTACGATATCTTACAAGCACTTACAGTCCACGCAACATATATTCCCTTGCCATTGCAAACATGATTACCACTTGTGTTACATACAAATAAGAAGTGCTTTGTTCTCACTGTCAAGGTGTTTTCCAAGTGTAACTTTTGAGTCAGAGAGTGGCTTTGCAGGAGGTTCTGAGACTAAACAGGGCACAGATCATGCAAATCCTGGGTATCCATTTGGTAACCTCATATGGCTCTGTTCCTGGCAGAAGCAAGAAAATACCTCCTTCCCAACACCCTCCTCTCAGTTGGCAGAGTTATCCATTCTTCATTTTTCGTTTCTTTTTTTGTTCTTTTTCTTTCATTTCCTTATCATTTCCGATCACTCAAAACAGTATCGCCTTTTCTTTCGAGGATGTAATATTACACATTTTGATTATATCTTTTAATAGTCTTTTTCCCCGGCTCACTTCATTCTTGCTGTTTTTTTATTGCATACCTCAGAACTTTGTAAAAGTATATAATGTTATCCATTTTTTGCATTTATTTATGTTCATGTAGTAATTTAAATGCCATTATTCGCTATTCAGCAACTACACATATTCGCTTTCATGAGACACGGGGTAGCAGATTTTACCTCGGCAGAATATCAGTGTTGATATCCATTTGCAGATAAAAGAGAGTAGCAAACAAAAAAGTAAAAGGTAATGAAGATATATCTGAAGGAGTAAAACTAAAAGTGATCATAGTTTTACCTGGAGAAGTAATGTCTTTACCTAGAATTCATAGCTGATACTTGTTTCCACTTAAGACAACGCGCCAATGTGTTGGAAGAAGAATTTGAACACATTATGGGATTTACACTGATATTCTGCTTACCGCTGTGCATGCAAATGGTTCTCACTCAGCAGCTGTCAATTCTCCCTCAGACCTCTGTTATGCAACAACAGATTACATACTTCTCTTAAAGCTTAAACCTTCAGTACAGATAAAACTATAGATTGATGCTCTTTGTTATCTAAATTTCACCTTTTGGATTTCTCAATTGCCTTCGGTGTCTCTTTATCACACTCCTAGTTCTTGATCTCAACTCTGTTTTATACCAACTGTCTTTAGCAGAAATAATTATTCGCAAACATATAGCTTAGATCTCATGTAGAATATACACCACCTCTACTCTTCGGCTTAAAAAAAAGAAAAAAATAGAACACCATCACGAGAACTTGCAACTCATTGTATAATGTATGTGGCCCACCCAGACATTGCATCTCAGTGTCCCCCCACACAAGAGACCTCATCCCCCCGTGCCCCAGTACCCCAATGAGTAGAACCACGTAGTTGCCCCCCTCCCTCACCCCCACCCGCACCCATAGCCCCTGCTTAGGAACCATTAACCAGGGGGAAATCCTCGCACGCCAGATCCTAACCCTCGACCCATGTAGTTTATCCTTCTATGATTTTCCCTGTAGGTGTAGGAGTCGATGAGATGAGCAGTGTGATGGAGAGTTACACCAGTGATGGTAGTGACCCCATAACCACCACCCATACCACCAGGTAGGATCCTAAGTCCCGCTGCCCATGTTTACCGGGTGAGCAAGGCGGTCGAAGGAACTCTTTCTGGGGCTCTCTTCGGCGACCTTCCAGGTGCCCCGTCCTCTGCCGGGCCCGCGTGCTGAGCGCCCCCCGGAGAGTGCTGTTGTCTCTCTCTCTCTCTCTCTCTTCTCTCTCTCTCTCATTCCTCTCTCTGACTCTCTCTCTCTCTCTTCTCTCTCTCTCTTCTCTCTCTCTCTCTCTCTCTCTCCTCTCTCTCTCTCTCCTTCCCTCCTCTCCTTCCCTCCTCTCCTCCTCTCCCTCTCCTTCCCTCCTCTCCTTCCTCCCTCTCTTCCTCCCTCTCTCTTCCTCCCTCCCTCTTCCTCCCTCCCTCTTCCTCCCCTCTCCCTCTCCTCCTCCTCCCTCTCCCTCTCCTCTCTCTCTCTCTCTCTCTCCTCCATCTCTCTCTCTCTCTTCTCTCTCTCCTCTTTCTCTCTCTCTCCTCTCCTCTCTCTCTCCTCTCTCTCTCTCTCTTCTCTTTCCCTCCTCTCGCTCTCCCTCCTCTCTTCCTCTCCTCTCTTCCCTCCTCTCTTCCTCCCTCTCT
>NW_020869641.1:1110296-1119228 GCF_003789085.1 Penaeus vannamei | reverse complement strand
CTCTCTCTTCTCTCTCTCTCTCTCCTCTCTCTCTCTCTCTCT
Organism: Penaeus vannamei; assembly: GCF_003789085.1. NCBI lineage: Eukaryota > Metazoa > Arthropoda > Malacostraca > Decapoda > Penaeidae > Penaeus > Penaeus vannamei. The sequence goes on along the minus strand of NW_020869641.1, from coordinate 1,119,186 downwards.
CCTCTTCTCTCTCTCTCTCTTCTCTCTCTCTCTCTTCTCTCTCTCCTCTCTCTCTCTCTCTTCCTCTCTCTCTCTCTACTTTCTCTCTCTCTCTCTACTCTCTCTCCCTCTCCCCTCTCTCCCTCTCTCCCTCTCTCTCTTCTCTCTCTCTCTCTCTCTCTCTCTCTCTCTCTCTCTCTCTCTCTCTCTCTTCTCTCTCTCTCCTCTCTCTCCCTCTCTCTCTTCTCCTCTCTCTCCTCTCTCTCTCTCACCCTCTCCTCTCCTCTTCCCTCTGCCCTCTCTCTCTCTTCTCTCTCTCTCTCTCTATCTCTCCTCTCTCTCTCTCTCTCTCTCTCTCTCTCTCTCTCTCTCTTCTCTCTCTCTCTCTCTCTCTCTCTCTCATTCCCTTTCGCTCTCTCTTTCCAAGTCTCATTATCTCTTCCATCTCTCTTTTTTTCCTAATCGCCCCAGCTGCTCGTTCAGTCTCTTCGTATGTAATTTCTCTTTCACTTTCAACTTTTTTTACTCTTCGTGTCTGTCCGCCTCTCATTTACTCTTTCCCTTTCCCTTTCCCTTTCTGTCAGTGTCAAATGTGAAATCGGAAGAAAAATCAGTGTTGTCCGATTCAGTCACAAGCATGATCTGTCTCGCATGCAGTGAGTTTCGTAAATTATCTGGATATTATAAGAGAGAAAAATATATCCATTTCATAAGAATAGAACATTGATTTGTAACTGTGAATAACTCCCCAATGTTCGTATTATTTGATGGGGATCCCTGAAAATAAGAAAACAAAATATGAGATGCAACTTCTTGTAGTCAGCTTAGCATGGGAGACATACATTATAGAGAAAGTCATATGTAGACAACACTAGTAAACGCAAAGTTTTCCTGGGCTTTTGCAATTTAGCCATACAAAATTTTAGTGGCTTTTAAAAGTTACTAGGGTTTTTTTTATACAAATCTAGATCATAAACAGAGAGCATGTATAGAACAGTTGCATTTGGGAGTTTGTTCACAAGCCTTGTACACGGGATATATTGAGTGGTGCATCGAAACCCAAGTTGCTGGAAAAGGTTCGGCTATTTTAACGCTGTTCTCTTTCTTCACAGGATCATCAGGAGGACGGAAGTCGAAGACGGGGAAGTGAAGGAAGACGTCTATGAAGAATACTGAAGAGGAAGACATCCGCAAGAGTTGATTAAGGAGGGCTTTGAGAAGGAGGCGACTTAACGAGTGTGAATTCCTCTCAGTCCTCCTTATGCGCCATCTGCCTTCCTGCCTACCCTTAAAACTGCCATCACTCCACCACCAACACTACTCCACTGTCAACGCCACGACCTGTATTGTCTTTCCGGGTCCTCCAACATATCCATAATAAGGATTTTATTGTGAGGCCTTAAGTTATCCTCACATACATGTCCATTGATCCGCTCTTCAGTCCCAGTTGTAATAGATGGCTTTACCCTACACATATAGTCCACCTAACTTACATTTTGTTTCTGATATCTGGAGAACACTATCCTCTAGTACCAATAGGGAATTTTTGAAGAAAAGGTCAGTGGTTCAACTGTAGTTTATGACATGTCGGTTGTCAGAGGATCTAGTCAGGACCGATAACGCTCGAGAGAAATTAAAGATTTTTTTAATGTTATGAGTGAGAAATTTTAATGTTTGTGACCTTTTATTGTAATAACATGATCAAGTAGTGTTGTCAGCTAAAATGTCCTTTATTCATTTATGAGTTACATCATATAATTTCATTGAAAGCCATTTTTGAAAGATGTCCACGAATGATCACACATTTGTAAAGGTGCACACACCCTATTTGAGCTGTCAAGGTGTTTTTAGGTTAAGTGCCGTTCTCCCTGTGACGTGGCGTTTTCATCCTAGTATGACACTGATTAATATTGTTAAGAATACTTATTGCCGAAGACATGTCATGTATTATAACTAAACCTGTAGCCACGGGACGAGACATAGGAGGTTTCAATAGCAGCTATGTAATCATTTTACTATTTCGGCTCTTAGATTGGTAGAGTGTTACTATTGTGGCTTATGAAACATCCAGTTATGGGCATGTTGAATGTAAGATAGCTATAATATTTCCACATAAGATTCGTGTAACACACCCACAAAACTATATCTCATTTGTAAACAACTTGTGGCGAGATTGATTACTGCGAGCCTGGGATGGGGTCTAAATATGGCTTAAATAGGAAAGTAAACTGTATAGTTACCTAGCATAAAGGTCAAAATCGCAGCTTTCGTCATACTTGTTACCCTCATGGTCATAAGTGGATGAAAAAAAATATGATAATGCCTTAGCACCTATTCCTAGATACTCTCTGGCCATCAGTTGTTATTATCTTTCATTCTTTTGAGTTGGTCTTGACTTAGGCTGGACCAAGTGACAGGGAAGAGGCCTGCCCTGTGTTAGTATCTCAAAGGCCTGTTCCCAGTCCTCCGGGTTTAATTCAAGACTTGGTAGCTCCGAATATTGTGGTCACTTATCAAGTTTTCAATAAATGCTTAATGTGACTTCTTTGTATTATTAGCAGTACCTTAAAATATATCATTTTTATTCTTATGATTCATTGTATTGTTTGAATGGAGTCTCTCACGGTTGTGAGCAAATGGTTTTGTGATTTAAAATAATCCTTGCACGTCATTCATCAGATGATTCACGTGTTTTATGATTGATACACTTTGACTTTGAAAATTCACATCTGAGGTGTCATTCCCAACTGATCACATGTTAAATTAGTTATGAACGAAATAATGGTTGAATTAAACAAGGCAATAATTTTTATGTATTTTTAAGCATTATAATATTTATATTTAAGGATTATAATATATTGTTTAAATATTACAGTCATTTAGCGATATATATATATATATATATATATATATATATATATATATATATATATATATATATATATAATCAGTAGTAAACATGTGAAGAGAAAATATAAAAACATGGACTGGCCTTAGAAATATAAAATAGTCCGCATCTATAAACCTCTGTATGAAATGCAATGAATATTGATTTAATCGGTTTCAAAATAACGCCTTGGAAATAACCATGTGATACCAGCTATCAGTCCTTTGGTTTTCGTATAGATAACTATGGGCTTTGGCAGTAGAGCCTATTATATAGTCTTACACATCTCATTGGAAAGCCCTAATTCTTGATAAACCTTTGGTTCCTTTGTTAAGAAATGCATATTTTTTTTATTTGCTTCAGATTTGCTGATAATAATCCATGAGGTGATAAAAGCAAAAAAATGTCGAAAGAAGTATCAATAAAAGCTATAGTGTTACTTAACACATGGCGCAGAAGATCAGATCAAACAGGTTCGTAAGATCAAACCAACTACGAAACAAGAGACATACGATATCTCTGATTATAGAACCAGATGGAAAGCACACCGAATAGGTAAATAGTATAAAAAGTCAATTAAATAGAGAACTCCACTAATAACACGCAATGAAGAATGATGGTATGCAGTCACAAATGTCATGCTTGCAATACATACACCACCAGAAGTGCAAAGAAAAACGGCGTTACTATGTAAACGAACTAAAAAAAAAAAAAAAATGGCAGGCAAGCCGTACGATTCCATGAAAACCCCTGAATAATTTAATGCAGAAATACTGAAACTTTTGGCAAGAAGTGAATTATTGTTCTGTAACATCTTCCAAGCGGTTAGTTAACCAAACTGAGTTACCATCTTTTCCAATAAAGACAATAATATATAATAAACATTTGACCAGGAATACTACAAAGGACTGAAGTGTTTGAGAGATTTGAAGCACAAAAAAATCAACATAGATAATCAGTGAAGAGTTTTGGCCACCTCCAACAGCTTAAAAGAGTGTTTTAAGCAGACTTACCATAGGCCATTTTGTTATGTATGTGCTTTCGAGAATTAATGAGAAAAATATTGATCTGAAGGGTGTTGACGAAAACACTTTTTTTAATCAAGAAACAAAATTTGGTAATGTAATATACATATGAAAAGCATATTTAATACTTTTAAAAGGATAAAACATTGCTGAAGGTCATTACATTTCTAAAATAAGGTTTAACAGAATAGCAGTTAATAACACGACTAGGGACTTCATTTCTATAATTTTACCCTTAAATCCCCCATACACACGAATTACAAAATAGTATATTTTTTTTACGTGTCAGTTCACTTAAGAGACCGAATCAGCCATTGGCTTCTGCTAATCTTTGCTGAGAGTGATTGGAAGAATTCTTCACAGCGGCTTCAATGATGGTTTGTTTCTTCTTATTACCCCGTTGCATTGAATTTGCATCACATTTTTTCAAGAAACCTGAAAATTTGTTTTGATTGTTGAAATCTTTTACGTGAAGCCCTAGGGAAGATGACCGATTTGTTCGATAGTTATTATCACAGTGATATTTAACACAAACTGGAAAAGTCAAATAGAATCCATGTGGGGAGGATGGCTAACACAGCTCTGTCAGGTATGCAACAAATTAAACTTTGTACTGTACATTGTTCAATATAATCGTACACACCTCGCCTCACAGGATCCTTAACACTATGATTTGCACGTTGATTCGCTTGTCAACTCCATCTTAAAGATAGAAGATTCTTAAACACAGCCTTGATACTTTGACTAATTACTTGTGCCACTAGGGATAAACGATTGTATTGCATCATTGAGGTAGTTTTTCTCTTTGGTTGTAATCTGAGTTTGTCCTCGAGTCTTCTGATAAGAGGAACCTCGAGCTTTAACGAGAGATATGTAATAAGTTGCCAGCAGAACCACGCGACTAGAAAGAACCACTGCTGCAGCCATGTCGTCCAGCGTGAACAGTACACAACCCTGAAGGATAAGTGTTGATAATTTATGTATAGTTTCCCCTGAATATTGGTTGCGTTCATAACAAAATAGAAAATTTACATGAACTATTAAAAAGTTTTCAGTTCAAGATAATCAAAGTCTAATACTCCTGAGGGTTGATCAACACACCTGATCCAGCTGTCAGACGAGTTGTCCAAACGGCAGACATAGTAGGTCAAGGCTTCCCAGGCGTAGTCGAGACCTCTGAAGGGCGAGCAAGCCAGCGACGGCTTGATGAGCAGGGAGCCAAGCCGGTGGACACGACGCACATGAGGAGGGCGAGAGAGAGGATAGTCATGAACATGGCCGAGGAGCGCGAGGCCCGGAACACTCTCTCTGCCGGGAAACAGGTCACGGTGACGACGTGAACAACTTCAGGAGGAACATGTAGAAGAAGTTGATCAGAGAAGCACAGCTAGCAGGGGCGCGTAGATGATGCCAATCCAACAGAGCGTCTGCGCGTACACGACGTCCAGAACGTGTCCGGGCACATAGAACTCGATTCTCCCGACCATCTTGCAGATCTTGTTGTCGAACCTCCAGAGTCCCCGCCGAAGCACGTTGACGACGAAGGTCATGCCGAACTGGATGATGGCGTCGAGCACCAGCACGGAGTTAGATCTGCTGCCCCATGCGCGTCTCCCAGCAGATGTATTCGTTGTCCTTTTCGCAGTTTCGGTCCCCGGAGGATGTGACACTTAGGCTAGTAATTACGAGGATGCCCAAGGACGTGAAGCCTCACTAACACGCACCGACTGAGTGTGATTAAAAGTTCGTGTCTCCCGGAGTAGTGTTCGAATTTGATCACAAAGTCAAAAAGTAGTGGATAGATAAAATTGAAAACCGACACCAGAATAGTCGGGCATATTCCCACAAAAACTTTTCAAAGTCGGTGCCAGTCACATGATTTTCTGCTCAATAACCATGAAATATATTGCGACCCAACCGCCGATGATCAGAGAAAAGGTTGCCACATTGATAATGAAACGGGTTAGGTAGAGTTTGAACAAATCTCTGCTCGTGAGACTCATTTGCTTACTCCTGTAGTCGACGTCGTCGAAGGCTGTCTTTACTCGCACACCACGAGATTTCTTTCGATTTCGGCGGGTCTTTCTCGCTCACCGTGAAGTCCCAGCCGGTGAAAACGATCTTCGAGAAGGTCATGCCGTAGTCCGTCTGGGAGACAGAGGACTGACGCAGGAACTTGGCGACGAAATAGACCACGTACACGATGGAGATGAAGTAGACCACGAGCATCGTGAGGATATAGGCCAGGCTCACGAGGTAGCTCTCACTTTCTATGGCAGCCGGGTATCTGCCGCTGAAAAGGAAGGTCCACTCGAGGAATCCTGATCCTTGAAGAAAGTCGCCCACTAGGACGATGATATCGTTTGCGCTCCTGTCTACTTCCTGCTGTATCATGTCCGTGTAGTTTTTTGTTACAGTCATACGTCTGTAAAGAGAGCACTTGAATTATCATTCAAGGTGTAAAATAAGCATATACTTCTCACATATCCCAACAAGACAGACTTTAAAAAGAAGGGTCCATTTCTAACACCTTAGATCGAATCAATCACCTGGTTGTCAAAGTCGAGCTGTATCCCGACGCACAGATTCCTTGTGTCGTTGAGGCTCCATGAGAATCCTTGGAACCGCCATCGTCGCTGACAAAGTAGCTTGACGGGATAACGACGCCGCCGATCAACAGGAGGAGCAACAGGAGGTTCAGCTGAATCATGTCGCGCAGGAAATTGAAGACGGCAACGACGCTCGCCCCGTGTCGCCCCTCGATCCTCTTCAGAATACCTCCCCACGCTGCCTCGCAAGATGGCAATGTGGAATCAGGGGAAAGGTGTCTGATTGCTGTCTATCCTTATATCTATTTATCTATCTTATGATCTATTTGTTTGTATATCAGAATATATAGAAGACTATTATTTATTTCATAGCTGTATGAATGTATGGCACGGTACGTTACCGAAAAGTCGGTATATATTTGTAGTAAATGATACACTTTTATGTGCATATACGCTGAATATGTCTGTGTGTGTGTGTATGCTGTATGTGTGTTAACTATGTCTAACCTCCCTTTATTTTATATATAGAGAACATCGCTTACACTTAGAGTCTGCATGATGTTGCTGACGGTGCTGCTTCCCTGCATGACCAAGGAAGTGACTGGTCGAGCCGAATACCACTTCTTGTGTTTTTGTTCCTGAAATGGGTCAAAGCACATTAGGTGTTGGCGGATGGACAACAATTGTGAATTTCTGTAGATTGATGTAAATTGATATATATATATATATATATATATTTAGACATACATATAACTATTTATAATACACACGCAAACAAAAATCACACACGCAAGTCATGTACAAATCATGCCATGAATTGAAGCTTCTGTCTCGCCCTATACGAAAAGTTTGGTTTTAAGCGGGTTCGAAACGGAATTCGAAATTGGTTTGACAGGAGTCTTGACCGTGACTGTGTGTATGTGTGTATATATATAACAGGAGGTTCATATATATATATATANCCTGGAGACATTGTGATCAACAACACTGACAGGAATATATATTCATTCATATATTTATATATATATAATATATATATGAAAGTCACGTCCCTGATTATGATTAAGCCATACTGGAAGAGGGAATCAAAGTCGCTTTTAGAAAAGAGGAAGAAGAAAAAAAACGAAATAAAAAGAAATGGAAATCGTACAAAATTGTTGATTGTTGGCAATACATTAAAAAAAGAAATCGGCCTTATTTCTAATCAGTTATCAAACACTTTCTTTGCTTTCGTCACATTATGCAAAATCTTGTTCGGACACCACTGTGAGCAGCCTCCGTCCGTGCCCAGCGAGCGAACCCGAGTCCCTGCGCTTGGGACAGTCAGTCCTTGAGATTTCACAGCACATTGAAGAGAACAGAGCGAGCGGCGGCGGTCACGGCGCGCGAACACCGAGGAGGAACTGCCGCTCGAGAATACACAGCGACAGCTCCTCGGTTGCCAAGGGGCCGAGTAGCACACCGGTGTTGATATTGCTAGTCAAGCAAATACATTTGGGTAAACGCTAACATCAGAGCCGTCTGTTACAGACATTGACAGTCATCACGACACTCATAGCGTGACTAAGGCGCTGTTTGGTCTGCGGTGGCGACACAGCAGTCAGTCACGTGAACAGGCAGCTTCCCGGCCGGGAGCGCTTGAGGTAGGCGTGGCGCCCACCGGCCACAGTGTCGTGCCCCGCGGGCGTGAGTCCCCAAGGCCGCAGGAAGACCTACACTGGCGTTTCTCTCTCCGGTAACTTGTGCACCTCGTTGATGACGCGGTAGTTGACGACGCTGGCGAGCAGTGGCGACGACTCCTCGCACTCGCTGCTGCCGGCGTCCTGCTTGCTGCAGTAGCGCAGCCGGGGGTTCCGCCCCTCGACGCCGCCGCCCGACAGCAGGGCCTCGCTCTCCCCGCCGCTGCGGAGGCTCAGCGGCACTATGCTGTGCGGGCGCCAGCGGACGGCGCTCCCCGAGCTGGAGGCCTTGTCGGGGGGGCCGCCCCCGGCGCCGCTGGAAGGCTTGCTGCCCCCCGGCGTGGAGGGCGAGGCCACGGCGGTGCCTGCGTCGCGCAGGGGCGAGGCGGGGGCTCTGTGCTCGAGGCTGATCGCGGCGGAGAGCGGCAGCGCGGCGAGGGCGAGCGGAGGGGGCGGCTCGCCGGGCGCGGGCGGCGCGTGCTCGTCCGAGGCCTCGACCAGGCTGGAAGGGCGCGACACCACCTCGCTCACCGACGTCCTGCGGCTGGCGTTGAGCACCTCCTCGTCCGCCGAGACGCCCGGCGACGACAGCGGCGACATGGCGGCCTCGGGGTGGCCCAGGAGGGGGCTGTGGTCGCCGGGGGGCCCCCTGGGGGAGCGCGGCGAGCTGGCCCGCGGCGCCGAGCGGTGCTCCTTGATGCACGGGCACGAGTTGCGCTTCATCTCGTGGCTGATGCGGCGCACCGCGCAGTCGTCGGAGGCGGCGGGCGA
>NW_020869641.1:1100296-1105296 GCF_003789085.1 Penaeus vannamei | reverse complement strand
CCTCCCCTCATCCTCCCTCCATCCTTTCACTTTTCCTTCCCCCCTCCCTCCTTCCTCCTCCCCCCCCCATCCTCTTTCCTCCCTCCTTCCACCCACCTCCCTCCTCCTTCCCTCCCCTCCACCTCCCCCCTCCCCCTCTTTCCCTCCCCCCCCCTTTCCTTTCCCCCTCTCCCTCCCCTTTCCCCTCCTGTCCCCTCCTTCCTCCTCCTCCTCCTACCACCCTCCTACCTGAGTGCAATCCAATCCTGAGCTTGAGTGTGTCCGTGGCCTGTGCTTGATCTGGAAGCGTTTGATGGCGTCAAGCAGGTGCAGGGACATGGAGGCCACTTCACCCGCGTGCAAGTCCTCGTTCCGTATGGGCAGGCCGCTCACCTGGCGTGGAAAGAGGGAGAGAGAGAGAGAGAGAGGGAGAGAGGGGGGGAGAGGGGGAGAGGGATTAGTCGGTGTGGAACTAGCGTTAGAAGGTGATGATCAATGTATTGTATTTTGAGAGGATTTGGGTGTATGGAGTGGTGTGACTGGGGTGTGATGTGAATATATGTGTGTGTATGTGTGTGTGTGAAAATAAACATATACATATACATACATACAAATATATATATACATATATATACATATAAATATATATATATATATATATATATATATATATATATTATATATATATATATATATATATATATATGTGTGTGTGTGTGTGTGTGTGTGTGTGTGTGTGTGTGTGTGTGTGTGTGTGTGTGTGTGTGGAGACTATTATTTATTTGACAGTTAAAAAGGTGTGTTGTTTATAATTTCAAAGAAGTATATAAATCACCGAAACATATTACATATTTTCATATTTCTATATTAAGACATATCATTATTGTAAAAAATAATGTTATAGCAAATAGAGTAAATCATTTGTAAATAATTTTTATATGGTTTGTTTGTTTAAATGTTAACAATTTCATTATTTTAACAATTTCTCGTCAGATGAGTCCTTGTCTTCCTCCTGTTCAGTTCAATACTGGTATTTAAATAAATATATATATGTATACATATATATATACATATATATATATATATATATATATATATATATATATTATATATATATATGTATGTATGTATGTATGTATATATACAAATAAATGAATATATATGTATACATATATATATAAGTATATATATATATATATATATATATATATATATATATATATATATATATATATATATATACATATATATACATATACATACACACACACACACACACACACATGTATGTGTGTGTGCGTGCCTCTATGATTCTATATATCTCTCTATCTATTTACCATATATATAAAACACACAACACTCACACGCACACACGTACTACTCATAAAAACTGCCCTGCAGACATAGTACACGTGTGGACAGATAAAAGAGAAAAGGGCCCCTCTTCATAAGGGAGAGACCTCTTCACTTCCTTCAAAAGATATTCTAGGTTCCACCATTAAGACCTCTTCTCTGGAGGCCCTGGGATTTTTTCCTCTTCGCAAGGAGAGAGATAGGGGGAGGGAGAGGGAAGGAGAGATGAGAGAGAGAGAGATGAGAGAGAGAGAGAGAGAGAGAGAGAGAGAGAGAGAGAGAGAGAGAGAGAGAGAGAGAGAGAGAGAGAGACAGAGAGAGAGAGAGAGAGAGAGAGACAGAGAGAGACAGACAAACAAAGAAAGAGAGAAATTAAAGAAATTAAAAAAGGAAAAGTAAGGTACAAAAATAGGTTCCCATTAGAAATTTGAAATTAAATATGACGAAAGACTGAGGATGTTGATACAGATGACGTTTCGACCTGATATGGTTGGTGGTCCTTGGATGGTTTGGTTGAGGTCATGTAGGGGATGTTGGGTCAAACTTGGTGCTGTGGCTGACAGGGCTTGGTTGTTTTAACAGATGATATTCTAAGTAATATTTGTGATGGATAATCCGTGTGCGATCTTGGTAGCACTGAGGTAGGGAAATGGAACAAAATGGTTGTGTGGTTGTCAGTTCTTAGTTGTAGTTTGTGTCTGTGTGTTTGAACGAAGTGGCGTTTGAATTTTAAGTGATGTTCGTTATTAATTATCAATTAACGATTCTGGTAGCACTGGGGTAGTAAAAAGGTATTGATTTTTATGTTGTTGTTGCTGTTTTTTATTATTTGACGAAGTGGTATCGAAATTCGAATCAATCTTGATAATGAAATGAAACCTAAATTCTTCTACACCAGTATCAGTATTACTCTCGTAACCATGAACAAAAAATCGTTATGTTATATATTGCTCTCTCTTTATCATTAGCTCACCCAGCCATCAACAAGACTAGCCTACATCATATCAATACCATTTTTGTTAATATTGCCATGATTATCCGTACAACAATAGGTCCTAGTATTTTTTTTTTCTTTATTAATGCAGCTCTTTATTGCAGCACAGTTTTTGTATAATATTTTTTTTTCGGTGATGCATCGGTTGGTGGTTGAGATGATCTAACTTTAGAGATACGTTCTAAAATTGCTGTGTTTGATTTTTATCTTATAGATCAGGAATGGAAGCTTGATTATAATGCTTGGTTATTTATAAGGTGATGATAATAATGATGACAAAAATGATCATGATTATAATAATAATAATAATAATAATAATGATAATATTAATGATAATAATGATAGTAACAGTAATAATAATGATAATAATATGATAATAATGATAATCATAACATATTTTCTATTGTTATCATCCCATTTCTTAAAAGCTATTATAATTACCACCATTTTTTTCGCTGCTATAGATATCATTACAGTTCCCCTTTATCGTCACAGTCATTATGTATCTTCATTCGCAACCCTACCCCCCACCCCCACCCCACCCCACCCTCCAGTGCAGGCCTTTACCATAAGAAAAAAAAGGAGTGAGTTTTACGTGTGGAAACCTTCTGTATCTCGGTAAATGTCAAGGAGATGAAGTCTTTTAGCTGTGAAAGGAATGTGGGTTTCTCGTCCTCCTTATGTATCCGCTCAAAAGAGGGACACATATTTAGGGGAGGATGTGTCTGCGATCGCGTGTACTTGGGCACGACTACAGGCTGGCATACAAACAAAAGAATATACATGTATAATTATGCCACGTGTGTATGTGTATCTACACACACACACACACACACACACACACACACACACACACACATATATGTATATATATATATATATATATATATATATATATATATATATATATATATATATATATATATATATATATATGTATATATGTATATATGTATATATGTATTCATGTATATATATGTATATATATACATGTACATATATATTCATATATATGTACATATATATTACATACAAACACACACACACACTCGTATGTGTGTTAGCATCCATACAAAAATACTTACGAACACACACACACACATACAAACCTACATCCCTAAAAATACAAACACCCCAAATGACAAACCTTCCCTCACTGTACCACCATTGCACCATTACTCACCACCATGTACGCGTCGCCGATGGTCTCCACTTTGTACACGTCGTAGTTCCCGATGATGGAGTCGAAGCAGGTGTACAGGTCGTTCAGGAAATCCACCACCTGAGGAGGAGCGAAGTAGGGTTGAGGAAACGTGAGGTGAAGTTTGTTTTTTGATCTGTGTTCGTTAGAAATGATGGAGATCGAAGGAAAAAACACCCATGGAGATTAATGAACGTAATTATCACGTGATGATTGGCAGAGATCGCACAACAACAACGGTTCTTGGCAACACAACGCGAAAATACGGTCATTATCATCCAGGAGAGTTTTTTTTTTTTTTTTTTTTTTTTTTTTTTTTTTTTTTTTTTTTTTTTTTTTACATATCTGATTGTTACCAACTATGCCAAACATCCTTACAGACCTATCTACAAACACAATCTGTTTTTTTTTTACATGTCTGATTGTTGCACACATCTATATACCGAAAGAGCGAGAGCGAGAGAGGTGGAGAGAGAGAAATTGAGAGAGAGAGAGAGAGAGAGAGAAAGAGAGAGAAATTGAGTAAGAGAGAGAGAGATAGAGAGAGAGAGACAGACAGACAGACAAATAGATAAACAGACAACAGACCAACCAAAAGACCAATAGTCAGATACAAAAAAAAAAAAAAAAAAAAAAAAAAAAAAAAACGCGAAAACGAGAATAAAAGAGCGAGAAAAATACACATCCAACTTCAGCCAACACCCATCCCCCCCCCCTCGCCCCCCCCCCACCCTCTCGCCCCCCCCCCCCAACCCCACCCACCTGAAGCGGCGTGGACTCCGCCGACATCTCCGTGAAGCCGACGATGTCACTGAAGTAAATGGTGACCGAATCGAAGTTCTCCGCCTCGACCTTGTGACCTCGCTTCAGCTGCTCCGCCACGTACCGCGGAAGCATCTCGTACAGAAGCGCCTCTGGGGAACGGAGGAGAGAGAGAGGGATGTTTAATTGTTGTTCCTTTGTTTTTTTTTTTTTTTTTTTTTGAAGGTTTTGAGAGTGGAAATGGTGTGAGATGTTCCTTTGAAGCCTTTTTATTATTTTTTATTTTCATTATTATTTTATTATTATTATTTTTATCATTATTGTTATTATTATTTTTTTTTTCTAAAATGTTGTTCACTTGAAGGTGTTAAAAACGTAGTCTTTGTACTTTTTTTTTTTTTTTTTTTTTGGGTGGGGGAGGATTTTGTGTGGATGTTGCGAGATGCTCACTTGGAGACGTTAGGTGTATTTTTATTTATTTTCATATATTTTTTCTTTATTTTTTTCATGATTATGTTCTTAAATATTTTTCACTTGAAGGTGTAAAAAACGGAAGGAGAGTGTGAGGTTTTAATACGTGACAATTTATTTTTTTTTTTGGGGGGGGTTAGAGGGTGGACGTTCTGAGATGTTTGTTCGGAGATGTTAGAAACGGTGTTAAAAGGATGGCTTTGTGATAATCATGTTCTGTTACGATGGTCACATGACGGT
>NW_020869641.1:1087796-1090296 GCF_003789085.1 Penaeus vannamei | reverse complement strand
TAACACATTTACAGTACGAAGAGAATAACAGATGTTTCTTACGCAACAAGAGTTCACCAACAAAGTCAAAACCGCTTTTATAACACCTGAAGAGGATTTGTTATTGAGTCTGAAACGACGTACGAATAAATAAAAGACCTTGACCCTACCTGGTTGACCCGTAAACTACGACACACATCCTATGACGTGAAGGCTATTTTTTAAGCTTGGCGGCCTGTATTTCGCTCCCATATATCTTGAAATGACGTTAGGCAACTCAGGCAGCTTCACTTCATATTTTTTTTTGTATGCTCTCCATGCAATCTTTCATTTAATAACCGATAAAAAAGAAAAAAACTTCTTTTTTCTATATCGATAATTGCCCGCCACAGGTATGACCGCCGGAGCCCTATTGCGTCATTTACGGGTCAAAGAGGCAAAGAAACTCATCAAATCTCCGCCAAACCCACCTGTACATTTGCGCTGCGTCTCACTGGCGTCGGACAGGGCAGCAGCTGTCTCCGTCCCCGCCTTCAGCTCGTGTATTCCGAAGTCCGTTATCTTCACCACCCAGCGGGAGTCCACGAGGCAGTTGGACGTCTTCAGGTTACCGTGGGACTTCACAGGAGAGTCGTGCAGGTACACCATCCCCTGTGAGGGAGGAAGGCATGGCGGTAGTTGGTGATGGACGGGTGGTTGTGGATATTTTGTTTTATCGGGGTTTCGGTTTGGCGATTGTGTTATTGTTTGGGTTAAGGTGGGTTGTTCTGACGTTCTTGTAAGATGGTGGGTAAGTTGGTGTGTTGTTAGGACATGCCCGGAGGTTGTTCTTTGTGACTGTATGTTCGTTAGTTCCGTTTTTATTGAGAGGTATTTAAGTGTGTTATCATGCTTGCGGGTAGGATAATATGTTTCTGTAACCTCGTGGTTTAGGCTGCTGTATTGACGTTGTATATATGTGGTCAGGTTACTGTGTTCTTATTGTAAACCTGCAGTTTCGTGATTGGGTATATGTGCAGGTAAACTGACGAGTTGTCATTGTTATTATCGCATATACATCTTAAACATCTTTTCCAATGAACAGTGATATATGGATGGAGATGTTACTGCCAAAAGATATTACAGAAAAAAAAACATTAAAGGCTATTGTATATTAAAACGCTATACTAATGATTTCAATATATACTGTTACAGAAACTAATACGCATATTCTTTCTACAGCTGCTATAAGTGTTTTATCTCCCCTGTCCTTTAATTACAACCAATTCTGTTACACTGAATCTTATGCTGCCACAATCACTCCTCATCATTGCTGACAATTCGGTTAATATTGATGCTGCCGATGCTGATATCTACTACTTATATCACAACTACTAACATCACTCCATTACCACTAATATAAATAGCATTTCTGCTATTATCATCCTGTAACCCCTGCACTGTTACTACAACTTCTGCTGCTATTAATTTCATTGTTGCTTCTGCTGCACTAATTCCACTGCTACTGCTAGACCTAATCTAGATATGCTACAGTGAATGATATATGTTGTAATAAACTAAATATACTGCAATAGAGTAAATAAACTACCACAAAGTAAATAAACTGCTATGAAGTAAATACATAGCAACACACAAATCATACTGCTATAAAGTATTTAACTGCAATAAATTAGAGACAATCATACGCGGAATATACGGCACTGCATTAAATATACTACAACAACCATAACACTTCCCTCTACCACCATGGCAACCAACTAAAACAACCGTCATCAATACACGAACCCCTTAATAAAAACGATACCAATACTACAACCCAGTCAACCACAACATTGACGAGGCTAAAATCAGAGTGGTTCTTGCAACAAGAGCAACTAATTTCCATGTTGAAGCGCAGGTGGTTTGCCTTCGTATTGGCTAAAAGATCTTTTATTGCAAGCCCGAAGCACAACAGCTGTGTCGTTCCCTTGGCAGGATTTGCAACAAAAGAGAAACAGCGAAGGTGTTGTATTGACAGAAAGACTGAGATTCTTGGAAGTCTTGTAAATAGGAAAGAAAGAAAGAAAGAAAAATGGATAGGGTATTTTTTTCTTTAAGATGTTTGTATTGAAGATAAGGAAGAAGGGAAGGATAAAATGATGGGGTATTTAATGTCTTTAAGGATGTTTGTTTCGTAAATAGAAAAGAAAAGGGGAGAAGATAAGTGATGAGGTTATTAATATCTTTGAAGATTTTTAGATTATAATAAAAAAAAGAAAGAAAGGGAAAATAATTGGTGGAATTATTATCTTATATCTTTATTGTTTTATTGATATATTCATTGTTCTTTTTATCATTTGATGTTTGTTTTATCTATAAGGCAGTAGCATCACCATCCACACATATTGCCAATGGAAAGTAATCACTGTAATGTAAGTAAAAAAATAATATTTCTTAACATCACTATATCTACCGTTAGAATCTTCGTAATTATGTAAAAGATGCAATGACATGTTATACGAAATGGTGGAAAAGATGATGT
>NW_020869641.1:1080296-1085296 GCF_003789085.1 Penaeus vannamei | reverse complement strand
ATAAAAAGTCTCAGGGATTTTTCTTGTAAGAAGATCAACATAATAGCCTCTATATATGCCAGGACTGTATTCTTATTTTAAGGTATAAATACAACAACATACTCACACAAAGATACCTCTCTTTCTCTTTCTCCATACCCCCCTCGTCTCTCTGTCTGTCTCTCTCTCTCTCTCTCTCTCTCCCTCTCTCTCTCTCTCTCTCTCTCTCTCTCTCTCTCTCTCTCTCTCGTCTCTTTCTCTCTCTCTCTCTCTCTCTCTCCTCTCTCTCCTCTCTCGACTCTCTCTCTCTCTCTCTTCAACACATATACACACATACACCTACCTTTAACACCACCCCACAAACCTGCCCTCCCCGTCCTCTGCCTTTTACTCTCCTTCTCCTTGCCTCCTCCTCGCGATTCTCTCCCTTCCTCCCTCCTCCTTCACTCTCCTCCTCCTCCTCTCCCCTCCCTATCCTTTCCTCCTCCTCCTCCTCCTCTCCACCCTCCTCCCCCCTCCCTCCTCCCCCTCCTCCCCTCCTCCATCCCGTCTCTCCGTCCTTCTCCTCCTCCTTCCCATCTCCTCTCCTCCTCTCTCCCCCAACCTTCCTCTCACCACCTCCTTCCCGTCTTCCATCCCTCCTACTCTCCTCCTCCTCCTTCCCTCTTAACTCCTCCTCCTCCTCCTCCTCCCCTCCCTCCCGCCTCCCGTCCCTTCTTCCTCCACTTTCCTCACCTCTCCTACCTCCTCCTTCCGCCTTCCTTCCTTCCACACAACCACCTACACACCTTCTCCTCCTCCTCCTTCCTCCCGTCCCCTCTCTACTCCTCCCTCCCCCACCTCTTTCCCGCCCTCCGTCCTTTTCTCCTCTCCCTCCCTCCTTCCTCCCTCTCCTTCACCCTCTTACCACCTCTTTCACACCTTTCTTCCTACCCACCACCTACACCACTCTCCTCCCCCACCTTCTTTCCCTTCCCCACCATCCCTCCCACTTCCTTCCCCCTTCCACCTCTCCTTCCCCCTTCCTTCCTCACACTCCCACCGTCTTCAGCTCCTTCTTCAAGTTTCCTCGTGACGTCCCACATCCCCCTCCCCCACCACCTCCCCCTTCTTCCCCCTTCCAAACCACTCACCATTTTCCCACCCCTCCCCTCCTCCCTCACCTTCCTTCCTGTCCCCCCCATCCCCTCCTCCTCCCACTCCTCCCCTTCTAGCCACCTCCTTACACTCCCCACCTCCCCTCCCCACCTTCCTTTCCCACCACCTCCTTCTCTCCCCCCCCTCCACCCCTCCTCCCCTCCCCCTCCTCCCTCTCCCCTTTCACCCTTCTTCAGTTCCTCGGCGTCCCACATCCCCCTCACCCACCTTCCCCTCTACCTTCCCCCCCTTCCGCCTTCACCCCCTCCTCCCTCCTACCCTCCTCCCTCACTCACTCACCGTCTCAGCTCCTTCTTCAGTTTCCTCGTGACGGACGTCCCCACATCCCCTCCCACCTCCCCCTCCCCTACCGTTCCTCCCCCTTTCGCCCTTCCACCGCCCTCCTCCCTCCTCCCCTCCTCCTCACTCACTCACCGTCTTCAGCTCCTTCTTCAGTTTCCTCGTGACGTCCCACACGCCCCTCCCCCACCTTCCTTCCCCCCTTCCACCCTCCCTACTCCTCCCCCTCCTCCCTCACCCACTCCACCGTCTTCAGTCCTTCTTCGTTTCTCGTGACGTCCCACATCCCCCCTCCCACCTCCCCTCCCCTACCTTCCTCCCCCTTCCGCCTTCCACCCCTCCCTCCTCCTCTCCTCACTCACTCACCGTCTTCAGCTCTTCTTCAGTTTCCTCGTGACGGTCCCACAGCCCCTCCCCCACCTTCCTCCCCTTCCACCCTCTCCTACTCCTCCCCCTCCCTCCTCCACGTCACCGTCCTTCAGTCCTTCTTCAGTTTCCTCTGACGTCCCACTCCCCACCTCCCACCTCCCCCCCTCACCCCCTCCTCCTTCCCCCCTTCCAACCCCTCCTCCTCCTGCCCTTCCCACTTATCCACTCACCGTCTTCAGCTCCTTCTCCCACTTCCCCTCCCACCTTCCTCTCCCCCGTCACCCGCCTTCCCCTTCCAGCCCCTCCTTCCCCCTTTCTCCCTCACCCCATCACCGTCTTCAGCTCCTTCAGTTTCCTCGTGACGTCCCACCTCCCCCTCCCCACCTTCCACATCCCCTCTCCCCCTTCCACTCCCTCTCCCTCCTTCCCCTCCTTCCCTCACTCCCCACCATCTTCCACCCCCTCCTCCCCTCCTCCCCTCCCGCTCCTCCTCCACCCTTCCCCCCTCACACTCACCGTCTTCAGCTCCTTCTTCAGCCTTCCTCGTGACGTCGACCCGCCCTTGCTCGACACCTGCTTGAGGCGGACCACCCGGCCCCGGTACATCCAGTTGGGTGTAGACGCTGGTGTACCGGAAGTCGAGGTCGGGTTGCTGCTTAAGGAGAGCTGGCTGGTTCGAACCGTTGAGTAGAGACCCTGAGGGAGGGGGTTGTTTGAGGGAGGGGCGGGGGGAGAGAGAGAGGGTACGTGAGGACGAAGTAAAAAAAGTTGGTTGTGTGTGTGGGGGGGGGGGTGAGTGTGGGAGGTTTGTGGGGACGGTGGGGTATGTTTCGGTTGAGAGGGTTGGAGGGTTGGGGAGTTTGAGTTGTGAGGAGTTGTTGTGAGGACGGTGGAGATGAAGATTTCAGTATAAAGGATTGGAGAATGGGGAGTATCAGTTGTGAGGAGTTGTGAGGAAGATGAAGATGAGAATTTCAGTAAAAAGGATTGGAGGATGGGGAGCATGAGTTATGAGAAGTTGTGAGGAATGATGAGATGAAGATGAAGATTTCAGTAAAAGGATTGGAGGATGGGGAGCATGAGTTATGAGAAGTTGTGAGGAGTTGTTGTGGGGACGTGAGATATATTTAGCAAAAGGATTGGAGGATGGGGAGCATGAGTTATGAGAAGTTGTGAGGAGTTGTTGTGGGGACGATGAAGATATATTTCAGCAAAAAGGATTGGAGGGTGGGGAGTATGAGTTGTGAGGAGTTGTGAGGACGATGAAGATGAAGATGGAGATATCAGTAAAAAGGATCGGAGGATGGGGAGTATGAGTTGTGAGGAGTTGTGAGGGACGCTTATTAGATGAATAAGGGTATGAGTGAGTATTAGCTTGGAGGTTGTATGGAGCAAAAAGAGCCATATTTCAAAGAGGATGGAAGGTAATGGAGTATGAGTGAGGAGTTGTGAGGAGCTAATGAAATATTTCAAATAATAAAAGGAAGGAAAAATGAGGCGGAGGAATTGTCTCGTCAAAGAGAGAAGTTCATTTCAAAGAGGATTTTTTTTTCTTTCTTTCTTTTTGAGAAAGGCTTTAGAAGATTTTTTATTTTTTATGTTTTTATTTTTTTTTTATTATTATTATTATTTTTTTCGTTTTTTGCCGGGGGGAGGGGGAGTTCAATCCTTAAGTCAAAAGGTCAAAAGGAGAGGTCAGGTTTAATAAAGTTTTTTTTTTTTTTTTTTTTTTGAGGTGGGGGGGGTGGGGGGTGAAAGGGTTTTTTGCCCCCTTTTTCTTTTCTTTTCTTCTAAAAAAAAATCTAAGGAAAGCGATTCAATAATGCACCTATGTACGTACTACAAAACAGAAGTTATGAGAAGGGGGGGGGAGGACTAAAGGGGAAAGAAAGAAAAACTAAGACAGAAAGAAGAAGATGAAATAAAGGACTACGAAAAAGAAAAACAAACAAACAAGAAATGGAAGGGATACACAAAATCACCGAATAACAACAGTATGAGACAGACACGAAGGAAGGAAGGAAGTAAAACAAGAAAACAAAACAATAAAAAAAAACATACACAAACAGACAAATAAAAAAAAAAGGAATAAACGAAACACTAGATATATGGAATAAAGAAAATTCTAAAGCACTTGAAAAAAAGATAAGGAAATTGAATGAAGGGAAATAAAGTGAACAGATGATAATGATGACAAACAAGATATTAATGATGAGAACGAACAGGAAAAACGCTAGGAATTAAAGATGAATAAATAAATAAAAGAAATAAAATAAAATAAAGAATAAAAAATAAAAGGAAAATGAGTCACGCCAGTAGTATATCAATAAAAAGTGATAGAAACGAAAACCACAATAGATGCAAACATACACCAACAAAAATAAACAAAAAAATACAATCACGGTAATGTATACAGGGAAATACGAAAACAAGAAAAACACGCACAAGAAAACGTTATCTACTCAGTTGAACTTCTAAGCAAGAGAAGAAGAACGAGATACGAGCAAACAAATAACGCACAAGAAAGAAAAGAAGCAGGGCACGAGACGAAAGCAGAAGTAGGAGGAGAGAGAGAGAGAGAGAGAGAGAGAGAGAGAGAGAGAGAGAGAGAGAGAGGAGAGAGAGAGAGAGAGAGAGAGAGAGAGGGAGAGAGAGAGAGAGAGAGAGAGAGAGAGAGAGAGAGAGAGAGAGAGAGAGAGAGAAAGAGAGAGAGAAAGAAAGAGAGAGAGAGAAGAGAGAAGAGAGAGAGAGAGAGAGAGAGAGAGACAGACCAGACAGAGACACAGAGACAGAGACAGAGACAGACAGAGACAGAGAACAGAGACAGACGACAGAGAAGACAGAAGACAGAGACAGAGACAGAGACAGAGACAGAGACAAGAGACGAGACAGACAACAGAGACAGAACCAGAGCAAAACAGAGACACAGAGACAGAAACAGACAGAGACAAAAACAGAGACAAAACAGAGACAGAGACAGAGAAAATAAACAAAACCAAAAAAACAAACCCAGCCAAGACGGCACAACTCACCCGGGACATTTTATTGGGCACAATGGCGTGGTTTGAGCTCCATTCATTCATCTTAATTTCCTTATACTCGATCTTCCACAAAAGGCTGTCCAGTTCTTGCTCGTAGCGCCAGTTTCTGGAACGAGGGAGAGAGAAGGAGGCGATGAATTAAGTATCGAGATAGAGTGAGAGAGAGGGAGGGAG
>NW_020869641.1:1056471-1062282 GCF_003789085.1 Penaeus vannamei | reverse complement strand
TCTTCGTCCGTTATAGGGAGGTCGTATCGTCTTTCGTTCCGTTATTAGGGAGTCGTATCGTCTGTTATGAGGTTCGGCATCGGTCCGTTATAGGAGGTCGTATCGTCTTCGGTCCGTTATAGGGAGGTCGTATTCGTCTGCTTCCGTTATAGGGAGGTCGTATCGTCTGCGTCCGTTATAGGGAGGTCGTATCGTCTGCGTCCGTTATAGGGAGGTCGCATCGTCTGCGTCCGTTATAGGGAGGTCGTATCGTCTGCGTCCGTTATAGGGAGGCCGTATCGTCTTCGTCCGTTATAGGGAGGTCGCATCGTCTTCGTCCTTTATAGGGAGGTCGCATCGTCTGCGTCCGTTATAGGGAGGTCGCATCGTCTTCGTCCGTTATAGGGAGGTCGTATCGTCTTCGTCCGTTTATAGGTGTCGTAATCGTCTGCTTCCGTTATAGGGAGGTCGCATCGTCTTCGTCCGTTACAGGGAGGTCGTATCGTCTTCGTCCGTTATAGGGAGGTCGTATCGTCTGCTTCCGTTATAGGGAGGTCGTATCGTCTGCGTCCGTTATAGGGAGGTCGTATCGTCTTCGTCCGTTATAGGGAGGTCGCATCGTCTGCATCCTCAAGCATCACCTGTTCGAGTCTTCATCCACGAGCGATATTCCTTCTAAGATCTGTTTGTTTACGTGGGGAAGGGTGAGAGGGGGGGAGAGAGGAGGGCGGGGAGGGAGGGGATGGATAAGAGGAAAGAGGAGAGGGGATAGAAGGGGGAGTAGGGGGAGAGGGAGGAGAGAGAGGGGGAGAGGGGAGGGAGAAGAGAAGACGGAAAAGGGGAGGGGACAGGGGAGAGGGAGAAGGAGGGGACAGGAGGAGAGGGAGGGAGACAGGGGAGGGAGATAATGAGGGAGAGAGGAGGGAGTGAAAGGGAGGAGGAGAGATAGGGAGAGGAGGGATAGAGAGGCGAGAGAGAGAGAGAGAGAGAGAGAGAAGAGAGAGAAGAAGAGAAAAGAAGAGAGTGAGAGAGAGAGAGAGAGAGAAGAGATGAGAGACGAGAGGAGAGAGAGAGAGAGAGAGAGAGAGAGAGAGAATGCTATCCAGATACACACACACACCACACACACACACACACACACACACACACACACACACACACACACACACACACACACACACACACACACCACACACACACACACACACAACAAACACACATACACAAACAAACATACAAACTAATTCCCCTCCCCCAACCACACCCACACAAAACACCCATAAATAACAATGTATCTATTAAAAAAAAAAAAAAAAAAGAACAGGGCAATGTACATAAAAAACAGCCATATCACAGAATGATTTATTAAAGCGAAGTTGATCCCTAAAAAAAAAAAAAAAAAAAAAAAAAAAAAAAAAAAAAAAAAAAAAAAAAAAAAAAATCTGAGGTTTATTAGATTGAAGTTTGCAAGTTAATTATTATGCCCGGAAGGAGCGAACTCTTACTGCACGGGAGTTGAATGAAGCTTATCAATCAGGCATTCTGAGCCAATGTAGAGCAGGGGGGGGTCATGCGAGAGAAACATCTATCAAACGCAACTTGCTTTCAGAGTGCTTGCTTTAGGGCTTGCTGGTGGCTTGGTTGGGGGCTTTTCAGGGTGCTTGCTTTGGTGCTTGCTTGGTTGGTGGGGCTGCTTGGGGCTTGCTTGGGGGCTTGGGTGCTTGCTTGGGGCTTGCTGGGGCTTGGCTTGGGCTTGCTTGGGGGCTTGCTTGGGGGCTTGCTTGGTGCTTGCTTGGGGGCTTGCAGGGGGCTTGGCTTGGTGCTTGCTTGGGGGCTTGGCTTGCGTTGCGGCGGGGCTTTCAGGGGCTTGCTGGTGCTGGCTTGGGGGCTTCTGCTTGCTTGGGGGCTTGCTTGGTGCTTCAGGGGGCTTTGTTTGGTACCTTGCTTGGGGGCTTGGGCTTGGTGCTTGGCTTGGGGCTGCTTGGGGCTTTCAGGGTGCTTGCTTGGGGGCTTGCTTGGGGGCTTGACTTGGTGCTTGCTTGTTGGTGCTTGCTTGGGGCTTGGTTGGTGCTTGCTTGGGGCTTAGGCTTGGTGCTTGCTTCGGGGCTTTCAGGGGGCTTGCTTGGTGCTTGGCTTGGGGGCTTGGGGCTGCTTGCTTGGGGGCTTGGCTTGGTGCTTTCAGGTGGCTTGGCTTGGGGCTTGCTTGCTTGGCGCTTGCGTTTCAGGGGGCTTGGCTTAGTGCTTGGCTTGGTGCTTGCTTGGGGCTTTCAGGGTGCTTGCTTGGGGTCTTGCTTGGGGCTTGGCTTGGGGCTTTGTTGGGGGCTTGCTTGGTGCTTACTTGGGGCTTGCTTGCGGCTTGCTTGGTGCTTGCTTGGGGGCTTGGATTGGCCGAGGTTGTAGCTAGATAGGATCTGTCTGCGAACACACCTTCATAAGCACACGCACACGTTTACATGAGCACACTTACACGCACACGCCTGCACGCACACGTTTACATACACACACACACACATACACAAACACACACACACACACAAACACAAACACAAACACACACACAAAAACACCCCCCCCACCACACACACCACACACAAACACAAAACAACCCCACCCCACACAAAACACACACACACACACACACAATGTTTATGTTTATGAGTATGTGCGCGTGTTGATGCATATATTATATATAATATATATATATATATATATATATATATATATATATATATATATATATATATATATATATATATCACATTTTCTTTCCGAATGGCCTCGAGTGTTTAAGATATTCTAAATGCAAAATTCTTTGGCAGAGATGAATTTACTAGCGAGCAAAGGCGTTTGCTAGATTTAAATCTTGATTTCTTTGCCAATCACTAAAGAGAGGGAGATGGAGAAGGAGGGGAAAGGAGAGAGGGAGGAGGGAGAAGGAGGGGAGAAGGGAGGAAGGGGAGAGAAGGTAGGAGGGGGAGAGGGAGAGAGAATGAGGGAGTGAGAGGGAGAGGAAAGGGAGGGTAGAGAGAGAGAGAGAGAGAGAAGAGAGAGGGACAGACAGAGGGACAGACAGAGACAGACAGACAGAGAAGAACAGGAACAGAAACAGGGACAAGAAAGCAAGCAAACCGACAGACTGTAATAGACAGAAAGCGGAACCTCCCCACCCCCCTCACTTCCCCCACATCCACCCCCTCCAGACTAGGAGAGGGAAAGGGAGAGGAGGCAGAGAAGGAGAGAAAGGAGAGAAATCGACGATGACGGAGGGAACAGAGACTCGGAGGATGAAGAGAGATGGGAGGTCGACGAGAGAGAGAAGGGGTAGGAAGAGCGAGGCGCGGAGAGAGGATAGGAAAAGGGACGGCAGCCAGAAGGGGTCTGGGAGCGAGAGGAACGGTAGAGGAGGAATGGGAGGCGTGGAGAGGAGGGAGAGAGTGTACCAGGCGAGGAGAGAGACGGTGACTGAGAGTGGAAGGAAGAGAGAGAGACGAGGACGATTAGAGACGAGAACGAAGACGAGGAGGGACCGGAGAGTGGGGAGGGAAGAGGAGAGAAAGAGTCGAGAGACGAGAGAGAAGAGAGGATGGAGGACGAGAGAGCAGAGGAGAGAAGAGAAAGAGAGAGACAGAGACAGAGAGCAGAGAGAGAGAGAGAGAGAGAGAAGAGAGAGAGAGAGAGGACGAGAGAGAGAGGAGAGAGGGAGAGAAGAGCAGAGAAGAGAGAGAGACGGAGATAGAGAGAGAGAAAGATAAGATAGATAGGATAGATAGATAGATAGCAGATAAGAGAGAAGAGAGAGAGAGATAATGAGGAGGAGAGGAGAGAGAGAGACGAGACCTGAGAGAGAGAGGAGGATGAGAGAGAGAGAGCAGAGAGAGAGAGAAGAGAAGAGTAGAGAGAGAGAGAGAACAGTCTTACCTTTCCCGCCCCGAAGACATGCCGAAAACAACTCCTGACACGCCCATTGCTTAGAGGCTCCTGGACTTCCCTTCTTTTCGGCCGGGACTGGGTTTCTTTGCGGGACTTTAGGGAGGGGGCGAGGAGGAGGAGGAGGCAGGAGGAGGAGGAGGCAGGGAGGAGCGAGGAGGAGGAGGAGGAGGAGGAGGAGGCGGAGGGATGGAGGAGGAGCGAAGCAGGAGGAGGAGGCCAGGCGAGGAGGAGCGAGGGGAAGGAGGGAGGAGCCGAGGGGAGAGGAGGAGGAGGAGGATAGGAGGAGGAAAGGGGGTCGGGAGGGAGGAGGGGGAGGCTCCTTGGACTCCTTTTTCGGCCGGGACTGGGTTCCTTGGGGACTTAGGGAGGGGAGAGGGAGGAGGAGTGAGGAGCGAGGAGGAAGGAGGAAGGATGGCAGGAGGACGAGGGCGAGTGCAGGCAGAGGGAGGAGGGAGGAGGAAGGAGGAGGAGGAGGCAGAGGAAGGAGGAGGAGGAGGGAAGGAGGCAGGAGGAGGAGGAGGGCGGCAAGGAGGAGGGGCGGGAAAAAATGAGAAGGCAGGAGGGAGGAGGAGGAGGGGGAAGGAGAAGGAGGAGGGGAGGAGGAGAAGGGGTAGAAGGAAGAGATTAGGGAAAGGAAGAAGAAGAGGAGTGGAGGAGGAAGGAGAAGAGCAAATAGAAGAAGAGGAGGAGGGAGGAGGAAGAGGTGTCGAAAGCTAGCGGCCCAACTCGAGCATTTTGTTAACTTTTCCTTCTCTTTATTTCTAACTTTATTATTATTTTTTTCTTTACAATTTTTTCCACTCTTAAATTGTAACCTCCCGTAATTGTTTCCATTTTCTTCCTTTTCTCTCCTTCTTTACTCTCGTTCTTCTCTCCTTAAGGCTTTTCTTTCCTTTTCTCTCCCTCTTTCTCTCGTTCTCTGCTCCTTTAGGGCTTTTCTTTTCTTTTCCTCGCTTCTCTCTCTCCGTTCTCTACTTAGGGTTTCTTCCTTTTCTTTCTCTCTTTCTCTCGTTCTCTCTCCTATAGCTGGGATTTTTTCCTTTTTTTCTTTTTTCCCTTTCTTTCCCCCTTTTTTCTTTTTCTTTCCCCCCAAATTTTTTTCCTCTCCCTTCCTTAGGGTTTTCTTCCTTTCCTCTCCCTCTTTCTCCCATTCTCTCTCCTTAGGATTTTTCTCTCCCTCTTTCTCTCGTTCTCTCTCCTTACCAGCTTTTCTCCTTTTCTTCTCTTCTCTTTCTCTCGTTCCCTTCTTCCTCTAGGCGTTTCTTTCTTTTTCTTTCCTTCTTTCTTTCGAATATTCTCTCTCCTTAGGTTTTTCTTCTCTTATTCTCTCCTTCTTTCTCTTTCGCTTTTCTTCTCTCTTACGGTTTTCTTTCCTTTCTCTCCCTCTTTCTCTCGTTCTCTCTCCTTAGGGTTTTCTTTCTTTTATCTCGTTCTCTCTCTCGTTCTCTCTTTGGGTTTTCTTCCTTTTCTCTCCCTCTTTCTCCCATTCTCTCCTCCCTCAGGGTTTTTCTTTCTTTTCTCTCCCCTCTTTCTCTCGTTCTCGCTTAGCGGTTTTCTTCCTTTTCCTCCCTCTTTCTCTCGTTCTCTCGTTATCTTTCCTTACGGTTTTCTTCCTTTTCTCTCCCTCTTTCTCTCGTTCTCTCGTTATCTTTCCTTACGGTTTTCTTCCTTTTCTCTCCCTCTTTCTCTCGTTCTCTCGTTATCTTTCCTCCCCCCCCCTACGGTTTTCTTCCTATTTCTCTCCCTCTTTCTCTCGTTCTCTCGTTATCTTTCCTTACGGTTTTCTTCCTTTTCTCTCCCTCTTTCTCCCATTCTCTCTCCTTAGGCTTTTCTTTCCTTTCTCTCCCTCTTTCTCTCGTTCTCTCTCCTTAGGCTTTTCTTTCTTTTCTCTCCCTCATTCTC
>NW_020869641.1:1008971-1011471 GCF_003789085.1 Penaeus vannamei | reverse complement strand
ATAATAGTAATACTAATAATAATGATAGTAATAATAATGATTATAATAATAGTTATAATAATTATGATAATAATAATGATAATGATAATATCTAATAATGATAATAATATCCCACAATGAAGATAGTAATATCTGTCCTTGGATTTTTTTTATAATGACAACATAGTTCGTCGATTGCATATCTTCCTTTGTGGATTCCTCTCTCTTTAGCATTATAGGGCAAGCTTTAAACTCATTTATTTTTTTTTTGACTCTGAAGTTAATAGGTTATGTGGTTTACTCGACGAAAGAAAGGAAAAGACGCTTAAATCCGGGAGGGATAAATCGACGACTCGACAACAAGCAAAACCGAAATTCAAGTTTAAAAGCTTGACGTGAAATGACTTCTTTATATGTTTTTGTTGTTGTTGTTAATTGTTTGTTTGGTTTTGAGTCTGAAAGTCTATTGTTCCTGTTTTTTTCATTATTTGTTTCCCTTAGTTCTTCAAGCAAAACCGAAATTCAAATTGAAAAGCTCGACTTGGAATGACTGATTATGAGCCTGAAAGTCTATTGTTGCTGTTTTTTATTACATTATTGGTTTCCCTTAGTTCTTCCAGCAAAACCGAAATTCAAATTGAAAAGCTTGATTTGAAATGACTTCTCTATATGTTTTTGTTGTTGTTGTTAATTGTTTGGTTGGTTTTGAGTCTTAAAGTCTATTGTTGCTGTTATTTTTTTATTCCATTATTGGTTTCCCTTAGTCCTTCGAGCAAAACTGAAATTCAAATTGAAAAGCTTGACTTGAAATGACTTCTCTATATGTTTTTGTTGTTGTCAATTATTTGGTTGGTTTTGAGTCTGAAACTCTATTGTTGCTGTTATTTTTTTATTCCATTATTTGTTTCCCTTAGTTACTGTCGTATTATAGTGATATCGCTACTATTAAATGGGTAACTGGAGTATTTTTATTTTTTATTTTGAAAGATACAGCAAGATGGCGTAACTATACGACGATGATTATGAAATAAAACAGAAAATTATAAAATGCAGAAAATATATAGAAGGTAAAGAAAATAAAATTCTGGACCGTAATCTAGCTTTCCTCCCATCTTTATCTCCCTGCAATTGATATCAAGCTCATTTGCATATTCCTTCAAAAGGGACAAAGAGTGTCATCCGAGGAAGCTGATGGCAGGAATGTCTTTACGCGGGGAATTACCTTGTCTTCGGCATCTCATCTCGCGAGGGAAAATCATCTTGTCTTCAGCATCTCATCTCATTTCATCTCGCGAGGGAAAATCATCTTGGCGAGGGAAAATCTCATCTCATCTCAGCATCTCATCTCATTTCATCTCGCGAGGGAAAATCATCTCGGCATCTCATCTCATCTCATCATCTCGCGAGGGAAATCATCTTGTCTTCATCTCATCTCAGCATCATCTCGCGAGGAAAATCATCTTGTCTTCAGCATCTCATCTAGGGCGAGGGAAATCATCATCTCATCTGCTCATCATCTCATCTTATCTCGCGAGGGAATCATCTTGTCTTCTCATCTCAGCATCTCATACAGTCTTCAGGATCTCAGTCATCTTGTCCATTGTTCCACGTCGGTAGCATATCTCTCAGAGGCTAAGCTAAGCATGCTGGAAGCATGGCATCTTCTGGTTTGTCTCAGTAATTAACCGCTTTATTACCTTGCTCTACGAGAGGAAACCACCTTGTCTACAGCACCTCATATTCCGCGGCAAAAATTACTTTGTTTTTAGTATTTTCTCATTATTGGGGAAGAGGTGGGCGTGTGTGTGTGTAGGCTGTGTATGGGCGGCGGCGGAACAGGGTGTAGGCGTGTGTCTTGTGCGCGTGACGAAACTCTAAGGGTGGAGTTTGTTTGTTTTGGACTATGTGTGTGTGTGTGTGTGTGGTGTGTGTGTGTGTGTGTGTGTGTGTGTGTGTGTGTGTGTGTGTGTGTGTGCGTGTGTGTGTGTGTGTGTGTGTGTGTTCTGTGTTTGTGCTCTTGCGTGTGGCCGATTTTATGGCTTTATGGGCATAGATAACCTTTGTGCTTTATATCCAGAAGGTAATTAATGGCATGGTACGTGTTTCCATGAAGAGAAAGGAAAAGAAAAGAAGAAAAATGGGGATTAGGAGGAGGAAAGAGAGAGAGAGGGGGAGAGGAGAGAGTGAGAGAGAGCGGGTGGGGGATGGAGGAAAAGAGAGCGAGAGAGAAAGAGAGAGAGAGGAAGGGAAAGAGAGAGAGAGAGAGAGAGAGAGAGAGAATCTACAAAACATAAACTATGGATGTCCCTTACACAGCCAATATTACCGCCAAGGTTTTTAATCCTCTTTTTTGCAAAAAAAAACTTTTTGCTTAATGAACCATTAATCACCATCTATTCATTAACAAGGAGTCATCAATATCTCCCTTTTAGAGATAGCTAAATTAAATAAGATAAAGCATAAAATAATAACAAAAAAACGTTTTTCTCGTAATGGTAATAAAGAGAGCGAATGGAATTAT
>NW_020869641.1:986471-1001471 GCF_003789085.1 Penaeus vannamei | reverse complement strand
CGAGGTGAGTGAGATAGATGATGCATGAGGCGAGTGTGGAGGAGGTGACTGAGAGAGAGAGAGAAGGAGGGAGGGAGAGAGAGAGATGAAATAGATGAAATTAAGGGAGGACGAAGAAACGCTGAAGCAGAAGGGTGATAAACAGGAGAGAAGATAAATATGAGAAGAAGAAGGAAGAGAAACGATTGATGAAAATGGTAAAAGGGAGGGAGGCATGGGCGAGATGAGAGGAAAAGAAATGTAGGTGGATAAAAACAAAGGAGAAAATGAGAGCGGAAGATGGATAAATAGAGAAGGGACACCAATACGTGATAAAAGAAAGGAGAGGCGAGCATATCAGTGAATAGAAAAGCAAGAGAGAGAGTGTGATCATTTATGGGGATAGGGGTGAAAGAGGAGAGGAAGAGGGGGAAAAGGAAGATAGGGAGAGGAGAGAAGAAAGTGAGGAAGAAGGGAGAAAGAGAGGGAGACGGGAAAGGGCATAGAGGAGAAG
This sequence comes from Penaeus vannamei, assembly GCF_003789085.1. Lineage (NCBI taxonomy): Eukaryota > Metazoa > Arthropoda > Malacostraca > Decapoda > Penaeidae > Penaeus > Penaeus vannamei. Next base: position 1,000,978 of record NW_020869641.1, on the reverse strand, counting down.
AAAGTGAGGGAGAGGGGAGAGTAGAAAGAGAGGGAGAGGGGAGAAGGAAGAGAGAGAGGTGAAGAGAGGGAGAGAAGGAAGATAGGGAGAAGGGAGAAAAGGAAGATAGGGGGAGGGGAGAATGAAGAAAGAGAGAGGGAAAAAGAAAGAGGGGGAGAGGGAAGAAGAAAGAGAGAGAGGGGAGAAGGAAGAGACGGAGAGAGAAGAGAAGAAAGAAGGGAGAGGGGAGCAGGAAGAGAGAGAGAGGAAGAGAGGAGAGGGAGATAAAGTAAAAAATACGGATCAAGGTGAGAGGGGAACAGAGAGAGAGAGAGAGAGAGGAGGTCTAGGGGATAAGAGGAAGGTAAAGTAAAAGGTGGAAGGTGAATAGAGGGGGAATGAGAAAGAGACAAGAGAGAGAAAGAGAAGAGGATTTGTGAATGAGGGAAAGGCAGAGACAGACGAAAGATGGCATAAGGGGAGTGAAAATCTAGAGCTGAGGGGAAAAAGGGAAAAAATGAAATAAAAGTAAGGATGAGAAAAAAGGGGAAGAATACAATGATAAAAGATGATGTTTAATGTCAGAAGGAGGGATAAGAGAGGGAAAATAATATAGAAATAAAGGGAATAAAATGAAAACAGCGAAAAGGAAACTAAAATGATATTCAAAATGTAAAAGAAATGTTCAAAAAGTTGAAGCAAGTCAAACGAAAATAAAAATTACAAGATTTTTTTTCGTTTTTTGTTTAATAGCGAAGAAAAAAAACGGAAGAGAAATAAAACTAAAGATATTTGTAAAAGGAAATGGGAAAAAAATACAACTTATACGATATTTGCGAGAAAAATGAATGAAAAGAATGCGAGAGATATCAAGAAAGTTGACAATATTTAAATTGAACAGAACTGTATCCAGCGAAAGAAGCTGAAAAAATATGGAGATTTTTCATGCGATATATTATATCCAAATTATCTCAGTGAAGATAGATGTACAGTAATAACGAATTAATATACTTTATCACCGTTTATCGAATATCATTATCTATTTTTATTGTTGTTCTCATAATTCATATTATAACGGTTCTTATCGTTATCACCGTTTTTATCTTTATCATTATCATTATTGTAGTTCTCCTATTATTATCTGTTAATATGTTATTATCATCATTTATTACGTTATGATTATTGTTAATATCCTTTTTATTATCATTATTATGATTGTTATTATTTTTTTGGCATTATTATTGTTGTTGTTAGCATTAGCATTATCCATAGAGGCAGAGAGAAAGAAAGGGATAGAGAAGAGAGGCAACAGAAGCGTAAACAGAGAAGGGGAGAGGCAGAGGGAAAAGAGAAAGAGAGATGGGGGAGAGAGGGAGACAAAGTGAAGTGGAAAAGAGAGGAGGGGAGAAGAGAGAGAGAGAGAGAGAGAGAGAGAGAGAGAGAGAGAGAAGAGAGAGAGAGAGAGAAGTATGTAGAAACACCGAAAATGATTTAATCGATATTTTCAGCATCAAATTAAGACCCCACACAACTGCCCTAAGTCTTCCGGCCGCCTAACCCCCATCCCCAACCCTCCCCAAAACTCCCCTCTGTCTCTCCCTTCCCTCTCGGACGTGAAGCCTTTCCCCCTGGAACTTAACTCCTAGCTCCCCTCCCCCACTCCCCCAAGAGTCCCCTCAGCCTCACTCCTACCCTCCACTCCCAACTACTCCCTCCCCCAAGTTCCTAAGACACGGCTGCAACGGCCTTCCCCTCCCACACCCTTCTTTCTCCTCCCTACATAGACCTACCCCCATTTTTCCTCGTCCTTTTACGCTACTTTGATAACAATTATGACTTTTATTCCCCCCCCTCCCACCATTATCCATCTACTTCCTCTTCACCACAATTCCCATATCCTCCCTCCCTAACTCCATCCCTCCCCGCGTAAGCTCTCACCCTCCAACACTCCCCACCCCACCTTCGCCTCCTACGAACACCCCCTTCTTCCCTTTCCCCCACAAAATACCCCCTTTCACCTCCTCTATTCCTATTATAAACACTGCTTTCTCATAGGAAACTCCCTCCTCTCCCACCTTCCCCACCCCACAAACACCTTTCCCCACCTCTCCATTTCCCTAACACACACACACACACACACCCCTCTCCTCCACAAAAAAACGCCCTTCCCCTATAAACACACCCCATTCCCTGTCCTTTCCTCACCCCTCCCAGCCCAAACACCCGCTCTCCACCTCCCTTTCCCCCCATAACCACCCCCTCCAAACCCTAAACCACCCCCCTCCCCCTAAACACCCCTTCCCCTTAAAACCCCTTCCCTTAAACACCCCTCCCCTAAACACCCTCCTACCCACCTCCCTCCCCCTTCGCCAACACCCCTCCTCCCCATACATCCCCTCCCTCCTAAACCCACCCCCTCCCCTCCTCCCTTCCTCCCCCAACATTCCCCTCCCTCCTCCCTCCTCCCCCATACATCCCTCCCTCCTAAACACCTCCTCCCCTCCTCCCTTCCTCCCCCATTACATTCCCATTCCCTCCTAAACACCCCCCCACCTCCCTCTTCCTCCCCCATTACATCCCCTCCCTCCTAAACACCCCTCCTCCTCCTCCTTACTCCCTCATACATCTCCTCCCCTCCTCTGTTTTTACCATAAATACGACCATGCGATCTCGAGTGTAAGTGGGTCGTTAGCCCAGACAGATTAGGTTCTTGGATTTCACCTTGAGTAGTTTCCCCTGTTTTGTCCTGGCGGAGAGGGTGAGAGGGGAGTCACCTGAATGCCACTTAATGGGAGTGAGAGGAGGCCGAGGGAAGGAGGAAGGAGTGTGGATGTCTGATAGGAAGAAGGGAGGGAAAAGGAGAAGGGAGGGAAGGAAGTGGGAAGGGTGAAGGAAGGAGGGAAGTGGCGAATAGGTTGGAAGGGGAAAAGGGAGTGGGAAGGATGAAGGAAGTAAGGGAGTGTAAAAGGAAAGGGGGGAATGGAAGTGGGTAAGGGTTGAAGGGAAAAGGGAGTGGAAGGATGAAGGAGAAGGGAGGTGCAAAGGAGAAGGGGGGGAATGGAATGTGGATAGGCGGTGAAGGAAGGAGGGAAGTGGGCAAGGGTGAAGGGAAAAGGGCAGTGGGAAGGGTGAGGAAGAAGGAGAGAAAAGGAGGAAGTGAGGGGAGGACAGTAAGAAGTGTGAAGGATGAAGGAGGAAAGAAAGTGTGAAGGATGAGGGAGGAAAGAAAGTGTGAAAGATGAAGCAGGAAGGAAGTGAAAAGTAAGGAGAAGTGTGGAGGAAGGAAAGGGAGGAAGAAGGAAGTCTAAAAGGTGAAGGAAATAGGAAGTGTGAAGAGTGAAGGAGGAAGAAAGTGTGAAGTATGAGGGAGGAAGTGTGAAAGGGGAAGGGGAAAGGAAGTGGAAAGGATGAATGAGGAAATGAAAGGGTGAAGGAGGGAGGAAATAAGAAGAGTGAAGGAGAAGGAAGTGTAAAGAGTGAAGGAGTTAAGGAAGTGTGCAACATGAAGAGCGAAAGGTGGAGGAAGAGTTAGTGAAGGAAACAAGTGTGAAGGAAAAGGGAGGAAAACCTGAAATACGAAAGAAGATCGAACGGGAAAATGACACGTGAAGGAAGAAGGGAGAAAAAGGAAGAAAGGAAAGAAACATGGAGAACAGGATAAAAGATAACAATTGAAGTAGCGTTAGAAAGGAGGACCTTGAGGCCAGGATAAAGGAACCTGGGAGAGGATAATAAAAGATAGAGAAGGAGGAACGACGAAAAGGATAGAGAAGGGAAAGGATAGAGACGAGAGAGCGAAGAGAACGATAGAGAATGAGAGGCGAAGAGGACAGAGAAGGATAGAGCAGGGAAGCGAAGAGAAGGAAAGGAGAGAGCAGGAGCGAGAGAAGGAGAGAAGAGAGCAGGAGCGAAGAGAAGCGAGAAGGATTAGTAATGAGGAGCGGAAGAGAAGGAGAAGGAGAGAGCAGGAGCGAAGAGAAAGGAGATAAAGGAGAAGAGCAAGGAGCCGCGAAGAAGGAAGGATGAAAAAAGAAAATTATTTAATAGATGGAAAGAAAAGAAAAAAAAAAGCCCAAGCGAGAGAAGGACAAGAGAAGGGGAGCGGAGGCAAGGCGAATGAAACGAAGGACTTGATTATTCATTCGCCGCACTTCGCGGAGAGTAGTGCCCAAGTTTCGAGTTTTTTCTTTTTATTTAGGTTGGTATATGTTTAAAGGTTCGATTTCGTTTCTTGCTCGATTGTCTTTCTCTCGTCACCTTTCTTCCATGTTCATTAAATTCTACTCTCTCATTATTCTCTCTCACGTTACAATCAATCATTGGAAGCTCTGCTCCGTCTTCTCTTCTCCGTCTCTCTCTCTCTCTCTACTCATCTCTCTTCTCGTCCTCCATTCTTCTCTCTACTCTCTCTCAGCTTCTCGTCTCCTTTACGGCGACGTCGCTCTCCTCAGCTCTCTCTCGCACTACTCTCGCTCTGTCTCCTGCCTCCCTCTCTCTCCTCACTCATATAGGCTCTACATCTCTCTCGATCTCTCTCGTCTCGGCATCAGAGTCCAAATCATGTCCTCTCTGGGTAAACAGCGCTAATCTTTCTCACTCTCGCTCCGTGCAACACGCTGTTCCTGATCTGCGCCCCTCGGCTACCCTCATCTCAGTCAACTGCCGGGACCGAGGGATTTCCACTCTCAATCCGCCCCTATCATCGTGAGATCTCTCTCCGCGTACTCGACTCGGCACATCATCAGGGGAAGATCAGTCGAATGCAGAGAAACACGGACTCCCTCATTCAGTCTCCTCTCTCTGATTCGGGGGGTCATTGGCACATGGGATAGCTCTTCCTGGCAGGCCACATCCGCATCGGTGCCGCCGAGCCTTCGCTCCTTTTCCCCTCTTCCTCCTGTCGTCAACTTCGTCTTGCTCGCGGATGGGCCGGAAATGCGACACTCGTTTCCTTCGTCTTCTCTCTAGCATCGGAACTCTAGGTCGGAAGAGGAACGACCGGTTAGGAGGTGATGGCAGTACAGGGTGAGTGAATGATTCTGGCGAAGCTCTAGAGACGTTACTGGCCTCGACCCCGGGGACCGCTCTCAACTCTCCCCGGCCCCCCCGGGGGCCTCCAATACTCGACCCGATCCTGGAGCGGTACCATCTCACTCCTAGGCTCTGCTTTGCCCTAGCCCCCCACCCCCCGCCTCCACGACTCTCGCGCGCCCTCCATTCTTCAAACGCGCGGGTTGACTTGGGCGATCTCTACCTATGTCTCCCCGTCGGCTTACTCTGCTTCTTATATTGCTACTATCTTACATACCTCCTTCTCCATCCTTCTCTACTTCGCTAGGCTCTCTAGCTCCTTATTCTTTCCGGTGCTTCTCTTCTGCCTTCTTCCCTTCTCGCTGGCTTCGGACGTCTTCAGTTATTACCTTCTTATCCGCTTTTACGCTTCCGCGCCATTCTTCTCAGATAATTCGATGGCAGTGTCGCCGCGATGTCGCTCTTCATACTGTTGGAGGTCACAACTCTCTCATTCTTTTCTACCATCTTTTCCTTCTTTCTTCTCTCTTTCTCTTCTGGCTCTCTTCCTCTGCACGTGTTCTCCTCGGGTCGCTCTCGGGAGCTCTCCTCTTTCTCTCGGCTTTTCCTTCTCCCCCCCCTTCTCCTCCCTCGGTACTTTTCTACACTGCGTTAGTCTGAGAGTCTTTCCCTTTCTTTCCTCTCGGCTTTCCGTCTCTTTCTCTTCGTCGCTTTCTCCGTGCCACCCCCTGTCTCTCCTACTCTGCCTCTAGTCTTCGTCCTATACCTCTTCTTCTTTCCTTCTTTTCCTTCCTTTTCTTTTCTACGGTCACGGATGTTTCTTTTTTTCTTATCTTTTTTCATTCTTCTCTCTCTCGCTATTTCATTCACTTACATGACAAAAGATCTTAACCATCTAAACTGAAATTAATGCGTAATTACAATAAATTCTCATGAATGAAAGAAAAACTCCTCGAATCTCATGTTGATTAGAAAATTGGCTAATCTTGAAATTGGAATGCTGGTCAATGGGGCTTGGGATGACCTTACTTCGTCGTTAGTAAAGCCTTCCTCTGACCCTCGAGCCTTGACCTCCTCCTGAGACCTGATTCAGCTCATGTCCGTTCTGTCTCTCTGCCACTATGTAATCTTGTCAAAAATCTCTCCTCGTATCCATTTCGTAAAATGTAACAATTCGTTTTCTATCTTATTATGGATTGTTTCATTTTCGTTTTGTGTGGTAGTGTGTGTGTGTGTGGTAGCATGATATATATTTTCTTCTTCTTTCATCAATATATGTGTGTGTGTATATGTATTGTATGTGTGTGTGTGTGTGTGTGTGTGGTGTGTGTGTGTCTAGTGTGTGTGTGTGTGTGTGTAGTTGTGTGTGTGTGTGCAGATATATGTATAATACATTAAATTGGAGGGACGGGAGAAACAAATCAGAGAACAGGACCATCTATATTTTGTAATGGATGTAAAGAATCGCATAGCCATCTTAAAAGAATAAAAAAAGGATTATAAAATTCATCTCGCTTACTCTACATTTCAACCCTTTGCCTGCACCATTTTTCAATTAATTACACGTAGGCATTCGAATAGTGAGCGTGCACATTTTAGCAACTTTTGCCAACTAGATTTAGAGTTACTGAGTTGTGATTTAGCGGGAAAAATTGTCGAAAAGTTTACTCTAATATTTTTAGCAAATTTTAGGTCCTTTTAGCGGGGAAAATGTTGAGGTTTTATTCCTATACTACTAGCCGGTTTTTTGGAGACCAGTCTAGCGGTTTTGTGGAAATGTCAATGGCAACACTGCATTTGGACTTAAGTTGATGTTTTCTTTTTCCAGGTAAGGAAGGTGGTACGTAGACCCGGTGCGGTTTTTGAGGTAGGAAGACTTTTTTAAAAATCTAATATACATGTGTGCCCCTCTCTGTTTGTGTGTGCGTATATGTCTGTTTCTCTCGATCTGTCTGTCTATCTATTTGTCTCCCCCTCTCTCTCTCACTCTCTATCTTTTTCTCCCTCCTTCCCCTCACTCCCCCTTTCCTCCCTCTCCCTTTTCCCTCCTCCTCCCTTTCCTCTCTCTCGACCCCCTCCCCCTTTTTTTCCCTCCCTCCCTCTCCCTTCCCCATTCCCTTCTAATATCTCCTCTCCATCCCCTCCCCCCTTTTCTCCCCTCCTTCTCTCTCCCCCTCACCTCTTTCTCCTTCGCCCCTCTCCCCCCCTCCCCCTTCTCCCCTCCTCTCTCATCCCCTCCCTCTCCTCCGCCTCACTTCCTCGCCTTCCTCTCCCTCCCCCTCCCTTTTTCCCCCTCCCTCTTACCGGCCTCCCTCCCTCCCCCCCTCTCCCTTCCCCTTCCCCCTTTTCCCTCCCTCTCCCTCCGCCTCCTCCCCCCTCATCTCCCCCTCCCCTCCCCTTCCCCCTTTTAATCCCCCTCCCTCTCCTCCCCTCCCCCCTTTAATCCCTCGCCCTCTCCTCTCCTCCCCTTTTCTCCACCGCTCTCTCACGCCACCCTACCCCCCACTCTCTCTCCCTCTCCCTACAAACCCCCTCGTAACTGTGTTTTACGAGAGGCTTATGACAACAACAGAGAAACGACAAGCGCACTTCCTGGGTCACCGCGGAACATGTTGCAGGTGAGAAGGCTCGCAGGGATCATCGTCATTGTTATTGTTGTTATTGTTATCATGATTGTTATTAGTCGTAGTTTGATTGATATTATTGTTATTGTTGCTGTTATAGGCATTGTTGTTGTTGCGATGATTACCATTATCCTGATTATTGTCAGTATTTTTTATCATTATTATTGTCATTTTGATTATTGTCATTATTGATGTTTGATTATTATCATCATTATCATTACCATTATCATTATCATTATTATTAATATTATATTGTCATTATTGGTGTTGTTATTATTGCTATAATGAAGATAATGATAAAAAATATCAATGATGATAACAGCAATAATGGCAATAATAATAATAATAATAATAATAATAATAATAATAATAATAATAATAATAATAATAATATAATAATATAATAATAAATAATAAATAATAATAATGATATAATAATAATAATAATAATAATAATAAATAATAAATATATAATAAATAATAATGATATAAAGATAATAATAATAATGATAATTATTATTATTATTATTATTATTATTATTATTATTATTATTATTATCATTATTATCATTATTACTATTATATTTATCATTATTATTAATAGCAAAACCAGCAATAACAATGGATAGGGGGAAAAATGAACAAACAGAAGATAGTCACATCAAAATACTCTGATCTTTAAAACAACAAAAAAATATTTGGTATAGTTTACGAAACTAATTTCCAAGCGTCATTGTTTACACTAGACCTGTATCGCGAGACTTTAAAGATGGAAATGGAATGAAAGAATACAAGGCAGAGTTTACGGTCTCTTCACGTTAGTTTAGTAGGTAGTTTCGGTGGGTAAGCATATGCTGCCCTGAAAGCATATGTCTCCCTCTTACTCTTTCCCTTCCCTTTCTCCTCTCTTTGTCTCCCCCTCCCTCCCCCTCTTACCACTCCTTCTTTTCCCTCTCCCCTCCCTCTCCCTTTCTCCCCTCCTTCTCCCTCCCTTCTCCCTCCCCCATTTCCCTCCCCTCCCTTCCCCTTTTTCCCTCCTCTCCCTCTCCCTCACCTTCTCTCCTTCCCCCCTCCCCCTTTCTCCCCTCCCTCTCCCTCCCCCTCCCCTCCTCCCTCCCTCCCTCCTCCCCCTCCCCTCCTCCCTCCCCCTCCCCCCTCTTCTTCTCCCTCCCCTCCCTCTCCTTTTCCCTCCCTCTCCCTCCCCTCTCCTTCCCTCCCCTCTTCTTCTCCCTCCCCCTCCCCCTTTCTTTCCCCTCCCCCTCCCCCTCCCCCTCCCCTTTTCTCCCTCCCTCTCCCTCCCTCCCCCGCCTCCTTTCCTCCCTCCCCCCCCCTTTCTCCCTCTCTCCCTTCCCCTTTCTCTCCCTCCCTCTCCCTCCCCCTCCCCATTTCTCCCCCTCTCCTCCCCCTCCTGCTCCCTCCCTCTCCCTGAGTAACTCCAATCACTCAAGGGCAAGCCAGTCAACCCACTCGATCTTAGTCAAGCCCGTCGAACGATATTCAACCCTGGTTAACCTTAATCAAATTCGTTCAACCTTAACCAACCTCAATGAAGCTCCACACTCAACCCCAGTCAACCCATGTCAACCTTAATCAACCTCAATCAACCCTCAGGTAAAAAATGGCTTTCAAAATACCGTGGGAAGACAGATAGACAAGTAAGAATTAAAAATATAAGAATATGAAAGGATATACTACCATCCATTAATTAAATGTCCTCTGCGGTGCTAAATGACAAGAAATATTCACGTTTTTTTAATCATCCCTTCCACTCTCTTCCCACTTGTTGTAAAAGTAATCGTATTCACCTTTTTATTATATATCGGGGTTCACTGCGCACTTCGATTTGTTTTTGTCTTCGTACATTTATTCTTCCCGGCTTGTTATGTGTTTTTCTAGTGTTTTTCTTTTAGCTTGAATCCCCTTTTTCCCTCTCCTCCTCCCCCTTTCTCCCGTCCCTCCCCCTCCCCTCTCCCCTTCTCCCCCCCTCCCCCTCCTCCCTCCCTCCCTCCCCCCTCCCTCCCTCCCCTCCCCCCTCCCTCCTCCCCTCCCCTCCCCCTCCCTCCCCCTCCCCTCTCCCCCCCTCCCCCTTCTCCCTCCCCCCTCCCCCCCATTCCCTCCCCCTCCCTCTTTCTCCCCTCGCCTCCCTTTCCTTCTCCCCTCCCTCCTCCCTCCCTACCCCTTTGACTTTCCTTCCCTCCCTCTCTTGATTTTTATAACATATATAAAGAAGTGGTATCAGATACGTAGGTTAACTGAAGAACGATGTAATAACGTCTGTGTGTAAGATTCTTTATTTTTAACTCTCTTATATCTATAGTGTTGGTGTGGTGTGTGTGTGTGTGTGTGTGTGTGTGTGTGTGTGTGTGTGTGTGTGTGTGTGTGTGTGTGTGTGTGTGTGTGTGTGTGTGTGTGTGTGTGGTGTGTGTGTGTGTGTGTGTGTGTGTGTGTGTGTGTGTGTGTGTGTGTGTGTTGTGTGTGTGTTTGTATGCGTGTGTGTGCGTTTTATATATGTGTGTATGCGAAAAAAAACTTTGAAAAAAAACATGATAAATGAGTGTAAACGTGATGTTCAGTACGTAAGAGCAGAGGTTGTCTAACCTGTCAGCGGTGATCGACGTGCCCGATGCTCGATAATGCACCATAAAGCCACGTTATGTATGCATGCTTTCTTTTCTGTGTAAAGTAACCCACACTAATGATATTGTAATATTGATGATACTACTTTGTTGCTGGAGAAGCGGGTCGCGAATCTATCGAAATAATCTGTCGCAGCCAAAGAAGTTTGAGAACTGCGTTAGAGAGTCAAATACGACGAGGGATATCAGCTTAAAGGGAAAGACGTTAGATTAATTCATAGATAAGTGAATCCATACAAATATAAAAATGTTATAAGCTCTTTTGATTAGTGATTTGCTTTTATTTCGACTTGCGTGCTGGTCAGTGGGGGGATTGGATGACCTTACTTCGTCGTTAGTAAGCCAAGGCATCTCTAGGCTCTTTGACCTTAACCCCCCCCCTCTCCTAGGACCTGATTCTTGGTCTTATTGTCTTTCTCTAACACTGTATAATCTTGTTAAAATTCTCTTAATTTATCAATTTCGGTTTTTGTTCGTCTGACGAGGGACTCTTGACGCGTCCGAAACGTTACGATTCAACTTCACTTTTTATTGTGGTTGTTTTCCTCTTCATTTCTGTGTACACGCCATGGTATTTATGTACACCCATACACACGCACGTACATATATACATACAGATATATAAGAAAAGATATAGCTCCAGATATATTGATAAAAACATGTCTTATACGCACCTGTTTTTCTGGAATTATCAGCAGGAAAAAGAACGATGAACGGGCGGGGATGAGGTGACCAGGAACGAGAAGGAGGGTATTGACGTCACCGGGAGGGGCGGGGGGAGGGGGGGACCGTATCCCACCTTTCGTTATCAACAACACTTGCTTCTCTTGAGAATATATCCAAGCCATTAAAGGCCATGTCGCTCTGTATGCATGGGAAGTGTACATGTATGCACATGCACACATACCCTCGCACGCACACACGCACACACACACACACACACACACACACACACACACACACACACACACACACACACACACACACACACACACACACACACACACACACACACACACACACACATACGTACATATATATGTGTGTCTGTGTGTATGTATATATGTATATATATATTTATATAATATATAATATATATATATATATATATATATATATATATATATATATATATATATATATATATATATATATATATATAGAGATATATAGAGAGAGAGAGAGAGAGAGAGAGAGAGAGAGAGAGAGAGAGAGAGAGAGAGAGAGAGGTGGGAGAGAGAGAGAGGGAGAGGAGAGAGAGAGAGAGAGAGGATGCCCTCTGCATCTTTCCCCAACAACTCATCCTAGAACTACCAATCTGTATAGCAATCAAGCATAGCAGGATAATCTGCTCTATCATAGCGAGGTGTCATGGTGTACCAATTTAGCAAAGCAATCTGCAACAGCATAGCAATGAGCCCTATGCAGAAAAGGTATGGATGAGAATGAATGTCTTTACAAAACAAGAGATTTATTCCGAAAATATCTTCGTCAGAAATACACGTATTTCTGACGAAGATATATTCACAACCGATGGAATACATCTCTTGTATTGTGAAGATATTCATTCCCATTCACAACTTGTCATAACATCGTGTTCTGTCATGTCATAGCGATGCCAAGGTAATACAACCTTCCCAGTGGAATTGTAAGAATATTAACTTTAAAAATGAACGTTGTTCTTACGTAAACTTGGTGTAAGTGCATCAAAGTGTGTGTGTGTGTTGTATGTGGTGCAAGGAGATGAATATCCCTTTCTATCTAGGTGTGTACATATCGATCTATTTCCCTTCTGTATTTCTCCCTTTTATCGTCTGTGTCTTTCTCATTTTTATTCGCAGTTTCGGACATGGATGTATATGCAATTGTCTTACTTAAGGCTCATATTTTCAAACTATAATTTTTTTACTATCGACCCAAAAGGCTTTTTAGCTGTCGATTTAAAATGGATTTATTTCCAATGCTCAACTTGTTATGATTTTTAAATTTAAACTTAGAAGCATGCGATTTCCATTGCCGATTTGCAAACACTTAATAATGTACTGTATGTTTTTTTTTACGAAAACTATTAACTGTCGATACTGTTGCACTATTCATATGAAATCATTTATCTTTACTATTTATATTAAATGTTAAAGCCTTTTCGCGTGCTTTTACGCAACAACAGTGTTATTTTTTTTTAAATTATCTCTGGCTTCTCTTTTTAATCATAATGTTACGTTTGTGTATCTATCCATGTCTTTCCCTTTCTCATTATCTCTCGATCTCCATCTCCTCTCTCCTCTCTCTTCTCTCTCTCTCACTATCTCTCTCTGTCTGTCTATCCATCTCCATCTGTCTCTGTCTCTCTCTCTCTCTCACTATCTCTCTCACTCTCTATGTATTTATCTATTTATCTATCTATCTATTTATCTATTTATCTGTTTATCTGTTTATCTATTTTCTATCTCTCTCTCTCTCTCTCTCTCTCTCTCTCTCTCTCTCTCTCTCTCTCTCTCTCTCTCTCTCTCTCTCTCTCTCTCTCTCTCTCTCTCTCTCTCTCTCTCTCTCTCTCTCATACACACATATACACACATACACACATGCACAGGCACACACTTTCCCTCTCATTCTCTTTCTTTTTCATTCTGCCACTATTTACCTACGCACCAATATCTCACTCTTTCTCCTTCTTTCCCTTTCATTCCCTCGCCCTTTTTCACCCTTTCTTTAACTCACACTCTCAATATCACTCTTGCCTTCACTTTTTCACCCTCTTCTAAAAGCTATGTACTTTCGACCTTTGACAAAAAAAAACTATTCAATACTCTATACAGTTCAAATAAAAAACATTGGCTTTTCTCGCATGTGAATAAGACGGCGATAAAAAGATATGGGGGGGGGGAGAGTGGAGAGGGAGGGGAGGGGAAGAGAGTAGAGAGGGGGGAGGAAGAAAGGAGGGGAAGAGGAGAGTGAGGAAGGGAGGTGAGGGGAAGAGAGGAGAATGGGAGTGAAGGTGAGGGGAAGAGAGAAGAGGGAGGGAGGGGGAGGTAAGGGGAAGAGAAAAGGGAGGGGGGGAGAAGAGATCGAAGGAGAGGGGGAAGAGAGGAAAGGGGAGGGAAGGTGAGGGGAAGAGAGGAGAGGGAGGGGAGGGGAGCTAAGGGGAAGAGAGGAGAGGGTGGAAGGGAAGAGAGAAAAACGGGTATGGAAAGGAGGGGAGTACAGGGGGCGTGCGGGGAAGAGAAGAAAGAATGATAGGAATTGGGATGGAAGGGAGAATGGGAAGGAGTAATAGAAAAACGGGGAAAGGGTATGTGGAGAGAGAGAAGAAAGGAAGCGGAGAGGGAGTGAGGGAGAGGTGCGAGAGGGTGTGAGGGAGGAGACTAGAGAGGCAGGTGAGGGTAAGGAGGGGGGGGAGAAAGGGAGTGTGAGGGCAAAGGGGAATGAGAAGAAGGGGTAAAGAGAGATAGTAAAGGAAAGGGAAGAGGGGAGGAAGAAGATAAAGGGAGGGGGAAGAAGAAGAGGAAAAGAGAGGGTGCGGGAGGACGAAGATAGAAGGGGAATACGAGAGGGAGGGAAGGATGAGAGAAAGGGAAGGGGAAAAGCGAAGAAGGAGAAGTGAGGGAAATGTGAGAAGGGCGAGGAGGGAGGAAATGAAATGGATAAAAAGGGAGGATAGAAGGAGAGGAGAAGGGATGAAAGAGAGCTCGGGGTCGGCTTTGTGGGTTCTGCTGATCGCTTCTGCTCGAACACTGGCCAATTCTGCCGGACGAGACGAGAGAGGAGGGGGGGGGTGATAGGGAGATGGAGGGGGAGGGGAGGGGAGAGGTATAGGTGATAGGGAGATGGAGGGGAGGGGGAGGGGAGAGGTATAAAGGGATAGGGAGATGGAGATAGAGGGACGGGGTGGGTTGAGATAGATGGCCGAGGTGAGAGGGGGGGTGGGATGGGGTAGAGGGAGGGGTGGGTTGAGATAGATGGCCAGGGTGAGAGGGGGGTGGGCTGGGGTATAGGGGATAGGGAGATGGAGGGAGTGGGCTGGGATAGAGGGAGGGGTGGGTTGAGATAGAGGGACGGGGTGGGCTGGGGTAGAGGGAACGGGGTGGAGGGGGTGGGCTGGGTAGAAGGAGGGGATGGGGTAGAGGGCCGGGGTGGAGGGGTGAGCTGGGTTAGAGGGGGGTTGGGTTGGAGAGGAATGTACAGGGGATAGTGGGTGGGTGGATGAGGAAGGGTGGAAGGGGTGGGAGGGGAAGAAGAA
>NW_020869641.1:962669-966564 GCF_003789085.1 Penaeus vannamei | reverse complement strand
TCTCCCCCCTCCCCCTCCTCTCCTCTTTCCCTCCTCTCCCTCTCCTCCCCCTTTCCTCTTTCTTTCCCCCTCTCCTCTCCCTCCCCCTCTAGACAGGAGAGGACTGTCGAAAGGGTATTCTTCTCTCGAAATTAAGAAAAAAACCGTTTTTCCCCTCTCTGTGTTTTGTTTTGTTTTTGTTTTCTGTACTTCTTTTTTCTCTTTTCTGTTCTTGTTATCCTCGTTTGGTTGCTATTGTTGTCAGTGTCATTATTATCATCATATTCACCGTGATCATCATCAATGTCATTATCATCAGTATTATTTTCAGTAGATTTATTATTTCCCCTCTCTGTGTTTTTTTGTTTTCATTTTTTTCTGTACTTCTAAACGTTTCTCCTTTCTGTTCTGTTATCACTCGTTTGTTGTTATTGTTGTCAGTGTCATCATATTGATCATCATTGTCATATCATCAGTATTAATTTAGTATTAATTTATTAAATTTCCGCCTCTGATTGTTGTTGTGATCACGTTTCTCTTTTCATGGCATGCGGTTGTCGATATTCGCATGTTCATCATCAATGTCATTTCATCATAATTATTTTCTCTTTCTCTCTCTCTCTCCTTTATCTTATTCTCCATCTTGCACATGTACCACTACTTCTTATAATTCTTTTTTGTCCCTTCTTTTCCTCCCTTCCCCTCTTCATTACCCCGAGGGGTAATTCAATCCAGAGAGAGAGAGAGAGAGAGAGAGAGAGAGAGAGAGAGAGAGAGAGAGAGAGAGAGAGAGAGAGAGAAGAGAGGAGAAATAAGTAAAAGGATGAAGAGAAGAAGGAAAGAAAGAGATAGAGAAGAGGAAATTAGAGACGAGAGAGAGAGAGAGAGGAGAGAGCAGAGAGAGAAGAAGAGAGAGAGAAGAGAGAGAGAGAGAGAGAGAGAGAGAGAGAGAGAGAGAGAGAGAGAGAGAGAGAGAGAGAGAAGAAGAGAGAGAGAGAGAAGAGAGAGAGAGAGAGAGAGAGAGAGAGAGAGAGAGAGGAGAGAAGAGAGAGAGGGGGGGGGTGAGAAGAGAGAAGAGAGAGAGAGAGAGGAGGGAAGGAGAGACAGAAAGAAGGAGATAAATAGATGGATAGATAGATAGATAGATAGAATAGGTACAGAGAGAGGGGGGGAGCGGGAGCGAGATGGAGGGAGAGAGAGACAGAGAGAGAGAGATAGAAGTAGAGAGGAGGGAGGAAGGAGACAGAAGGAAGGAGATATAGATAGATAGGTAGGTAGAGAGAGAGAGAGAGAGAGAGAGAGAGAGAGAGAGAGAGAGAGAGAGAGAGAGAGAGAGAGAGAGAGAGAGAGAGAGAGAGAGAGAGAGAGAGAAGAAGAAAGATAGAAAGTTCAAAGTAAAGTTCAGATTGAAATCCTATATACCATTAGTTACAATGGTTCTTCTCTTTACACAGATGGTTACAGGACACAGTAATTTAGAATAATTATAAGCAATATCAAGTTCATGAGCAGTTATGAGTTGTGAAATAAGGTTGCACATTATTTGACTTTGCAATTAAATGCCTCACGTCACTGACAATTCAAAATATATTCCTTTGTTTTTATTTTGAATGTATAAAGGCTGGAGATATTTTTTTATATTTTGTAGTAGGGGATTCCACATTTTGGGTTCTTAGATTTACATTAAGATATATCGATCAGATAGAGATAAGAGATAGAGATAGAGATAGATAGATAGATAGATAGATAGATAGATAGATAGAGAGAGAGAGAGAGAGAGAGGAGAGAGAGAGAGAGAGAGAGAGAGAGAGAGAGAGAGAGAGAGAGAGAAGAGAGAGAGTAGAAAAGAGAGAGAGAGAGAGACAGACAGAAAGACATAAAAATACAGAAATGTCTTTTTACATGCATCTGTATGCGTCCGTGCGTGTGTGCCTTGGGTTCGGAATATGATAATGAGAATAGACTAAAGGCAGAGAGAAAAGAGAGAAGAGAGAGAAGAGAGGTAGGGAGATGAGAGTGGGGAGGTTGCGATCATGAGAAAAAAATCAATATTAAGAATAGAATACGGCAAAAATGATAATAATTTTAAAGAATGAAATAAACAAAAATAAAACATAAATGAAACAAAATATCACATATCTTCCCTGATAATATACACAAAATAAGATATAATCAAATATTTCCAAACCAAATAACACAGTGGGAAATAAAACCATAAAAATGAAACAAAAATGATAAAATGATATAAAAACAAAACGGATAAAAAAACATTTATTCATCTAAAGGAAAATTTCGCCATAAAAACCTAAACCAATCTCGATCATTTATCCAAACAAAGCGAATGGAGAGAATGTTAGAAAAGTAGAATAGAGAGAGGGAGAGAAAAGGATGATAATAGGAGAAGAAGAAAGGAAAGAGAGATAAGGTTACGGGATCAGAGGGAAAAGCGAGAGAGAAAGAGAGGAAGTGAGAGAGAGCGAAAATGGCAAAGCGATAAAGGGGAAGAAGTATAATGTGGAGGGGTTGGGTAACAGGTTGGAATAAAAGGAAATGAAAGAGAAATGGAGAAGGAGGGAGGAAGAGAGAGGGAAAGAGAGAGAGAGAGAGAGAGAGAGAGAGAGAGAGAGAGAGAGAGAGAGAGAGAGAAAGAGGAAGAGAGAGATAGAGAGAGAAGAGAAAGAGAGAAGAGAAGAGAGAGAAGAGGAGAGTGAAGTGAGAGAAGAAGAGAAGAGAGGAGAGGGAAACAGAGAGAGAGAGAGAGAAAGGGGGAGGGGAGACGAGAGAGGGAGAGAGAGAGAGAGAAGAGAGAGAGGGAAGGGAGAGAGAGAGAAAAAAAAAAACAGACAGAGAGAGAGACGGAGAGAGTGAAGAGAGAAAAGAAGAGAGAGACAAAGACAAAGGCAGAAAGAGAGAGAGAGAGAAAGGAGGAAACAAATATATTGATAAACAGATATGCACATGTACAGACAGAGAAACAGAGAAAAAGAGAGGAGAATGGAAGGAAATGCAAGAAGATTGACAAAGGGAAATTGAAAGGGAAATACAGAACAGCGAAGCGAAGGAGTAGGAAGAAAAAAGAATGATAAACGATACAGGCAGAAGAGTGATAAAGAGTTTTAGAAATGTCTCTGTTTGAATATATTCATATACGCTCGTTTGATATCGATAAATATCTATGTATCAATCTATATGTAGCTATATCTATCTATCTATCTGTAGCTTTATCATTCTATCTATCTAATCTATACTATATATATATATATATATATATATACATATATAATATATATACTGTATATATATAAATATATATATACTATATATATATATATATATATATATATATATATATATATATATATATATATATATATATATATATATATATATATATATATTTCTTTCCCTTTTTCAACTTATTATTATTCTTTTTACGTATATTTCACTCATTCTTTAAGTTTGCTAATCATGCTATCACTCGTTCTTACTTGATTTTACACACACACCTACGCACACACAACACACGTATACAGTTAACATGCATACATGAGTTCATTTCCTCATATTGATACTGACACACACGCACATATATTTTTCCTATGTAAATCCAGTCACTCACCGCCCAACATGTACTCTACTCCCTCCCCCTACTCCCTTCTCCCCCCCCCTACCTCCCCTCACAGCTCTATACTCTACTCCTTTGTTTACATAAACCCTATTCATACACACGTGTACACACATACATGCGCACACACGCCCACACATGCACAACACACTCATGTGCAGACACACGCACACAACACACACACACAACACGCATTCAAAAACACACACATACACACAAGCACCTACCCACTCACCTCAATACACACACACACACACACGCACACGCACACACGCCCACACAAAGCCACCG
>NW_020869641.1:950169-952669 GCF_003789085.1 Penaeus vannamei | reverse complement strand
ATGACTTAAGTACCTCTTTTTGTATCTGGAGGACGGGCCAGTGGCTCACACCCTGTAGCATCCGAGTACCACTTGGCAGCGAGCGAATTTATGGCGATTTCTCTATGTGCTCCCCGGAGGACTGCACACGCTGCAGCTTTGGTACTTTGGCTCAGTCTCCTTCGGCTTGGTTTAACGATCATGGAGGATGGAGGCATACCCCTGCCCTTTCCGGCTAGCAGTGTGATCTGCTGAACACTCCAGCAGCTCGACGAGGCCATGCCGCTAGAGCAGACAGGTTCTTTGAGATTAGAGCTAACGTTTGAGAAGGTCTGGCGGTTAATATTTTCTGTCTTCTTTTTGCGGAAACATTTTGGGTCGCTTTATATTTGACCCCGAGAGCCGGAAGTCTGTATCACGTGGTCTATGAGTTTGCAAGATACATCATGTTATGCAATATGCTATATAGAAAGAGGGAGGAGGAAGAGAGAGAGAGAGAGGAAGAAGGAGGAAGAAGAAGATGAAGAAAGAGAGAGAGAGAGAGAGAGATTATATTTACATGCATTGTCATTCGCGTCAACCTTAACATTGTTATTATAAAGTTATTGTCATGATCGTCGTAATTATCTCTTATTTTCATAATAATCATCATACTGTTTGGCTTCATGTTATTTTCATTATCACCCTCAACATCATTGATATAACAATTTTCATTGCCGTCAGATATCAATAACACATATTATTTTGTTTTCTGATATCAATAACATATATTATTTTGTGTTTTCGCCTAACCGTTATCAATATGATTAATCATCATCTATAATTTTTCATATTCTTTACTATTTCTCACTACTGTTGTATCCATCATCATTTTGCCTTAATATGACATCATTACTATTATGCTTTAAATGAAAATTATCATTATATTAAAAGCCGCTGGAACAACGAAAGTAAGAAGAAGGGTTTAAGTTATTAGTCTAATGGTGAAAGACCAGTGCATTAATGTTTTTGATATGAAATATATTTAACTAATTTCTCTCTCTCTCTCTCTCTCTCTCTCTCTCTCTCTCTCTCTCTCTCTCTCTCTCTCTCTCTCTCTCTCTCTCTCTTCTCTCTCTCTCTCTCTCTCTCTCTCTCTCTCTCTCTCTCTCTCTCTCTATCTATCTATCTATCTATCTATCTGTCTCTCTCTCTCTTTCTCTCTCTCAGTCCATCTAGCTAGCTAGCTATCTCCTTACCTCCCTCTCTTTCTCCCTCTTTTCTTTCCTCCCACCCTTCTTCTCTCCCTCCTTCCTCCTCTCTGCCTCCCCTCCCTCCTTCCTTTCTCTCTCCTTACACCACTTTCTCTCCTCTCCTCTTCCCTCCCATCCTACCTCCTCCCTCATATTCCTCCATCTTACCTCCCTCTCCCTCTCCCTCCCTCTCATCAACCCACTCCCCTCCCCCCTCCCTCTTCTCTCCTCCACTCCCTCTCCTATCCATTTCCCCTCCCTCTCCCTCGCATCAACTCACTCCCCTCCCCTCCCTCCCTCTCTCCTCTCCCCACCCCTCCCCTCCTTCCATCCCTCCCTCTCCCTCACATCAACCCACTCTCCCTCCCTCCCTCTCCCTCTCCTCCTCCATCCCTTTCCCTCTCCCTCTCCCTCGCATCAACCCACTCCCTCCCCTCCTTCCATCCCTCTCCCTCTCCCTCACATCAACCCACTCCCTCCCCCTCCTTCCATCCCTCTCCCTCTCCTCACATCAACCCACTCCCTCCCCTCCTTCCATCCTCTCCTCTCCCTCCATCAACCCACCACCCCTCCCTCCCTCCCTCCCTCCCCTCTCCCCCCACCCCTCTCCCTCTCAACCCTCGGCATTTTAATACGTTCACGGCTGACCTTGGACACGGCTAAGCCAGCGAGGACAACAGTCGTTCACCGAGATAATTGGACTAATAAAATATTGTTTGCCGGGGTCGGATTTAACCCGCTGGAAAAATATTTATTGGCTGGTGCGCGCGAGAGAGAGTTGTCGGAAGAGAGTAGTGTGTGTTTGGTGTGTGTGTTTGTTGTGTGTGTGTGTGTGTGTGTGTGTGTGTGTGTGTGTGTGTGTGTGTGTGTGTGTGTGTTTGTGTGTGTGTGTGTGTGTGTGTGTGTGTGTGTGTGTGTGTGTGTGTGTGTGTGTGTGTGTGTGTGTGTGTGTGTGTGTGTGTGTGTGTGTGTGTGTGTGTGTGTGTGTGTGGTGTGTGTGTGTGTGTGTGTGTGTGTGTGTGTGTGTGTGTGTGTGTGTGTGTGTGTGTGTTGTTTGTGTGTGTGTGTGTGTGTGTTTGTGTGTGTGTGTGTGTGTGTGTGTGTGTGTGTGTGTGTGTGTGTGTGTGTGTGTGTGTGTGTGTGTGTGTGTGTGTGTGTGTGTGTGTGTGTGTGTGTGTTTGTGTGTACGTGTCATTATTTCTGTCTATCATTTTCTTTTTTCTCTCTGTTTTCTGTCTTTTTCTTTCTTCCTTCCGTTAACAGCTATATGTAAAAAAGAGAAGGTGGAG
>NW_020869641.1:937669-945169 GCF_003789085.1 Penaeus vannamei | reverse complement strand
ACACACACACATACACAAACACACACATACACAAACACTCAAACACTCAAAACACACACATACACACAAACACTCACACACACACACAAATACACACAAACACACAAACACAAACACAACAACAAAACACACACAACACACACACAAACAGCATTAACTCCTACACAAGCAACCCCCGTGACCCAGGACCAAACGCACAGAAACCCACCGCCTCCTAATTAAGAAGACCATCGCGGTGACCCATTAAAGGTGTTTTGTCTCGAGAACGGCACAGCTGAGGAGCGGCGCTGACCTGATCCAGCGGGGTTGTTAAAGATGACCTGAGGCCGGTGGTCAAGGAAGGGGGGTTAGTGGAGCAAAAGGGAAGAGCGAAGAGATGGAGAAGAAGAATAAGATGAGATGTAGGATATATGATATAAATGATGAAGATGATAATAATGTAATGATGAAGATGATAATAAATAATTGTAATAATGAAGATGATGTAATAATGTGTAATGATGAATGATAATAAATAGATGATAATTGTAATGATGATATAATTGTAATACTGAGATATAATAATTGTAATGCAGATGATGATAATAATGATTATGATAAAAATGATAATGATGATACTTACAATAATGGTAATGATGATAATAGTAATGATATTGATTATAACAAAATGGATGCTCTTTATGTATGTGTGTACTTGTATAGTGTATGTATCTATGGACAGTAGATATTGATAGATGGATAGAAAAGGAGGGATAGACGGATAGATAAATAGAGATAGATGAACAAATAGTTAGTGCTTAGATAGATAGATTACACACACACACACACACACACACACACACACACACACACACACACACACACACACACACACATATATTATATATATATATATATATATATATATATATATATATATATATAGATTAGATACATATAATAAGATGTACTGCAGATATATAGATAGATGGATTGATAGATAAACAAATGGAAGGGTAGATAGATAAGTAGACATAATACATATATATATACATGGGTTTGTGTTTATGTGTCTATGTGGATATAAATCGAAAGAAATTTCAAGCGGGTTTATTCAGAAAGTTAAAATCATAGTTTCGAAAAAAAAAAATCAATCCCAAAATCAGACGCAACGAAGGAGAGGGGAGTCTTAGGTAAACCAAAGAAAACGGGAAGACAGTGTAAACAAAGGGAGGTCAAAGAAAAAGGTCAGTCTAGGTCAGGAAGGAGGAGGAAGGGTGGGGAGGGATTGAAAGAGGGAGGAAGGGAGAGGGGGATAGAAGGAGGGGAGAGAGGGGGATAGGGGAGGATGGAGGAGGGGAGGGAGGAGGGAGGGGGATGAAAGAGGGGGAGAAGGGAGAGGAGAGGGGAAAAGGAGGGGGAGAAGGAGAGAGGGCAAGAGATGGAGAAAGCTTAAAGGTGTAGGCAGGGGAAAGGCCAACTACAGGAAGGAACCTATCTTTGAGAGTAACCGGAGGCGCTGACAATAAAGGACATAGTAGTACAACCGTTTGTTGCCAGGGCTTTGCAGTGGCCCGTTGACAACAAAGGGAATACTAGAGAGTGCAATAGTTTGTTGTCAGGGTACCCGCTGACAACAAACGTTGCTGACGCTTGACAACCGACGTAATATTGTAATTCTATCTGACGACCGTAATACTAGAGAGTGCAATAGTTTGTTGTCAGGGTTATCTAATACCCCGCTGACAACTAAACAGAGAGTAAACGATCCAATTATTTGCTGACGAGTCTATCTGACGACCGCTGACAACAAATAGCAGATTTGACTGGAATATCCAACGACCTACTGACAGCGAACGAAAGAGGAAGCTCATGCAGTCAACTGTTGGCAGACCATCCTAACGACCCTTACCGCCTGTTACCCTTACAACCCTTAACAACCCTCACCGCCTGTTGGCACGAGCACTGTGCCGCTGTTGGCTTGACCCCTCGGAGCTGAGATGTTGTCACAGCTCGTTAAGCAAGACTGACACCAAATCCGCGCACGCAAATTAAGGAGCAAGACAAGCAACATATATATTGCGTCGTTTCCAAAGTCAGGGACTGGACGAGAAGGAGGGAGAGGGAGGGGAAAGGAGGGAGGAGGGAGAGGGGAAGGAGGGAGGGAGGGGGAGGGGAAAGGGGGAGGTGGAACGAGAGAGAGGAGAGACGGAAGGGGTGAGGGAAAAGAGGGGAGGAGGGTGAAGAGGAGGGAGGAGAGGAGAAGAGGGAGAAGAAGAAAGAGGGAGAAGAGATAAAGGGAAAGGGGAGAAGGGAGGGGAAAAGGAGAAGAGAAGGGAAGAGGAAAAAGAAAAGGAGGGAGGGGGGAAGAGGAGAAGGAAGGGTGAGGGGTATGAAGGGAGGAGGAAAAAAGGAGAAGAGGAAAAAGAGGAGGAGTAAGGAGTGAAAGAAGGAGGAATGAGAAAGAGGGAAAGCGTAATAGGGGATAAAGAAGGAGGAAATAGAGAAGGCAAGAGAAAGGAGAGCGCAAAACAGTTAACGAAAATGAGGAAATTACAAAGATAAGACAAACAGAAAAGACAGAGAGAAAGGAAGCGAACAGCAGAGGAGGAAGAACGAAGGACAAGACGGAAGAGGAGAGAAGGGAGAGGGAAGAGGGGGGAGGGATAGGTAACCAGCGCCCCCTCCCCCAACACCACACAGATAGCCATAAGGAGGGGGGGGGGGAGATGACCGGCTAAAGGGGCGTTCCCATTAGAGCACAGAAGGGTAACAAAAAGACGCCCATAAGAGGTGGGATCGAGAGAGGAAAGGAGTGTAGAGTAGAGCGAGGATTGTGACGTAAAGCTCGATAAAGGAAGAAACTGGCTCTTTAAATGATAAGGGGGATCGATGTGATGATGATGGGGGTGGTAACAGAAAGAAAATGAGGACAATAATGATGATAATGACGGCAACAACAACAATGCTAATTCTAAGGATGATAATGATAATGAGATGATGGCAATAATAGTAGTAGTTATGATAATGATAATAATAATGAAAATAATGATAATAATAAGAGTAATAGTAACAAGGATAATAATGATAAGGATTATGACAATAACAGTAATGATAATATCAATGATGATAATAACAATCATCATTTTTATTATCATTATCATCATTATTAGCATTATTATCATCATTATCACATT
This sequence comes from Penaeus vannamei, assembly GCF_003789085.1. Taxonomy (NCBI): domain Eukaryota; kingdom Metazoa; phylum Arthropoda; class Malacostraca; order Decapoda; family Penaeidae; genus Penaeus; species Penaeus vannamei. Next base: position 941,993 of record NW_020869641.1, on the reverse strand, counting down.
ATTATTATCATCACTATTATCACCATTGTTACTATAATTGTTGTTACTATCAATATCAGTACTATCATTATCATTATTCTTATTGTTGTTGTTTTTATTATTATTATTATTATTATTATTATTATTATATTATCATCATTCATTATCATCATTATCGTTGTTATCATTATTATTACCATTGTAGTTATTATCATTGTTATCGTTATTATTATTATTGATATATATATATTTTTTATAATGACAGTGATAACAATGATAATGATAATGATGATAATAATAACAATACTGATAACATCAATAATAATGGGAATGAAGATGATAATGATAGTAATAATGATGACAGCAATATAATAGTGATAGTATAAAATGATAGTGATAGTAATAACGCAAATGATAGAAAAACACATAAGCAATAAAAAATGAATGATAATAACAATCACACTCAATAATGAAGATAATAAAGTGATAGTAATGATAAGATAATGATAGAGGACACATAGATATATTTACCTGCTTACAAGGTGAGTCTCACCTGCTTACAAGGTGAGTCATAGATAGATTCACCTGCTTACAAGGTGAGTCATAGTATATTCACCTGCTTACAAGGTGAGTCATAGATAGATTCACCTGCTTACAAGTGAGTCATAGATATATTCAACAAGGTGAGTCATAGATAGATTCACCTGCTTACTCATAGATAGATTCACCTGCTTACAAGGTGAGTCATAGATATATTCACCTGCTTACAAGGTGAATCATAGATAGATTCACCTGCTTACAAGGTGAGTCATAGATAGATTACCTGCTACAAGGTAGTCATAGATAGATTCACCTGCTTACAAGGTGAGTCATAGATAGATTCACCTGCTTTGAGTCATAGATAGATTCACCTGCTTACAAGGTGAATCATGATAGATTCACCTGCTTACAAGGTGAGTCATAGACAGATTCACCTGGTGAGTCATAGATAGATTCACCTGCTTACAAGGTGAGTCATAGATAGATTCACCTGCTTACAAGTGAATCATAGATAGATTCACCTGCTTACAAGGTGAGTCATAGATAGATTCACCTGCTTACAAGGTGAATCATAGATAGATTCACCTGCTTACAAGGTGAATCATAGACAGATTCACCTGCTTACAAGGTGAGTCATAGATAGATTCACCTGCTTACAAGGTGAATCATAGATAGATTCACCTGCTTTAAGGTGAATCATAGATAGATTTCACCTGCTTACAAGGTGAGTCATAGATAGATTCACCTGCTTACAAGGTGAGTCATAGATAGATTCACCTGCTTACATTCATAGATAGATTCACCTGCTTACAAGGTGAGTCATAGATAGATTCACCTGCTTACAAGGTGAGTCATAGATAGATTCACCTGCTTACAAGGTGAGTCATAGATAGATTCACCTGCTTACAGTCATAGATAGATTCACCTGCTTACAAGGTGAGTCATAGATAGAACCTGCTACAAGTGAGTCATAGATAGATTCACCTGCTTACAAGGTGAGTCATATAGATAGAACAAGGTGATCATAGGTATATTCATACAAGGTGAATCATATATATTCACCTGCTTACAAGGTGAATCATAGGTACATTCACCTGCTTACAAGGTGAATCATAGGTGCTTACAATAGGATTCACCTGCTTAGGTAGATAGTCACTGCTTACAAGGTATATTCACCTGCTTACAAGGTGAGTCATGATTCACCTGCTTACAAGGTGAGTCATAGATAGATTCACCTGCTTTACAAGGTGAGTCATAGATAGATTCACCTGCTTACAAGGTGAGTCATAGATAGATTTCACCTGCTTAACATTCACCTGCTTACAAGTCATAGATATATTCACCTGCTTACATGGTGAGTCATAGAATATTCACCTGCTTACAATCATAGACAGATTCACCTGCTTACAAGGTGAATCATAGATAGATTCACCTGCTTACAAGGTGAGTCATAGACAGATTCACCTGCTTACAAGGTGAATCATAGATAGATTCACCTGCTTACAAGGTGAATCATAGACAGATTCACCTGCTTACAAGGTGAGTCATAGATAGATTCACCTGCTTATAGAGGACATTTCATCGCCTGCATGTTGTGCAATCGTTACCTGCAGCTTTAAAACTGTACCGGATAAGTCTTAAAGAGAAACATATCGTATTTTTGTTTTTCTTTTTTTCTTTCTTTCTTTCTTCTTTCCTTTTTTTTTTTGTAATGTTTTTTTTTCTTCTAGAAGGATTGGGAGGGGGTGGGGGTGGGGGGTGGGGGATGGGGGGGGGGTGCAAGAGTGTGTGTGTGTGTGTGTGGTGTGTGTGTCCGTTCTTTCGATATCTGAAAAATAATTCTTGTTCCTTTGATGTTTTGAGTGTGGGGAATTTTTGTTCTCTTTCTTTCATTTTTTTTTCTCATCTCTCATCTCTCTGTCTTCCGCTCTTTGGCTTTTTCTCACTCTTTCTCTTTTTCTATTATCTGCTTTCTCTTTCTTTGTTGCCCCTCCCCCCCTCTCCCCCCCCCTTCTCCTCTCTCTCTCTCTCCTTCTCTCTCTCTCTCTCTTTCTCTTCTCTCTCTCTCTCTCTCTCCCTCCTCTCTCTCTCTCTCTCTCTCTCTCTCTCCTCTCTCTCATCTCTCTCTCTCTCTCTCTCTCTCTCTCTCTCTCTCTCACTCTCTCCTCTCCTCTCTCCCTCTCACTCTCACTCTCACTCTCACTCTCACTCTCATTCTCACTCTCACTCCCTCCCTCCCTCCTTCTCTCATTAAATACCTATTTATCAATCATCTTCCTTTTATGCCAACCCTCTCTATATCAACTGAGTACGATTCAATAGATTATCTTAATTCATCTTTCGGGACGTTAATTAATAAACTTGGGTATGATAATGAAAAAAAAAAAAAAATCTTTCGTCCACAGCTTCATATTTTTTTTTGCTTTTTTTTCCCCTTCTTCTTCTTCTCCTTCTTTTCTCGAGAGAGGAGGAAAAAAAGGGATAAATGTCTTGCAAAAGGAGGGAGGGGGAATGATTAGCAAATGGATAAAAAAAAAAGAACGGGGATATTTATAGATATTTATCCCGAGTGATTTTCCACGAGGAGGAACATGGAACCGCATCTCTGCAACGAAAGGGAGGTCATTTTGCAAGTTGCAAGATGCTCGTTTCTTTCCTCCTTCGGCGAGGTCCTGCAGTCTTAATGATCTATTGCAACGCAGAGGTCAGAGGAAGAAAGAAGAGGAAAAGGAGAGGGAGAGAATGAGGAAAGGGATGGAAAGGGAAATGAGAAAAAGGAAATTGAAAAGAGAGAGGGAAATGGGGGTGGGAGGGTGAGGTGATAAAGGAGAGAGGAGAGAGTGATGCGAAGAAAAGGAAGGAGGGAGGACGAGATCAGAGATATGGAATGGAGGAAAGAGGGAAATGTGAGAAAAAAAGAAAATGAACAAAAATGGAATACGTAGGAGAGAGTATCAAGAAGGAAGAAAAAAAGTATTGAAAACAGAGAAAAAAGATCAAGTAAAAGTTAAAAGAAAAAGATAATAAATCAATGGAAGGAGCAAATGGCAAAAAGAAGTAAAAAAAAAAGAAAAAAAAAAAAAAAAAAAAAAAGATGAAATTGAAGCAAGGAAATGAAGCAAGAGCGAGAAAAAGGCCAAACCAAAGGAGGTATTTCTTACCTGCTTGCCTCACCTTGCTGTACTAAAAGGGAGATTTTGTTCACTTATCCAAAAATAGAAGAAAAAGTTTGAACAAGAATGAACATTTTCTGCAAGGACAGATCCATGATTATTAGCTGCATTTTCTTCTTTTATTTATTAATTCATTCATTTATTCGTTTGTTTGATGGTTCTTTATTTAAGCAAGTACAAATATCGAAATTAAGACTTATCAAAACATTAATATCTCTTATCTTTCCATCATTTCAATGTTTAAACGTTTAAACTAATATTAAGTTGACTAAATTGATGTCCAGCATCATTCTTGTCGTTATTACTATCATTATCCCCATCGTTAGTGCTGTCGAAAAGAAATAGTAAAAAGAATATAGTTAATTACACCAATTTTCTTTTCTTCTTTTTCCAAAGACCCGTTTTCTTTCAGGGGAGACTCTTGTATACTGTACGTTAAAGCTGTCCGTCTCGCCTTTCACTCTGGGTACTTTTCCCGGGTCGATCGTGGGGATATTTGCAACTGCCGCTGTTGTTTGGGTATTGTTATGCCCTTTAGGGATGCCTGGCGTCTGTCTGTCTGTCTGTCTGAGGGGGGGGGGGCACGGAGGAGCGGCTGACTTTTTCTTATGTTGGGGATTGAAGTCGGGGAT
>NW_020869641.1:915066-918564 GCF_003789085.1 Penaeus vannamei | reverse complement strand
GATTTATATTGCTTGATATTATAATATTGTTATTCTATTATCATTATCATTATTATTATCATTACATTCTATTATGATAATTATCATCCATTATGATATCGTCATCATCATCACTATTATTGCTATTATCATTATCATCTTTATCATCATTGTTATCACTATCATTATGATGTTGTTTTTATTATCACTTTCCTCATTATCATCGTTGTTGTTCCTGTTATTGCGATCATCACGATTCTCATTCTCTTAGCATTATTACTCTTCATCAGTACTGTTATTTACGTTATTGTTATCATTACTAACTTTCTATCATCACTTTTTTCATCAATGCTTTTTTAACATCACTATTTTTCTATCATCATTTTTATCACTATTTTTATCATGACTTTTTCATCATTATTTTTTATCACTATTTTTTATCATCACTATTTTTCTATCACTACTTTTATCACTAGTTCTATCATCATTTTTTCATCACTATTTTTCTATCATCACTTTTATCATCACGATTGTTAATGTTATATTATATCAAGGATAATCGTTATTATCAAACCATTATTATCATCGTTGTAGATAATCACTGTATTCTCCTTCTCCTTATCAGCATTAATATCATCATTCTCTGAATTTGATTATAATGATAAGTTGGGATTAATGTAGATGCACCTCTTACCTGCATCTATATTGATTTTTTTTTAATTAACCTTAGATTTAACATGGAATATTACACAAAGACATGTTATTATGTTTACTATCTTGTCACATCTGCACTGATTATTTTTTTCTTCTTCTTTTTTCTATATATATATATATATATATATATATATATATATATATATATATATATATATATATATATATTATATATATATATGTATATGGTTGTGTGTGTGTGTGTGTGTGTGTGTGTGTGTGTGTGTGTGTGTGTGTGTGTGTGTGTGTAACATACATACATACACATACATACGTGCCTATGTATATACATATCCTCGCATAAATCTACCCCCATACCCCCTCCCCCCCCCCAGCCAAGAGCAAGTGCGAATCCATAGCCATAAAACCCCATGACATTTTTTCTCTCGGCAAGTCCTCAAAATCCTTTTCAAAAAGAAGGAAACAGACAAACCTCACACACACAGAGAGAACCATCATCCGCGTGAAAAAAACGAGACATCAGAATGAGTGCCAAGAGAGTGCCACGCTGGCCAAATGCACAAACAGTGTCATCTGATAGAGTCAAAGAAAACCTAAATTATGGATAGTTTTAAGAGTCAATTTTCATTTTGTTAATCGTTTAAGGCATTTGGGTTCCGTATTTCAAAGACGTTTTGGTTAAAGAGTAAATTCCTCTTTAGATAAAAAATTAGTTTGAGTTCATTGTTTGTATTGATTGTCGTGTGGTTTATATAGACGTTTAATTGAGATGGACATGTAGACCATTTCTGAACCTTGCATTTAATTTGCATTTTCAGTTTTTTTTCTTTCTTCTTTCTTTTCTTTTTTTTGTTTGTTTAGTTTAGTCCTTTATTCACCACCCTGGCTAACTGCACAGACGTGGGCAAGCTGTGGTACATTCTTGCTTTTTATGTATTGAAAGATTGTGTAAAAAGTCCATAGGCTTTGCATCTCTCTCTCTCTCTCTCTCTCTCTCTCTCTCTCTCTCTCTCTCTCTCTCTCTCTCTCTCTCTCTCTCTCTCTCTCTCTCTCTCTCTCTCTCTCTCTCTCTCTCTCTCTCTTTCTCTCTCTCTCTTCTCTCCTATCTCTCCTCTCTCCTTCTCTCTCTCTCTCTCTCTCTCTCTCTCTCTCTCTCTCTCTCTCTCTCTTCTCTCTCTCTCTCTCTCTCTCTCTTATTCTCCTTTTTTCTACCCTCTCCCTCTCTCTCTCTCTCTCTCTCTCTCTCTCTCTCTCTCTCTCTCTCTCTCTCTCTCTCTCTCTCTCTCTCTCTCTCCTCCTCTCTCTCGCTCTTTTCATTCTTTCAATCTATTTCTATCTATCTATCTTTCTCTCCCCATCCTCCCTCCCTCTGCCTCGCTCCTTTCCTTCCTATCTCCCTCCCTCCCTTCCCTCCCTCCCTCCCTCTCTCTCTCTTCTCCCTTTCCCTCTCCCTCTCACCGCCCTTTCCCTTCCTCCTCCCTCATCCTTCTCATTACTCCATTATCCTCATTCAACGCAGCAAGGTTAAGGAAAAACCGCCCATAATGCACAGAGCTCAAGGATATGTTGAAAGCGATTAGCATGTTATGTTTAAGGTCCTTGAGTGTCGCCTCGTTCCGTCGGCGTAGCAAGGGGGATGTCCGGTTCTGGGTGCCGAGGGTCAGGGACTGGCACCTTTTTTTTCGTGTTTTTTTTTTTTTTTTTTTTTTTTTTTTTTTTTTTTTTTTTAAGGGAAAATTTGGTGGGTATGGGGGTTGTTATTAATCGTGAGGGAGAAACTTTGTATTGTTTTCTTTCACTTTCTATTTTTCTGGGTTTCCTCTCTTCTCTTTCTCTTTCTCTCTCTCTCTCTCTCTCGCTCTCTCTCTTCTTCTCTCTCTCTCTCTCTTCTCTCTCTCTTCTCTCTCTCTCTCTCTCTCTGTCTTTTCTTTCTCTCTCTCTCTCTCTCTCTCTCTTCTCTCTCCTCTCTCCCTTTCTCTCTTCTCTCTCTATTTCTTCCTCCCCCCTCTTCTCTCTCCTCTTCTCTCTCTCTCTCCCCCCTCTCCTCTCTCTCTCTCTCTCTTTCTCTCTCTCTTCTCCTCCACCCCCCTCTCTCTGTCTCTCTTGCAACATGCATTCCATCAACTGCAGTTCTGACGCCCCTTTTGCAGGACGAGTGGGCGGGCTCAGGTTCTTAATTACTCTCTTTCTTTCTTTCTTTTTTCTTCTTCATTTTTCATATTTCTCTTCTCTTCCTTTTTTTTCTTTTTTAATTTTTCATTTTTTCTCCCTGTTTTTTCTTCTTCTTTCTTTTTGTTTTTGCTTTTTGTTTTATGTTTGCCTTTTTCTCCTCCTTTTCATTTTCTTCTTTTTCATTTTCTTTTTTTCCTTGTTTCTTATTTTCTTTTCTTTTTTTCTTTTTGTTCTCTTTTATTTTTCCTTACTTTTCTTCCTTTTTATGTCTTCCTCCTTCTTTCCTTTTTTTCCCTTAATTTTGTTTTCATTCTTCTTTTCTTTCGTTTTCCTTCTTTTTATTTTTTTTAGCTATTGTCGCTTTTTGTCTTTTCCTTTCTTATCTTTTATCCTCTTTTCTTTTTTTATTGTTTTTTTGTTTTCATCTATTCTTCCTTTTCTCTTTTCCCTCTTTCTTCCTTCTTTTTTTTTTTACCTTTTATTCCTCCTTTTATTCTTTTTTTATCTTTTTTTTCATTTTTTTCTTCCTTCTATCATTTTTTTCCCTTGTTCATTCCACTTTTCCTTTTTTCTTTTTTCCTTTGCTTACTTTTTGCTTTTTTCTTCCTTATTCTTTTCATTCTTCCTTATTCTTTTCATTCTTCCTTCTTATTTCCAAATTGCCCTCTTCTT
>NW_020869641.1:885066-907566 GCF_003789085.1 Penaeus vannamei | reverse complement strand
AAGAAAATTTGTTTTAATTGTACCAGCCATAGTAGTAGTAATGATTGTAGCAATTATATCAATATCGAAAAAATTGGATCAAAATTATATGTATTTGTTGTGGTGATAACAGCAGTCTATTTTTTAAAACAGTAGTAGTAGTAATGGCAGAAGTAGAAGCAAAAGTAGTTTTAGAAGCAGCTGTGGATTTAGTCTTATCTCCTTTCATCTTTTTTTTCCTCCCTCCCCCCCTCCCAGCCCCCTCCTTCACCCTTCCCTTCCCTCCTCCCTCCCTCACTGTCTCCCTTCCGCCTTCTCGCCTTTTCTTCCTCTTCGTCTGTCTCCTCCCTCCCCCATCACCCTCTCCCCCCCCCCCTATCTCCCCCGCTTCTACGCATCCCCTCAGACTCTGCTCTCCCTCTCTGTCTGTCTGTCTGTCTCTCTCTCTCTCTCTTTCTGGTCTCTCGTCTCTCTCTCTCTCTCCTCTCTCTCTCTCTCTCTCTCTCTCTCTCTCTCTCTCTCTCTCTCTCTCTCTCTCTCTCTCTCTCTCTCTCTCTCCTCTCTTCTCTCTCTCTTCTCTCTCTCTCTGTCTCTCTTCTCGCTCTCTCTCTCTTTCTCTCTCTCTCTCTCTCCCTCTCTCCTCTCTCCTCTCTCTCTCTCTCTCTCTCTCTCTCTCTCTCTCTCTCTCTCTCTCTCTCTCTCTCTTTCTGTCTCTCTCGTTTCTCTCTCTCTCTCTCTCTCTCTCTCTCTCTCTCTCTCTCTCTCTCCTCTCTCTCTCTTCTCTCTCTTCTCTCTCCTCTCTCTCTCTCTCTATCCTTTTTTTTCCCCTTCCTCTTTGCTTCCCCCCTCTCACCCTAGTCCTCGCTTCTTCCTTTCCCTTCTTCCTCATTTCCTCATCTCACTTTCCTCTCCCTCTCTGCCTTCCCTCTCCCCTCCTTCCTACCTTATTCCCCTCCTCCTCACCCTCTCCCTCCCCCCCCCCCCTCCCCCTCCCCCATCCCCCCTCCTCCCCCTTCCCCCTCCCTCCATCCCCCCCCCTCCCCCTCCCCCTCCCCCCTCCCCCCCTCTCTCACCCCGACCCATTTCCCTCTCTGCCTTTGTTATTTACCCATCTCTCGTAAATACTCCTCATGCGGTTCAGAAATCCTTTCGAGAAAGTTCTGAGTGCAGGTGAGATCGTGTTCTCCTCTCCCCCCCACCCACACACCCCCTCCCCTCATCTCGCTCCTTCCCCCCTCTCCCTCTCTCCCTCTTCCCTTGGCTCCCTCCTCTGTGTCTTCTACTTTTCTTTTCTGTTTTTTCTCTCTTTTCTGTCTCTCTCTCCTCTCTCTCTCTCTCTCTCTCTCTCTCTCTCTCCTCTCTCTCTCTCTCTCTCTCTCTCTCTTCTCTCTTCTCTCTCTCCTCTCACCTCTCTCTCTCTCTCTCTCTCTCTCTCCATCCATTTCCATATTCCCTCCACTTTCCTCCCTTCCTGCGTCCCCTTTTCATCACCTCTCCATCCACCCTTCTCTCCCTCCTCTAGCTCTCCCTCCTCCCAGACCAGTCTTCCNAGCCTCGTGAGCGATACTCTGTCGCAGGCGCGGTCGACTCGCGCGCTGCTATGCGAACGCTGCCAATTCCCCCTGATTAAATTTCTCGAAGACGTATGGAGGTATTTGGCATAAATGAGGTAGCGAGATGACCCTTATCTTGTTCTCCTTATTAAGCGAAGGATTGATTCGCCATAAAATGCGTCTCATCACTGACCGTCTTTTAAAGTAATGGAGATATGCTGTACGATTCCTCGAAGTAGTCCGAAGAATATTTTTTCTTATCTTATAACGAATTCAGCGTCATGCTCTGTATACTAATTGCATGACTCAATTGCCTGCTATTTATATATTGTGTGTTTTTTTTTTCTTTCTTCCAAAATTAGAAACAATTGCATTCACCGTGAAATAATTGGTGAATTCCACAGCGGAATCTAACCAAGCAGGTTAATGGGACTCGTTCAGAGCGACTTCCTTGCTAACCGCGCATGACCCATTAACCGATTCGCCAGTCCTAGTGTGGAACTGCACTAATCCATCATGTATGCAAAGAATTTCCCTCCTGCTGTTTATAGCGAGATCTATTTCAAACATTAAAGCATGTTTCTTCGTTATAGTGTTTTATTTATATTTAATTATTATTATTATTATTATTATTATTATTTTTTTTTTTTTTTTTTTTTTTTTTTTTTTTTTTTTTTACATTTTACGTTCATTCCCTCAATCTCCTGAACAAAAAAAAAAACAAAAAAAACAAGACCATGAATAGGATGCTTTTTCAGTATGTTTGGCACCAAGTGAATTGATCATTCATACTCTCTCGCGTGTATGTGCTGAACGGCAGCTGTCAGAAAGCTCATGTCGGCGAGCTGAAGCTGTGAATAGGACGAGTTGTCTGTGCGGGAATTAGCCAGAGATTTTTGTGTTTATAGTATGTACTCACATCTGCAAAGACACACAGATGAGTGCATATGCATGTATGTATGAGTATTTATTATTATATGATATATATATATATATATATATATATATATATATTATATATATATATATATATATATATATATATATATATTATATATAATATATATATATTATATAATATATATATATATACATACTAATATATATTATATATTAGTATATAACATGCGCATGGATGTTATTGTTTATATCACATATAATAACAATTATGTGTGTGTGTGTGTGTGTGCATGAGTGCGCTTTGTGTGTGTAATGTGCATGTGGTATGTGTGCTTTGTGTGTTGTGTGATGTGTGCAGTGGTAGTGTAACAAACTAGAAGCAGACAAGAGGGAGCAGGTCATCCTACCAATTGCCGATGGCGCGGGGTTGACGAGTGGGGCTACAGAAACGCTCTGAATTTTTTTTTTTTTTTTTACACAAAACTTTTACACATTTTTTATCTGGTGTGCAGATTGCTAGATATCTGCAGTGTGTTGCCTTCTCTTTCTGTCTCTCTCTCTGTCCTGTCTGTCTGTCATCTCTCTCTCTCTCTCTCTTCTCTCCTCTCTCTTCTCTCTCTCTCTCTCCTCTCTCTCCTCTCTCCTCTCCCTCTTCCCTTCCTGCTCTCTCTCTCTCTCTCGCTCTCTCTCTCTCTCTCTCTCTCTCTCTCTCTCCTCTCTCTCCCTCCTCTCCCTCCTCCTCTCCTCTTCCCTCTCCTCTCTCCTCTCCCTCTCCCTCTCCCTCTCTCTCTCTCTCGTCTCTCTCTCTCTCCTCTCCCTCTCCTCTCTCCTCTCTCTCTCTCCTTTTCTCTCCCTCTCTCTCCCCTCTCTCCCTCTCTCTCTCTCCATACACAACACTCACACACACAAACATAAATATATATATATTATATAATATATATATATATATATATATATATATATAATACTATATATAATATATATATGGCAAAAAAATGATATCTAATCTCCTCTCCTCTTTACCCTGTAATTACCTTCAAGACATTTTACAGACATAATATCCCGGCTGATCCCCCGTGATCCTAACAAGACCAACGGATTTTAAGGTTTCCCCAGACGTCGTCCAGCGTCTCAAAGCATAATCATTTCTCCGCTCGCCCTGGAAGCCTCTCTCCTCCCCCCCCCGGCCAGCGCCCCCGCCTCCTTATATCTCTCACGCAGCTCATCTTACCACCCCCCCCCCTGTCCACGCCTCACCTCCCCCTCTATCTCTCCCCTGAAGCCCTCCTTCACTACCCCCCGGCCCACTTCCCCCCTCTATCTCCTCCCCAGCGTCACCTCCACCCCCCCCCGCCGTGTCCACGCCATCCCTCATCTCTCTCCCCAAGCCCACCTCTCCTCCGTCGCGTTCCACGCCCTCCCACCACCCTCTTATCTTCTCCCCCCCCCTCTATCCCCCCCCACCCACGCCTCCTCCCCACCCCCGCCCCACCCCCGCTCCCTCTCTACCCCCCCGGACCATACCACGCTTCCCTATTACCCTGTTTTCCCCTCTGCGCGGTCCCGTCCAGATTACGCGGGTCGTCTCGGCATCTTAATACTGAACCCCCGCTGTCGCCATCATCATCCAGTGAAACAATTTGTCCATCCTCATACACTCATCCAGGAGTAATGTTTCCATTCCTCATGCGGCCTCATAACAGAACATTTGTGTCCATCCTCACCACGTCATCCAGGAGTATTTGTCACCCTCATGCCGCCGTCATACCAGGAAATTTGTTCCATCCTCATCCACCTCATCCACCAGGAGCATTTGTCCATCACTCATCGCCTCATCCAGGAACATTTTGTCCATGTCCTCATCCACCCATCCAGGAGCATTTGTCCAATTAACCACCGCCACATCACAGGACATTTGTCCATCCTCATTTCCACTCATCCAGGAAGCATTTTGTTCCATCCTCATCCCACCTAACTCCAGGTGAGATTTGGTCCTGAGCCCCTCACCAAGAGCATTAGATATCCACATACTCCCGCGAAAGTGCAACCAAGCGTTCATGATGCCCGTGCTGAGGTGCTTCAAAAAAACGCCCATGTCGGGGGGGTGGGGGTGGGGGGAGGCGTCCTCGTGGATCCGGGCATTCATGGGGAGAGGGAGGGTGGGGGGTTACGGCAGTTACACGCATCCACCCCCCAATCATAAAAACGCAGTACGAGGAAATGCGTCCACTGCCCCCTGTAACCGGAAGAGATAGAAAAAAAAAAAATCAAGAGTGGGAAAGGTGAAAGAAAGTGAAGGGCCTTAGAGGTTTGGGAACTTTCTTGGGTGTTAGATTTGGCCAGGAGGGGCCGGGGAAGCGCGGTAAATGGGGGAGTAAGTGCTTAAATGCAATGGGCGCTCGAAACTCCGAGATCAGAGCTAAAGAACGATTCATGCGCGGGGGGGCTGTATTTACACAAAAACTATAGTTGCTTATTCTCTGGATACTATGGACGTCGAGGCAGAGAAAAAAGGTGCGGCCAATTGACCACAGCGTCTCATTGGTCATGAGACGAGCCCCGTGAGTGCGTATGTCATAGTCAGGGCAACTCTTGATGGCTTTTTTTATAAATAGATCAGAGACTTGCTTTGCGCAGAAACAGTGGCAACGGCTGCGGTCGCAAGAAAACAGTAATGGGCAGGATGACATATCGCAATACGACAATGTAATATACGGCTAAGCTCGTAGTAAACCAGAAAAGGGCAACTCCTTCTACTATGATATCATTGGTGAACAGATTACTGCCGGGACCTGTGGGTACTCGCCCACAGCCTCAGACGACCCCACCAGTACTTGTGAATTGGGTTGGCCCTGTGATGACTGTCTGCTGGTGGTCCACAGAAAGGCACTATATTTGCAATAAAGCTGGTGAAGTTCGGAGGCGTTATCCTTACAGTGTACGACAGACGTGTATCAAAAACAACTCATTAGCTAAGTCGTTCATTTTTTTTTAACCATAGGAAACTGAATACTGAAAAAATGGAACTGGTGTTCATTGAGACAAAAAAATGTAGAAAAGGTATGAATGAAAAAGGTCTTCACGGTGTCCATGCATCGAAAAACGTGATAGTAAAAAAAAAAATCAAGTCTGGATGTATGAAATTAATCGTTTTTTAATTCGTTTTAATACTCATATAATCTCAAAACTGGAAGTAAATCTTAAGGCAGAATGTCAATCATGTATGTAATTGTATTAGTAAGAAATATCCTTCAAACAAGAATACACTCCTACTTAAGTTATCATGAGAAAAGTACTTCTAAAGTTACTTAATCTCCGCCTTGCTAAGAGCACTGATGTCCTTGACCAGCAGCGACTTGAGATTTCCGAAGTCAATTTTCCTTCACCTTTCCATAAAACCAGCCCACCCGGATCCCTCCACGGCGCAGCATGTCCCCAACACAAGACAGACTACCCCCCCCCCCGTCCCAGAGCATTCCTATTTTGGGTTCCCTCGCAAAGATGAAAGTCCAGGAGGTAATTTAAAGCCCAGTCCACCCCACCAGTATTAGCTTGTTTATGGCAAATCTTCCTGCTATACATAGTGAGTAGTTGGACACGCTAGGTCGGTGCGGATCAGACGGCTTGACGAGGGTAAAGCACCGCAGCGGGTGGTTTTACGACGCCATTGCTAACTCAGATTTATGGTTTGCGTTGAACGTGTTAATTATTGCGTTAGATATGCAAAGTGTCTCTTTTTAAGTGAACGTATATTTACTTTCAAAATGTATGACAGCTTTTTAAGTGAACGTGAATCTTCAGGCTGTGCACTGACTTTATGACGTATGTTAGGTGGTACTAATCCAGTGAATTAATGCATTGCGTGGTGACCTTTTTTTTTTACTTTATTTTCGGCGATTTTGAAAGCCGAGTAAACGAAATTAGGAATAAAAATTGGAATAAGTATTCATGCCTTCCGAGCGACCGCCCGGTGACGCAACGAGAGCAGCTGTCACGAATAATTAGTTTTCCAAAGTTTTTTTTTTCTCTTCAATATTTCATACATAAATTCATAATCGGCATCCCCTTCCGTCTGACCCTCACCGCGAGTTTTGCCTCAATTTTGCTTCAATTCTGCTTCTAATCGCTTTTCCTCTTGACTTCCAGGATCCTCCAGGCGCGACGAGGTGGGTGAGGGCGTGCTGTTCGTCGTGGCTCGGATGGAACGCTTTGTTTACTCTTAATGAAAAGGGTTAAGAACGTACGAAAGCACGAACATGAATGCATATACGCAGAAACCAAACACACACACACACTTACGCGCACACGCGCACACGCACACACGCACACACACACACACACAACACACACACACACACACACACACACACACACACACACACACACACACACCACACAAACACACACATCACACTACACACACCACACACATTATATATACACACTGCACACACTCCGAATGCTCTGCCATAGATAAATATAGCGCGTTTTTTCACTCTTTTTAGTGGACAGACAAAGAAACACAGAACCCCTATTTTACTATATACATTTTACATATGTACATAGATATGCGCGTGTTATCGAGCACGCCCATTTGTGTATTGTACGTGTGTACGTGTGGTGTGTGTGTGTGAGTGTGTGAGTGTGTGAGTGTGTGCTGTGTGTGTGTGTGTGTGTGTGTGTGTGTGTGTGTGTGTGTGTGTGTGTGTGTGTGTGTGTGTGTGTGTGTTGTGTGTGTGTGTGTGTGTGTGTGCGCGTGCGTGCGTGCGTCGAAAGCCCGTGTGATGGACGAGAGACCGCCGACCGCCCGACCCCCGGCGAGTACTCAAGCACGTGCGGCTTCGCGCTCTCGATATAAGGAGAGATGCGAGGAAGGAAGGACCCGAGGATGGTGATGAAGGGGGGGGGGCAAGAAAGGGAGTCTGGGGGACAAGGCGGAGGAGGAGAAAGAGAAGGGGGAAGAGGAGGAGGAGGAGGGGAAAGGGAGGGAAGGAGAAGGAGAGGAAGATGAGAGAAGGAGGAGGAGAAGGGAGAGGACGTGAGGGAGGAGGAAGAGGAAGAGGATGGTGACGGTGAAAGAGGGTAGGAGGAATAGGAGAGGACTGTGAAGGAGGAGGAGGAAGAAGGGGGAATATTGCAATAGTTGGTCATTAGTGGCACTGCAGTTAATGAGTTTGATGGCACGGTACCCTGTCGAACTGTATCTTACGGTGCCACGAGACTGGTTCATAAACTGTTTTGTGGCGTGTTCGAGAGTAAAATAATTCGACATGTTTATTTCGCTTCCTTCCTGATTTGTGTGTCCTTTAACGGCGGCAATATGGCAACAAAAGCCCAAACATATTGTCGATATTGCTATTAAACCGCGTTAGTATTATGGAAGTTTTACGTTCAGTTTATGGCAGCGTTTCAAATTTTTAGCCTGTCCTGCAAAATGAAATCGTTGCGGAGGGAAGGAGCCATCCCGGAGGAATATTGTCGACATAACTTTTAAAAGACCAGATCCAATCACTGTTCCAATATTTCAAAGGGTCCAAGAAAGGAGATTGATGACGTCACAAACCCCGGGTACGATTCACCCTTTCGGCAGTGAGTGATATTGCTGTCTGTCAGCCCTGCGGCGCTCGCTGGCTCCTGCCCCGTCTGGCTCTGCGCGTTTCTGGGCCACTTTGGCAGTGTCTTTGAAGCTAAGAGCTTTATTCATATTCCTTGGTTTCTTTATCTGTCTGTCTGTCTGTCTGTCTCTCCCTCTCTCTTTCTCTCTCTCTATCTCTTCTCCTCATCCTCCCTCTTCCTCTCCCCCTCTCTCCTCTCTCTCTCTCTCATCTCTTTCTCTATCCTCTCTCCTCTCTCTCTCTCTCTCTCCTCCCCTCTCTCTCTCTCTCTCTCTCTCTCTCTCTCTCTCTCCTCTCTCTCTCTCTCTCTCCCACCCTCTCTCTCTCCTCTCCTCTCTCTCTCCCTCTCTCTCTCTCCTCTCTCCCTCTCTCCTCTCTCCCTCTCCCTTTCCTCTCTCTATCTCTCCCTATCGTCTATCTCCTTACACCCCTCTCTCTAGCCCCCACCCCCTAATCCCCCTCTTCCCTCTCTCTCTCAAAAGCGCCATCATGAAGCCAGTTTCCTTATCTGCAATCCACACACCATACGCGTCCAAAGTGAGTCAGGTCACACGCAACGGGCCCCAGCCTTCGTGCTATGACTCAGGCAGAATCGCCGAGAAAGCGAAAATCATAGAATTCGCCAAAAGATCAAAGAAACAAGAAAGGACAGTTTTTTTTTCCCCTTTATCCACGAGCACTCTCTCGGATTAAAGATCAAACCGCTGCTTTCTCTCTTGTCTGTCTCTGTCTGTCTCTCTCTCTCTCTCTCTTCTCTCTTCTCTCATCTCTCTCTCTCTATCTCTCTCTCCTCTCTCTCTCTCTCTCTCTCTCTCTCTTTCTCTCTTCTCTCTCTCCTCATCTCATCTCTCTCTCTCTCTCTCTTCTCCTCTCTCATTCTATCAGTCTAATTCTCTTCTATCCTATCTATCTATTATCTCCTCTCCCTCTTATCTTTCCCTTCTTGATTCTTTCTTCCTCTTCTCTTCTTCTCTTCTTTCTTCTTTCTTCCTCCTTCTTCTCTCTCCTCTCTTTTCCCTCTACCTCTCTCTCCCTCTCTCTCCTCTCTCTCTCTCTCTCTCTCCTCTCTCTCTCTCTCTCTCTCTTTCCCCCTCCATCTCCCCCTTCCGTCTTACACGAACACAAACAGTCGACCTCCTGCGACTTTTCGGCCTCTTGGATCTCCTGCGACATTCCCTTCCTTGGCGCGTTCGATGCGATCTGTCCTCTGCTTTGGCGTCACGGGGAGGGCGCGGGTCCGAGTCGAGTCGAGTCGAGTCCTCACACTCCACAAAACTGCCGTCGTTCTTGTTTACTCCTCATCCCCGCCTTAATGTACTCCTTTATGGATACTTCCGCTCACGACGTCGTCTTTTTGAGGTCCTTTCTGTCTCTTGGGGGGGGGGGAGAGCCCGGCTGGCGCTGCCTGACTCGGACGTCGGGATACTTCGAGGGTCGTAAGAAACGTCCTTCTAATTGTTTTTACGGGTTTATGTCTCCCTGTGGATATTTGGTTCATTTAGGTGTCAGTGTCTGAACGTGTAGTTTTGTAGATGTGTAGATTGCTTTGTAGATTACTTAGGTCTTCTATAGACAGAAAAGCAACATCTACAGCATCTACATCTACCCACACACACACACGTCACATACGTTTGATCCACAGCCTCCCCCTCATCACACGACGTAATCCGACAGCATCGCCCCAGATGATCCTTCGCGGGTCATGATCGAGACATAAAAGTCCAGAGGCGGGGCGGTGGGAGGGAGTGGGGTGGGGGAGGGGAGGGGAAGCAAGAGACTGTGACCTCACGAAGGAATTTAGGTTTGACTAGTTCGAGACAGGAGGAGGGAAGGGGAGGGGAAGGTGGAAGGCGGAGGGGGAGGAGAGGGTCTACGGTGCTGACATCCTGGCAGTTTGTCGGGAGTCGTAACGCCGCCACCCACTTACCTGCTGCCCCGCCTCCTTCCCTCCCTTCCCTCCCTCCCTCCCTCCTCCCTCCTCCCCGCCTCCCTCCACTCCCCTCCCCTCCCTCCCTCCCTCCTCCCTCCCTCCCTCCCTCCTCCCTCTCCCTCCCTCTCCTTCCTCCAATGACGAATCGCTCTGGCTACCTCTCACGCCGCTTCGCTATCTGACGTCATATTCTTCCCGTTGATAACCACAACAAAACTCGCCAGTCTTTCCGCCTCCTAATTTCATATTGACGACGACGCTGATCAAGACGGATGAGTACATTTCCTTCGCGAAGATAACCAAACAAGCACCTAACCCGCAGTTCTAATCACCAGTCTTTCCCTTCGCTTATTTCATATTTACGACGACACTGATCAAAAATATTACTAACATTTCCTTCACGAAAGATAACTAAACAGACAATCCGAACTCCCTTATTCTAATCACCATCTTTCCCCTTCTCTAAATTTTCATATGTAGGACGACAACTGACAAACTATATTATCATTTTCCCTTCTCGAAGAATAATCAAACAAAACCCATGGTAGTTTTAATCACCAGTCTTTCCTTAACTTAATTCCATATTAATTCCATAATTAATTCAAATATTAAACACCTAAACCCGTAGTTTCTAAATCACCGCCCCTGCCAAGACCGGACACCCGAATATCCAATCACCAATCCTCTCTGCATCAATTTTCAATAATACGAAATCAAAACGACAAGAGAGAAAATGATGCAGGCGGAGGGAAGAGAGAGAGAGAAAGAGAGGAAAAGGAATACGTCAAAGCAAGAATTGATTCATAGTGTAATTAAATAATCTATGGCGAGTGTCAGAGGCTTCGGTCCCGCGGGCGTGAGAAGGGCGACCAGACATCAGCTATCTTAGAGATAATTCTTTCGTGTGATGTGTATGCTCAATGGGGGAGAATGTGCTGCTCTCGTCTTTCTAAGCCCGTCCGGAAAATTGAAGGTTTTCTAGATATACTACACGGTGTTTTATTTGATTCCCTCTTGTGGAGCAATGTGTTCATAATAGATTTCTCTCGTCCCTCTCCCTCTCTATCTGTATATCGTATCTATCTCTATCTATGTCTATCTATCTTCGTATTCTATATAGTATAGTATATATATATATATACGTATATATATATTTATCTTTTATCTTCTGTCTGTCTATCTATCTAATCTATCTATCTATCTACTATCTATCTTATCTATCTATCTAATCTTTATCTATATATATAATAGAATAGATAGATAGATTAGATAGATAAGATAGATAGATAGATAGAAAGATATATATATATATATATATATATATTATATATATATATATATAATATTATATCTGTCCTAATGTAATTTCTCTCTCTCTCGATCTCTCCTCTCTCTCTCTCATCTCCTCTCCTTCTCCCTCTCTCTCTCTCTTCCTCGCTCTACTCTCTCTTCTCCTCGTCTCGGTCTCTCTCTCTCTCTCTCTCTTTCCTCTTTTTTCTTCTTTTCGTCTTTCTTCTTTCTCTTTCTCTTTCTCTCTCTCCTCCTCTCCTCTCTCTCTCTCTCTCGCATTCAATCTCCAAAGAAGTAATATATGATTTAGCCAAGCACCGCTTGCTTTTAAGACGGGGACAAAACCACTTGTGACGCCCCGTCGCGATTCGCTTTGGCAAACAAAAGCCGCGAATACAAAAGGAATAAAAAGGCCAGATTTTCCTCGGCTGTTCATAGACACTTGGGCTTC
This sequence comes from Penaeus vannamei, assembly GCF_003789085.1. Lineage (NCBI taxonomy): Eukaryota > Metazoa > Arthropoda > Malacostraca > Decapoda > Penaeidae > Penaeus > Penaeus vannamei. Next base: position 895,848 of record NW_020869641.1, on the reverse strand, counting down.
GTGTTACACTTTTCTTAAAGCCCAAAGCACCAGAGGCCGAGAGTTCGCCTGGCGACTCCGTTTTCATATTCGAAATGGTATAATAAAATCTTTTGTTGCCCGATGCAGCTTCTCGTAGATTTTTGGATTGTGTTTTTTTTTTTTTTTTTTTTACGTCTTTCCTTTTTTTTCTTTCTCTCTCTTCTCTCTTCTCTCTTCTTCTTCTTTCTTTTCTTTTTTTTTTTTCTTTTCTTTCTTTTCTTTTCTTTTCTATTTCTATTCTTTCTATTTCTTTCTATTCTATTCTATTCTCTTCTCTTCTCTCTTCTTTCTCTTTCTCTTCTCTTTCTTTCTTTTCTCTTCTCTTCTCTTTCTTCTTCTTCTCTCTCAAACACACACACACATACATACTCCTATACACCACACTCATCACTCACTCACTCCACTCACTCTCTGTCTCTGTCTTTGTCTGACCGACTGACTGACTGTCTCTCTTCCTGTCTGTTTGTCTCTTTCGTTTTTTTTTACCTCTCTGCCTGACACTCTCTCTCTCTCTTCTCTCTCTTCTCTCTCTCTCTATCCTCTCTCATCTCTCTCTCTCTCTCTCGTCTCTCTTTCTCTCTCTCTCTCTCTCTTCTCTCTCCTCTCTTTCTCTTCTCTTTCTCTTCTCTCTCTCTCTCTCTCTCTCTCTCTCTCTCTCTCTCTTTCTCTCTCTCTCTTCTCTCTCTCTCTCTCTTCTCTCTCTCTCTCTTTCTCTCTCTCTCTCTTTCTCTCTCTCTCTTTCTCTCTCTCTTCTCTTTCTCTTACTCTCTCTCTTATCTCTCTCTCTCTCTTTCTCTCTCCTCTCTTTCTCTCTCTCTGCTCTTTCTTCTCTCTTCTCTCTTTCTCTCTCATCTCTCTCTCTCTCTCTCTCTTATCTCTCTGCTCTCTCTTCCTCTCTCTCTCTTCTCTCATCTCTCTTCTCTCTCTTCTCTATGTAAGTAGTCCTGCTGAATAAGAATCGTGCAATGGAGATGCGCAAGCATCATGCATGACGACCTCTCGAGTATGATGGAGTATTTAAAGGAATTAATTCATTGAAATTTATGGTTACAGGTATTTCTGTAAAGGAAAATAACGCCTATAAAGGAAGCACAGCAAGTGGTTTAAGATAGTAGATGAGCGCTTGGGTTGTATCATGAAAGTGTTACTTCAAATGGGTCTTCAAGGAGGTTGTGATCCTGTTTCTTCTTCTGAGCTGCATATTTATATTATATATTATATATATATATATTCATAATTATTAAGAGAGAGGAGAGGAGAGAGAGTGATGGAGAGAGAGAGAGAGAGAGAAGAATGTTGTGGTGTTTTTGTGATTTAAGTGATTTGATGCGCGCCAGCATTGAACGAAAGTCAGAGCTAATACTGTATTTTCATGAATTATTCATTGGGAAATGCATCTTCAGAAAACTTAATAACAAAGAAATTGAGATCACAAACTCAGCCTGCCTTTGAAACGTCTCCAAACAAACGAATCCAAAGTTTTGGCCATTTACATATAACTTTTTTAATATCTTATTTAGATCTGCCAATTCCCTGAGCTACCCTTTCGTGGACCTCGATTTATTACCAATAAAAATGTTGTACCATACATGATATGCATAATATCATGTTTCTCATAATGGACATATATAATATATGTGTGTGTGTTGTGTCTTGTGTGTGTGTGTCGTTGTGGTGTGATGTGTGTGTGTGTTGTGTGTGTTGTGTGTAGTGTGTGTTGTCATACATACATATAATATATATATATATATATTATATTATATATATATTAGGAAGGAGAGAAGAGAGAGAGAGAGAGAGAGGAGGAGAGAGAGAGACAGAAGAGAGAGAGAGAGATTTGTGTGTGTTTTTTTTCTGCGAATAAAACAACGAAGGGAGGAACGAATATGTCGAGGCCTTTTCGCTGTATAGACCTCATTCAGGGCATTTATATGCTCTCGAACCAATACAGCAAAAAGGCCTTCGGTATATCCGTGTGTTTTCTTTCCCTTCGTTATTTCATTTTCAACATACACAACATGAATCTCGCACATAGATTCTGTCCGAGATTTGATCCCACCTGCTGTAACTTCCCTTTCATTCCAGTTTGTGCACTATCACGCCCCTCTCCATCATCATTATCATTTAAGTTTTCCTCTCTCTCTCTCTCTCTCTCTCAATCTCTTCTATCTCTCTCTCTCTCTCTCTCTCTCTCTCTCTCTCTCTCTCTCTCTCCTCCTCTCTCAATCTCTCTCTCTCTCTCTCTCCTCACCTCTCTCTCCCTCACTCCTCTCCTCTCTCCCTCTCCTTCCCTCTCCCTCTCCCTCTCACTCTCCCTCCCTCTCCCTTTCCCTCTCCCCTCTCTTCCCTCTCTCCCCCCTCATTCTCCCCCTCTCCCCCTCTCATCCCTCCCCCCTCCCCCTCCCCCTCTCCCCTCTCCCTCTCCTCCCTCCTCTCCCTCTCCCTCTCCCTCCCCCTCCCCCTCTCCCTCTCCCTCTCTCTCCCTCCCCCTCTCCCTCTCCCTCTCCTCCCCCCCTTCTCCCTCTCCCTCCCCTCCCCCTCTCCCTCCCCCTCTCCCTCTCTCCCTCTCCCCTCTCCCTCCCCCTCTCTTCCCTCTCTCCCTCTCTCCCTCTCCTCTCCCTCTCCCTCTCTTCCCTCTCCCTCCCCCTCTCCCTCTCCCTCTCCCTCTCCTCTCTCCCTCCCCCTCCCCCCCCTCTCATCTCCCAGGCCCATTCGAAACCCCCGAAGCAATTGATCCTCCAGTGGCTCGCCGGGTTAGTACATTCATGGTTTCCGCCGAAAGTATTACGGGAATAGATCTTTCCTCGCGACGTAAGTAATCTGTTTTAAGAGCCTAGAAGGATGATGCGTAGGTTGCGAAATCTATTGCGCTGATGCATTGCAACGTGAGACGGGAGAAACAACTTTTCCAGTCTGCAACAGATTTTTGCTTTTTGTGTTTATGATTAAACTGCTTTCGATTACCCGATTTTGATGTTTTTTATGTGTTTTTTTATTTGTTGTTTTTGTTTTTTTTTTGATGTGTTTTTTTTTGGTCTTTATCATTTGCTTGTTTGTTCATCTTTTTTTTTTTTTTTTCAAAATCATGTAGCAGAACAACTTCAGATTTTTATGTTTTCCCGACTTTTCTCTCCTTGCCTTTTTCTCTTCTCGAGTTATTTCTCTTCGTTTCTCTTTCTCGTGTCTGCGTTTGCAACCAATAGTGCATCAACATAGCTTCCTCTGCAATCACATAGCTGACGTACTTCCTTTTGCAACCATCATATATTCCCTTTGCAATCAACATAGCTTCCTCACCAAATAGCTTCCTCTGCAATCAACCACCATAGCTTCCTTTAGCTTCCTCTCAACCAAACATAGCTTCCTCTGCAACCAACATAGCTTCCTCTGCAACCAACATAGCTTCCTCTACAACCAACATAGCTTCCTCTGCAACCAACATAGCTTCCTCTACAACCACATAGCTTCCTCTGCAACCAACATTCCTCTGCTAGCTTCCTCTGCAACCAACATAGCTTCCTCTGCAACCAACATAGCTTCCTCTACAACCAACATAGCTTCCTCTGCACCAACCATAGCTTCCTCTGCAACCAACATAGCTTCCTCTACAACCAACATAGCTTCCTCTAAACCAACATAGCTTCCTCTACAACCAAACATAAGCTTCCTCTACAACCAACATAGCTTCCTTATTTCCTCTCAACCAACATAGCTTCCTTTTACAACCAACTTAGCTTCCTCTACAAAACCAACATAGCTTCCTTACAACCAACATAGCTTCCTCTACAACCAACATAGCTCTCTGCACTATGTGATGACGCCCCGTGGTACCGTGGTAACTCAACGTGTACTATTTATAACTGTTCCCCCACCCCCCCACCCCACCCCCCGCCTGGCCCATGCACCGTCGGACGGACCGCTAGAAGGCAGACCGAGATGGAGACAAAGGCAGAATTTACGAATGTGCTGTTGTAAATCAGGGGCCGCCATGGTATAGATGAAGATTTTTTTCTCTTTCTCTCTCTCTCTCTATCTATAATTTCTGTCTGTCTGTATGTCTGTCTGTCTGTCTGTCTTGTCTACCGTTCTTTTTTTCTCTGTTTGTGTATCTGTTTATTTGTCTATATATTTATTCTACTTATCTATGTCTGTCTTTGTCTCACGCTCTCTTTCTCCTTCTCACTCTTCTCTCGCACTCTCTCTCTCTCTCTCTCTCTCTCCCTCTCCCTCTCCCTCTCCCTCTCCCTCTCCCTCTCCCTCCTCCCTCTCCCTCTCCCTCTTCCCTCTCTCCCTCTCTCCTCTCTCTCTCTCTCTCTCTCTCTCTCTCTCTCTCTCTCCTCCCTCCCTCTCTCTCTCTCTCCTCCCCCCTCCCCTCCCTCCCTCCCTCCCCTCTCCTCTCTCTCTCTCTCTCTCTCTCCTCTCTCTTCTTCTCTCTCTCTCTCTCTCTCTCTCCTGTCTCCTCTCCCTCCCGTCTCTCTCTCTCTCTCTCTCTCTCTCTCTCTCCTCTCTCTCTCTCTCTCTCTCTCTCTCCTCTCCTCTCTCTCCTCCCTCCCCCCTCCCTCCCTCCCTCCTCCCTCCTCTCTTCTCTCTCTCTCTCTCTCTCTCTCTCTCTCCTCTCTCTCTCTCTCTCTCTCTTCCCTCCCTCCTCCTCCCTCCTTCCTCTCTCTCTCCTCTCTCTACCTCCCTCTCTCTCTCTCTCTCTCTCTCTCTCTCTCTCTCTCTCTCCTCTCTCCTCGTCTCATCTCTCTCTCCCTCTCCTTCTCTGTCTCTCTCATCGTCTCTCTGTCATCTCTCTCTCTCTCTCTCTCTCTCTCTCCTCCCACGAAGTTGATATCTCCGCGGGAACACTTGTTCGCCCATAAACTATACAACCAAGAGCGACTCTGAGATTGTGGTTTCGATAAGAACTCGCTATATCATCGCCTGCCTTCTCTTCTCCCCCTCTTTCCTTTCTTCCTCGTGTTATTATTGTCTGTTCCTCCCCCCCCACCCCACCCCCACCCCACCCCTTTTCAGCGTCCTTGGGTCGGGTGTAGTTCGTTCTTTCCTGCGTATTCGAGCGTTTCCGTAAAGGTGGTATGGGTATTTCAGTAATTCTTTTGGTCATTGAGGATATTATTTTACAGGGTTATAGTAAGTCGTATATATATATTTACATTTATACTTAACATGGTTATATAAATATAATATATATAGATAGATAGATTAGATAGATAGATAGATAATAGATGTATATTATATATAGATAGATAGATAGATGTATATATAGATATATAATATATATATATATATATATATATATATATATATATATATATATATATATATATATATATTATATATATGTGTGTGTGTGTGTGTGTGTGTGTATGTGTGTGTGTGTGTGTGTGTGTGTGGTGTGTGTGTGTGTGCGTGTGCGTTGCGTGCAGCGCGCGCATATGTATATAATATATGCAAGCACCCACATTGCATACACAAATATATAATAAGATAAGTATATATATATATATATATATATTATATATATATATATATATATATTATATTATAATATATAAAATGTTCTTCATATCATTTTTCGCCCTTCATTATTCTTCCTTTGACTTCAGCAAATGCTTGTGATAAGTAGCGCTGTGTCCGTTGTCTTCCTCCACGCCATGTACTTGATTATTGCATCTTATTTTACGATCATCATTGCAAAGTTCTTTTTATTCTGCCGTTCTTATTTTACGATCTTCATTGCAAAGTTCTTTTTATTCTGCCGTTCTTATTTTACGATCTTCATTGCAAAGTTCTTTTTATTTCTGCCGTTCTTATTTTTACGATCTTCATTGCAAAGTTCTTTTTTCTGCCGTTCTTATTTTACTATCTTCATTGCAAAGTTCTTTTTATTCTGCCGTTCTTATTTTACGATCTTCATTGCAAAGTTCTTTTTATTCTGCCGTTCTTATTTTACGATCTTCATTGCAAGGTTTTTCTTTCTTGCCGTTGTTGTTTTCGATTTCATTGCAAAGTCTTTTATTTCTGCCGTTCTTATTTTACGATCTTCATTGCAAAGTTCTTTTATTCTGCCGTTCTTATTTTACGATCTCATTGCAAAGTTCTTTTTCTTCTGCCGTCTTATTTTACGATCTTCATTGCAAAGTTCTTTTTATTCTGCCGTTCTACGATCTTCATTGCAAAGTTCTTTTTCTTCTGCCGTTCTTATTTTACGATCTTCATTGCAAAAGTTCTTTTATTCTGCCGTTCTTATTTTTACGATCATTGCAAAGTTCTTTTTCTTCTGCCGTTCTTATTTTACGATCTTCATTGCAAAGTTCTTTTTATTCTGCCGTTCTTATTTTACGATCTTCATTGCAAAGTTCTTTTTCTTCTGCCGTTCTTATTTTACGATCTTCATTGCAAAGTTCTTTTTATTTCTGCCGTTCTTATTTTACGATCTTCATTGCAAAGTTCTTTTTATTTCTGCCGTTCTTATTTTACGATCTGCATTGCAAAAGTTCTTTTTCTTCTGCCGTTCTTATTTTTATCTTCATTGCAAAGTCTTTTATTCTGCCGTTCTTATTTACGATTTCATGCAAAGTTCTTTTTATTCTGCCGTTCTTATTTTACGATCTTCATTGCAAAGTATTTTTTTTCTTTTTCATTCTGCCGTTGTTGTTTTACGATCTTCATTGCAAAGTTCTTTTTATTCTGCCGTTCTTATTTTACGATCTTCATTGCAAAGTTCTTTTTATTCTGCCGTTCTTATTTTACGATCTTCATTGCAAAGTTCTTTTTCTTCTGCCGTTCTTATTTTACGATCTTCATTGCAAAGTTCTTTTTCTTCTGCCGTTCTTATTTTACGATCTTCATTGCAAAGTTCTTTTTCTTCTGCCGTTCTTATTTTACGATCTTCATTGCAAAGTATTTTTTTTTCTTTTTCATTCTGCCGTTGTTGATTTTTATCATATCCTGAAAATCGCAATGAATTTACCTCTTTTTTTACCTCTTTTCCAATTTTGTGTCCAGGTCTCCCCCCTTTTTTTTTTATTCCTTCGTCCTCTATTCCTCCTTTTCGTCTTCCCTTCGCCACCCCCCTCCTCCCCCCCGTCTTTCGCTTTCCTTCTTCCTTGTACCCTGGCCTCATGGGGGTCTTATCCCCCCCCCCCTTGCGATGAAAGCGTTGGCGGGTCGTTCACCAGCACCGCCGCTCCTCCTCTTACTCCTCCTCTTCTTCTTCCTCCTCTCTTACCTCTTTCTTCTCTCTTCTTACTCCTCTTACTCCTCTTCTTACTCTTCTTCTTACTCTCTCTTTCCTCCTCCTTTCTCCTCCTCCTTTTTCCTCTCTTACTCCTTTCTTCTTCCTCCTCTTACTCTTTCCTTTTTCTTCTTCCTCCTCTTCACTCTTCCTTTCTTCCTCCTCCTCCTCCTCCTACTACTACTAATACTACTATCACTACTAATGTTACGATTACTTTGATTACTGCTGCTGTTGCTCCTCCTCATCATCAGCATCAGCACAGCAGCAGCAGCATCCACTTCCTCCTCCTCCTCTTCCTCCTTCTTTCTCCTCCTCTGCCTCCACTTCCTCTTCCTATTCTTGCTCTTCCTTCTCTTCCTCCTCATTCTCATCCTGCACTTCTTCTTCTCCTTCTCCTCCTCCTTCTCCTCTCCTTCTTCTCCTTCTCCTCCTTCCCCCCACTTCCCCCTCCTCCTCCTCCTCCTCCTATTCCTCTTCCTGTTTTCCCCCCTCCCCCTCCCCCCCCCTCCTCCTCCTCCTCTTATTCCTGTCCCCTTCTCCTCTTCCTCCTCCTTCCCCTCCCCCCTCCCCCCTATTCCTCTTCCTCCTCCTCCCTTCCTCCTCCTCCTCCTCCCCCCCCTCCTCCCTCCTCCTCCCTCCCCAGGTCTCGCGAAAGCACGTCTGCACCGGGATAGCGTCGCGCCTCATGATGCTGATGGCGGCGACCCTAATGACGTGGTGGTGAGGAGGCCCCTGGGGTGTGGAGTGGGCTAGGGGGGGGGGGAGGGATGGGGGAGGGTTAGGGGAGTGGGCTGGGGGGAAAGGTTGGTGGAGTGGGCTGGGGGAGTGGCTGGGGGGAAGGGGTGGGGGGAGTGGGGGGGGGAAAGGGGTGGGGGAGTGGGCTAGGGGGGAAGGGGCTGGGGGGAAGGGCTTGGGGGAAAGGGGTAGGGGGAAGGGGGTGTGGAGTGGGCTGGGGGGGGGTTGGGAGTGGGCTAGGGGGGAAAGGGTGTGGATTGGGCTGGGGGGAAAGGGATGTGGAGTGGGCTGGGGGATTGAACTGGAGGGGAAAGGGGTGGGGGAGTGGAATGCAGGAGTGGCTGTGGAGAGGGGCTGGGTGAGTGGGCTGGGGGGAAAGGGGTTGGGGAGTGGACTGGGGGGAGAGGGCCCTGATGATGATGGTCACGGTGTGTGTGTGTGTGTGTGTGTGTGTGTGTGTGTGTGTGTGTATGTGCGTGTGGCGTGCGTGCGTGCGTGTAAGTGTAAGTGTGTGTTTGTATGTGTGCTCTTAAATGGCTTTTGCTAGAGGTGGTGTTTGGAGAGACGAGAGAGAGGGGGAAGAGGAGGAGGAGGAGGAAGGAGGAGGAAGAGGAAGAGGAGGAGGAGGAGGAGGGAAGAACGGAAGCTGAGGAGGAGGAGGGGAAGAGGAAGAGGGAAGAGCGGAAGAGAGGAGAAGGAGAGGAGGGGGAAGAATGGAGGCGGAGGAGGTAGGAGGAAGAGGAAGAGGAGGAGGAAGAGGAAGAGGAGGAGGAGGAGGGGAAGAACGGAGGAGGAGGAGAGGAGAGGAGGAGGAGAGGGGAGGAGGAGGAGGAGGGAGGGAGGAGAGGAGAGGGGAAGAACGGAAGCGGAGGAGGAGGAGGGGAAGAACGGAAGAGGAAGAGGAAGAGGAGGAGGAAGGAGGGGAAGAACGGAAGCGGAGAGCGAGGAGGAGGAGAGGAAGGGAAGAACGGAAGGCGGAGGAGGAGGAGGAGGAGAGGAAGGGAAGAAGCGGAAGGCGGGAGGAGGAGGAGGAAGAGGAAGAGGGGAAGAAACGGAAGCGGAGGAGGAGGAGGAGGAGGAGGGGAAGAACGGAAGCGGAGCGTGATGAAAGTTGAGGGGTGTGAGGGATAACGTGACGCGAGAGCGGAGTGGCATGCAAGGGTCGAGGAGAATGGGCATCGTAAGGGGGGGGGGCCAATAGGTACATCATAAGGGGGGGGCTAGGTTCATCATAGGGGGGGCGGAGAGGTACATATAGGGGGGGCCGGTCGGGATAGGTACATCAATAGAGGGGGTGGGGCGCGATAGGTCCATCATAGGGGGGACATCATAGGGGGGGGGGCGGATAGGTACATCATAGGGGGGGAGTCCGGGAGTGGTACATCATAGGGGGGAGGGGATAGGTACATCATAGGGGGGGGAGTCGGGAGTGGTACATCATAGGGGGGAGGGGATAGGTACTCATATGGGGGGGGGGAGTACGGGAGTGGTCATCATAGGGGGGAGGGGAGTAGGTACATCATAGGGGGGGGCGGATAGGGACATCATCATAGTACATATAAAGGGGGGGCGAATAGGTACATCATAAGGGGGGGGCGGTCGGGTAGGTAACATGATAGAGGGGGGTGGGGCGGACATCATAGGGGGGGCAATAGGTACATTCAATAAGGGGAGGGGCGGATAGGTTTCATGCAATGGGGGAGGGAATAGGTACATCATAGAGGGGGGTGGTGGCGGCGGGAGGGGTACATCATAGGGGGGAGGGAATAGGTACATCATAGGGGGAGGGATAGGTACATTCAATATGGGGGGGGCGGAGAGGTACTCATAGGGGGGGGGGATAGGGTAGCATCATAGGGGGGATAGGTACATCATAGAGGGGGGTGGGGCGGGATAGGTACATCATAGGGGGGGAATAGGTACATCATAGAGGGGTGGGGGCGGATAGGTAAGTCATAGGGGGGAGGGATAGGTACATATAGGGGGGGGATTAGGTACATCATAGGGGGGATAGGTACATCATAGAGGGGGGTGGGGGCGGATAAGGTACAGCATCATAGGGGGGGATAGGTACATCATTAGGGGGGGGTGGAGTCGGAGTGGTACATCATAAGGGGGGGGGCGGATAGGTACATCATAGGGGGGCAGAGAGTACATCATAAGGACATCATAATATGAATATAATAGTAAAAAATAAACAAAAATCACAACCACAACAAAAGGAATCTTCGTCACCTGCAATTTTAGCGTCGCCATAGACACATAGAGTCGACCTCTCCTAAGACTTTGCACGTTATCTGCGACCTAAACCACAAAGAGCGTGTGATCAGCGGCGTGTCGAGTGGCGAGAGGTCATCCTGGCCGCTATTGTCAGTAAGTCTGAAATGTCCTCACGGTTAGCGGTATCGCCAAGGGGAAACTGTAATAACGGGTGGAATGAGGTGGTGTCTTCGAGCGGCGGCTTGCGCCCTGCTCTGCTCTCTCTTTTGCCTCTCTCCGCTCTCGCTGCGCGATCTCTTTGCGTTCTGCATTCCTCTTATTCTTCTTCACATCTCTCTTCGTTATCTTTGCTGCTCCTCGCTTTCGCTCGCTTCTCTAAAGTCTCTCTCTCTCAATCTCTCTCTCGCTTCGCTAGGCTCTCTCTCCTGCCTCATCTCTCATCCATCACTCCTCACTATCTTGCCTCTCGTCTCTCTCTCTCATCGCCTCTCTCTCTTCTCTCATCGTACGTTTCTCTCTCTGTCTCGAAAGTTTCTCTCGTCTCTCTCGCATCTCTCTCCCGG
>NW_020869641.1:883424-884815 GCF_003789085.1 Penaeus vannamei | reverse complement strand
AAAGGAGAAAGGGTTAAAGAGGCGACCACCGCGGATTCTGTGAGAGGAGAACAAGGATGCGGAGAAAAGGAGAGAAAGGGTTAAAGAGCGTCCACCGTGGATTCTGTGGAGGAGAACAAGGATGCGAGAAAGGAGAGAAAGGGTTAAACAGTACCACCGCGGATTCTGTGGGAGGAGAACAAGGATGCAGAGAAAGGAAGAGAAGGGTTAAAGAGGCGACCACCGCGGATTCTGTGGGAGGAGAACAAGGATGCGGAGAAAAGGAGAGAAAGGGTTAAACAGACGTCCACCGTGGATTCTGTGAGAGGAGAACAAGGATGCAGAGAAAAGGAGAGAAAGGGTTAAAGAGGCGACCACCGCGGATTCTGTGGGAGGAGAACAAGGATGCGGAGAAAAGGAGAGAAAGGGTTAAAGAGGCGACCACCGCGGATTCTGTGGGAGGAGAACAAGGATGCGGAGAAAAGGAGAGAAAGGGTTAAAGAGGCGTCCACCGCGGGATTCTGTGGGAGGAGAACAAGGATGCAGAGAAAAGGAGAGAAAAGGGTTAAGAGCGTCCACCGAATTCTGTGGGAGGAGAACAAGGATGCGGAGAAAAGGAGAGAAAGGGTTAAAGAGACGTCCACCGCGGATTCTGTGAGAGGAGAACAAGGATGCGGAGAAAAGGAGAGAAAAGGGTTAAGAGGCGACCACCGCGGATTCTGTGGGAGGAGAACAAGGATGCGGAGAAAAAGGAGAGAAAGGTTAAAGAGGCGACGCGATTCTGTGGGAGGAGAACAAGGATGCGGAAAAGGAGAGAAAGGGTTAAAGAGCGTCCACCGTGGATTCTGGTGGGAGGAGAACAAGGATGCAGAGAAAAGAGAAAAGGGTTAAAGAGACGTCCACCGCGGATTCTGTGAGAGGAGAACAAGGATGCGAGAAAGGAGAGAAAGGGTTAAAGAGACGCCCACCGCGGATTCTGTGGGAGGAGAACAAGGATGCGGAGAAAAGGAGAGAAAGGGTTAAAGAGACGTCCACCGCGGATTCTGTGGGAGGAGAACAAGGATGCGGAGAAAAGGAGAGAAAGGGTTAAGAGTCCACCGTGGATTCTGTGGGAGGAGAACAAGGATGGCGAGAAAAGGAGAGAAAGGGTTAAACGAGGCGACCACCGCGGATTCTGTGGGAGGAGAAACAAGGATGCGGAGAAAGGAGAGAAAGGGTTAAATAGACGTCCACCGGGATTCTGTGGAGGAGAACAAGGATGCGGGAGAAAAGGAGAGAAAGGGTTAAAGAGCGACCACCGCGGATTCTGTGGGAGGAGACAAGGATGCGGAGAAAAGGAGAGAAGGGTTAAAGACGACCACGCGGATTCTGTGGGAGGAGAACAAGGATGCAGAGAAAAGGAGAGAAAGGGT
>NW_020869641.1:868424-878424 GCF_003789085.1 Penaeus vannamei | reverse complement strand
TTCGATTAAACTGTTATCCCAGACCCGAGCTGAAGAACATGACGTCACGATGTTGTAAAATAAATGAATAAACAAATGAATAAAAATACAGAGTATAAAAATGCGGAATAAGTACAATAATATATAAAATGCGGAATAGATGAAAAAAGTGTATATATAAAAGCGAAAGAAAAGTTAAAAAAACGGCCGTGTAATCTGTAGAAGATGGTTAACCTCGCGTCGCCATAACTCGAGGCAGCGTAAGAACGACGCGACGCCATCTTAATTTGGCGGGAAAATTCGCTTCGTGCGTAATATAGAAGAATTAACCCGAGATCCACCAAGTTTCGCGAGCAAGCACGTCCGAGTCTGGTAATCCCTGTAATTCTTTCTTATAAATTAATATGAAATTCTTTTGGGGGGAGATTCTTTCTTTTATAAATCAATATGAAATTCTTTTTTTTGGGGGGAAGAGAAAATTTGATTTGAGCGTAAAAGGGCTTGCATGCGCCGGCGATAATGCGCGGGTGATTTTGGAAAGCGGACTTGTGAATTTATTAACTTTTTGGCCTCAAAGCATGGCGCAACAGCTAATCAAATTGAATCTTTTAGAGAAAAAAAATCTGGCTGTGTTGTACAGGTTTGAAAGGAAGATGGTACGGGTTCACACACGCACATACAGAGAGACAGACAGACAGACAGACAGACAGACAGATAGACGGAGACAGAGAGAGGAATAAATGAAAAAGAGAGAGAGAAATGGAGAGAGACATCGGTGTCTGTGAATTTTAATTTATAACATACATCATACATATATATTATATATATACAGTATATATATGTTGTGTGTAAGTGTAAGTGTATGTGTCCTGTGTGTATGTGTGTAAAAAGGCACATAGACAGGGAGACAGACAGATGAATAAAGACAGAGGTAAAACAGAAGAAGACAGACAGGAACGTATATATAAGCAGCCGACAGACAAATAGGCAGAGAGAGAGAGAGAAAGAGAAAGAAAGAAAGACAAATGGAGAATGAGAGCGAGAACATGCCAACAGAGAGGAAGAGGAAGAGAAACAGCGAGAGATAAGGACAGAAAAGAAGAGTGAGTGAGTCTTTGAAATATAAGGGAGGGGGGGAGGCTGTGATAGAAGAGGGAGATAGCAGACAGAAGAATAAAAGATAAGAAAAGAGAAAACCTCCGCTTGGCTGCGAGATGTGACTCGTTCATTTCGTGAATTACGATAACTGTTCACAAACTCAGGCAAAAAGTGAGGATATTCGTTTCAGTGAGGATATTCGAGCAAAAGGAGGATATTCATTTCCAGTGAGGATATTCGAGGCAAAAAGGGAAGGATATTCGCAGGAGGATATTCGAGCAAAAGGAAGATATTCGTTTCCAGAGGATATTCGAGCAAAAGGGAGGATATTCATTTCAGTGAGGAATATTCGAGGCAAAAGGAAGGATATTCCGAGCAAAAGGAAGGATATTCCCGAGGAGGATATTCGAGCAAAGGGGATATTCGGAGGATATTCGAGCAAAAGGAAGGATATTCACCAAGGAGGATATTCGAGTGAGGATATTCGAGCAAAGGAGGATATTCAAAGGATTTCGAGCAAAAGGAAGGATATTCGATTTCAGTGAGGATATTCGAAAAAGGAAGGATATTCGAGCAAAAAGGAAGGCCAGTGAGGATATTCGAGCAAAAGGAAGGATATTCGAAGGAGGATATTGAGCAAAAGGATAGGAGGATATTCGAGCAAAAGGGAGGATATTCATTTCGGAGGATATTCGGCAAAGGAAGGATATTCGGAGCAAAGGAGGATATTCGAGCAAAAGGATATTCGGGAGGATATTCGAGCAAAAGGAAGGATATTCAGTGAGGATATTCGAGCAAAAAGGAAGAGAGATATTCGAGCAAAGGAAGATATTCGACAAAAGAAGGATATTCGGGAGGATATTCGAGCAAAAGGGAGGATATTCGAGCAAAAGGAAGGATATTCGAGCAAAAGGAAGGATATTCGAGCAAAAGGGAGGATATTCGTTTCAGGAGGATATTCGAGCAAAAGGAGGATATTCGAGCAAAAAGGAGCAATATTCGAGCAAAAGGAGGATATTCGAGTGAGGATATTCGGGCAAAAAGGAGGATATTCGAGCAAAAGGGAGGATATTCGAGCAAAAGGAAGGATATTCGAGCAAAAGGGAGGATATTCGAGCAAAAGGAAGGATATTCGAGCAAAAGGGATATTCGGGAGGATATTCGAGCAAAAGGGAGGATATTCGAGCAAAAGGAAGGATATTCGAGCAAAAGGAAGGATATTCGAGCAAAAGGGAGGATATTCGAGCAAAAGGAAGGATATTCGGGAGCAAAAAGGGAGGATATTCGAGCAAAAGGGAAGGATATTCGGAGGATATTCGAGCAAAAGGGAGGATATTCGAGCAAAAGGAAGGATATTCGAGCAAAAGGGAGGATATTCGAGCAAAAGGGAGGATATTCGGAGGATATTCGAGCAAAGGGAGGATATTCGAGCAAAAGGGAGGATATTTCGAGCAAAAGGAAGGATATTCGAGCAAAGGAAGGATATTCGAAGGATATTCGAGCAAAAGGGAGGATATTCGAGCAAAAGGAAGGATATTCGAGCAAAAGGAAGGATATTCAAAAGGGAGGATATTCGGGCAAAAGGAAGGATATTCGGGAGGATATTCGAGCAAAAGGGAGGATATTCGAGCAAAAGGGAGGATATTCGCTTCCAGTGAGGATATTCGAGCAAAAGGGAGGATATTCGAGCAAAAGGAAGGATATTCGAGCAAAAGGAAGGATATTCGTTTCCAGTGAGGATATTCGGGCAAAAGGGAGGATATTCGAGCAAAAGGGAGGATATTCGAGCAAAAGGGAGGATATTCGAGCAAAAGGGAGGATATTCGAGCAAAAGGATATTCGAAAGGAGGATATTCGAGCAAAAGGGAGGATATTCGAGCAAAAGGAAGGATATTCGAGCAAAAGGAAGGATATTCGAGCAAAAGGGAGGATATTCGAGCAAAAGGAAGGATATTCGAGCAAAAGGAAGGATATTCGAGCAAAAGGATATTCGAGCAAAAGGAGGATATTCGAGCAAAAGGAAGGATATTCGAGCAAAAGGGAGGATATTCGAGCGAGCAAAGGAGGATATTCGAGCAAAAGGGAGGATATTCGAGCAAAAGGGAGGTATTCGAGCAAAGGGAGGATATTCGAGCAAAAGGAAGGATATTCGAGCAAAAGGAAGGATTTCGAGCAAAAAGGGAGGATATTCGAGCAAAGGGAAGGATATTCGAGCAAAAGGAAGGATATTCGAGCAAAAGGGAGGATTCGAGCAAAAGGGAGGATATTCGAGCAAAAGGAGGGAGGATATTCGAGTGAGGATATTCGAGCAAAAGGAAGGATATTCGAGCAAAAGGAAGGATATTCAAAAGGGAGGATGAGCAAAAGGAAGGATATTCGAGCAAAAGGAAGGATTTCGAGCAAAAGGAAGGATATTCGGCAAAGGGAGGATATTCGAGCAAAAGGGAGGATATTCCCAGGAGGATATTCGGCAAAAGGAAGGATATTCGAGCAAAAGGAAGGATGAGCAAAAATTTCGAGCAAAAGGGAGGATATTCGAGCAAAAGGAAGGATATTCGAGCAAAAGGAAGGATATTCGAGCAAAAGGAAGGATATTCGAGCAAAAGGGAGGATATTCGAGCAAAAGGGAGGATATTCGAGTGAAGGATATTCGAGCAAAAGGAAGGATATTCGAGCAAAAGAAGGATATTCAAAAGGAGGATATTCGAGCAAAAGGAGGATCGAGCAAAAGGAAGGATATTCGAGCAAAGGAAGGATATTCGAGGCAAAAAGGGAATGGGGAGGATATTATTCGAGCAAAAGGGAGGATATTCGAGCAAAGGAAGGATATTCGAGCAAAAGGGAGGATATTCGAGCATATTCGAGCAAAAGGGAGGATATTCGAGCAAAAGGGAGGATTTCGAGCAAAAGGGAAGGATATTCGAGCAAAAGGGAGGATATTCGAGGGAAGGATATTCGAGCAAAAGAGGAGAAAGGAGGATATTCGAGCAAAAGGAAGGATATTCGAGCAAAGGGAGGATATTCGAGCAAAAGGGAGGATATTCGAGCAAAAGGAAGGATATTCGAGCAAAAGGGAGGATATTCGGGCAAAGGAAGGGATATTCGAGGCAAAAGGGAGGGATATTGAGCAAAGGGAGGATATTCGAGCAAAAGGGAAGGATATTCGAGCAAAAGGGGAGGATAATTCGAGCAAAAGGAAGGATATTCGAGCAAAAAGGGAGGATATTCGACAAAGGGAAGGATATTCGAGCAAAAGGAATATTCGAGAAAAGGGAGGATATCGAGCAAAAGGGAGATATTCGAGCAGGGAGGATGTTCGAGCAAAAGGGATATTTCGAGCAAAAGGAGGATATTCTTTCGATTCGAAAAAGGAAGGATATTCGAGCAAAAGGGGAGGAATATATCGAGAAAGGAGGATATTCNAGCAAAAGGAGGATATTCGAGCAAAAGGAAGGATATTCGAGGAGGATATTCGAGCAAAAGGGAGGATATTCGAGCAAAAGGAAGGATATTCGAGCGCAAAAGGAAGGATATTCGAGCAAAAGGGAAGGATATTCGAGCAAAAGGAAGGATATTCGAGCAAAAGGGAGGATATTCGAGCAAAAGGGGAGGATATTTATTCGAGCAAAAGGAAATTCCGGATATTCGAGCAAAGGAAGGATATTCAAAAGAGGATATTCGAGCAAAAGGGAGATATTCGAGCAAAAGGAGGATATTCGAGCAAAAGGAAGGATATTCGAGCAAAAGGAAGGATATTCGAGCAAAAGGGAGGAATTCATATTCGAGCAAAAGGAGGATATTCGAGCAAAAAGGAGGATATTCGAGCAAAAGGAGGATATTCGAGCAAAAGGGAGGATATTCGAGCAAAAGGAAGGATATTCGAGCAAAAGGAAGGATATTCGAGCAAAAGGGAGGATATTCGAGCAAAAGGAGGATATTCGAGCAAAAGGGAGGATATTCGAGCAAAAATAAGGGAGGATATTCGAGCAAAAGGGAGGATATTCGAGCAAAAGGAAGGATATTCGAGCAAAAGGAGGATATTCGAGCAAAAGGGAGGATATTCGAGCAAAAGGGAGGATATTCGAGCAAAAGGAAGGATATTCGAGCAAAAGGGAGGATATTCGAGCAAAAGGGAGGATATTCGGAGCAAAAAGGATATTCGAGCAGATATTAGGATATTCGAGCAAAAGGAAGGATATTCGAGCAGGATATTCGAGCGAAAGGGAGGATATTCGAGCAGGATATCGAGGAAGGATATTCGAGCAAAAGGAGGATAAGGAGGATATTCGAGCAAAAGGAGGATATTCGAGCAAAAGGAAGGATATTCGAGTGAGGATATTCGAGCAAAAAGGGCAAAAGGATATTCGAGCAAAAGGAAGGATATTCGGGCAAAAGGGAGGATATTCGAAAAAAGGATATTTCGAGCAAAAGGGAGGATATTCGAGCAAAAGGAGGATATTCGAGCAAAAGGAGGATATTCGAGCAAAAGGGAGGATATTCGAGCAAAAGGAAGGATATTCGAGCAAAAGGGAGGATATTCGAGCAAAAGGAGGATATTCGAGCAAAAGGGAGGATATTCGAGCGATATTCGAGCAAAAGGGAGGATATTCGAGCAAAAGGGATGATATTCGAGCAAAAGGGAGGATATTCGAGCAAAAGGGAGGATATTCGAGCAAAAGGGAGGATATTCGAGCAAAAGGAGGATATTCGAGCAAAAGGGAGGATATTCGAGCAAAGGGAGGATATTCGAGCAAAAGGGAGGATATTCGAGCAAAAGGAAGGATATTCGAGCAAAAGGGAGGATATTCGAGCAAAAGGGAGGATATTTCGAGCATATCGAGGAAAAGGGAGGATATTCGAGCAAAAGGAGGAATTTATTCGAGGCTCGAGCAAAAGGGAGGATATTCGAGCAAAAGGGAGGATATTCGAGCAAAAGGGAGGATATTCGAGCATTTCGAGCAAAAGGAGGATATTCGAGCAAAAGGGAGGATATTCGAGCGAGAAAGGAAGGATATTCGAGCAAAAGGAAGGGAGCAAAAGGGAGGATATTCGAGCAAAAGGGAAGGATATTCGAGCAAAAGGGAGGATATTCGAGCAAAAGGAAGGATATTCGAGGAGGATATTCGAAAAGGGAGGATATTCGAGCAAAAGGAAGGATATTCGAGCAAAAGGGAGGATATTCGAGCAAAAGGGAGGATATTCGAGCAAAAGGAAGGATATTCGAGCAAAAGGGAGGATATTCGAGGAAAAGGAAGGATATTCGAGCAGGATATTCGAGCAAAAGGGAAGGATATTCGAGCAAAAGGGAGGATATTCGAGCAAAAGGAGGATATTCGAGCAAAGAGGATATTCGAGCGATATTCGAGCAAAAGGAGGATATTCGGCAAAAGGAGATATTCGAGCAAAAGGGAGGATATTCGAGCAAAAGGAAGGATATTCGAGCAAGAAGGATATTCGAGCAAAAGGGAGGATATTCGAGCAAAAGGAGAGGATATTCGAGCAAGGATATTCGAGCAAAAGGAGGATATTCGAGCAAAGGAAGGATATTCGAGCAAAAGGGAGATAAGGATATTCGAGCAAAGGAGGATATTCGAGCAAAAGGGAGGATATTCGAGCAAAAGGGGGATATTCGAGCAAAAGGAGGATATTCGAGCAAAAGGGAGGATATTCGGCAAAAGGAAGGAATATTCGAGCAAAAAGGAAGGATATTTCGAGCAAAAAGGGAGGATATTCGAGCAAAAGGGAGGATATTCGAGCAAAAAGGAGAGATATTCGAGCAAAAGGAGGATATTCGAGCAAAAGGAAGGATAAAAAGGAGGATATTCGAGCAGGATATTCGAGCAGGATATTCAAAAGGAGGATATTCGAGCAAAAAAGGCAAAAGGAGGATATTCGAGAGGAGGATATTCGAGCAAAAGGGAGGATATTCGAGCAAAAGGATATTCGAGCAAAAGGGAGGATATTCGATATTCGAGCAAAAGGAAGGATATTCGAGCAAAGGAGGATATTCGGCAAAAGGGAGGATATTCGAGCAAAAGGGAGGATATTCGAGCAAAAGGAAGGATATTCGAGCAAAAGGGAGGATATTCGAGCAAAAGGGAGGATATTCGAGCAAAAGGGAGGATATTCGAGCAAAAGGAAGGATATTCAGCAAAAGGGAGGATATTTCGAGCAAAAGGGAGGATATTCGAGCAAAAGGGAGGATATTCGAGCAAAAGGAGGATATTCGAGCAAAAGGGAGGATATTCGAGCAAAAGGGAGGATATTCGAGCAAAAGGAGGATATTCGAGCAAAGGGAGGATATTCGAGCAAAAGGAGGATATTCGAGCAAAAGGGAGGATATTCGAGCAAAAGGGAGGATATTCAAAAAGGGATATTCGAGCAAAAGGGAGGATATTCGAGCAAAAGGGAGGATATTCGAGCAAAAGGAAGGATATTCGAGCAAAAGGGAGGATATTCGAGCAAAAGGGAGGATATTCGAGCAAAAGGAGGATATTCGAGCGAGGATATTCGAAAAGGGAGGATATTCGAGCAAAAGGAAGGATATTCGAGCAAAAGGGAGGATATTCGAGCAAAAGGAAGATATTCGAGCAAAAGGAAGGATATTCGAGCAAAAGGAAGGATATTCGAGCAAAAGGAAGGATATTCGAGCAAAAGGAAGGATATTCGAGCAAAAGGAGGATATTTCGAGCAAAAGGAAGGATATTCGAGCAAAAAGGAAGGTGCAAAAGGGAGGATATTCGAGCAAAAGGAAGGATATTCGAGCAAAAGGGAGGATATTCGAGCAAAAGGAGGATATTCGAGCAAAAGGGAGGATATTCGAGCAAAAGGGAGGATATTCGAGCAAAAGGGAGGATATTCGAGCAAAAAGGGATATTCGAGCAAAAAGGAAGGATATTCGAGCAAAAGGGAGGATATTCGAGCAAAAAGATATTCGAGCAAAAGGAAATTCGAGCAAAAGGAGGATTCGAGCAAAAGGAGGATATTCGAGCAAAAGGAAGGATATTCGAGCAAAAGGAGGATATTCGAGCAAAAAGGGAAGGATATTCGAGCAAAAGGGAGGATATTCGAGCAGGATATTCGAGCAAAAGGGAGGATATTTCGAGCAAAAGGGAGGATATTCGAGCAAAAGGAAGGATATTCGAGCAAAAGGGAGGATAAGGAGGATATTCGAGCAAAAGGGAGGATATTCGAGCAAAAGGGAGGATATTATTCGAGCAGGATATTATTCGAGCAAAAGGAGGATATTCGAGCAGGGAGGATATCGAGCAAAAAGGATATTCGAGCAAAAGGAGGATATTCGAGCAAAAGGAAGGATATTCGAGCAAAAGGGAGGATATTCGAGCAAAAGGGAGGATATTCGAGCAAAAGGAAGGATATTCGAGCAAGCAAAAGGAAGGATATTCGAGCAAAAGGAAGGATATTCGAGCAAAAGGGAGGATATTCGAGCAAAAGGGAGGATATTCGAGCAAAAAGGATATTCGCAAAAGGGGATATTCGAGCAAAAGGAGGATATTCGAGCAAAAGGAAGATATTCGAGCAAAGGGAGGATTCGATATTCGGGCAAAAGGAAGGATATTCGAGCAAAAGGAAGGATATTCGAGCAAAAGGGAGGATATTCGAGCAAAAGGAAGGATATTCGAGCAAAAGGAAGGATATTCGAGCAAAAGGGAGGATATTCGAGCAAAAGGAAGGATATTCGAGCAAATTCGAGCAAAAGGGAGGATATTCGAGAAAGGGAGGATATTCGAGCAAAAGGAATATTCGAGCAAAAGGAGGATATTCGAGCAAAAGGAGGATATTCGAGCAAAAGGGAGGATAAGCAAAAGGAAGGATATTCGAGCAAAAGGGAGGATATTCGAGCAAAAGGGAGGATATCGAGCAAAAGGAAGGATATTCGAGCAAAAGGGAGGATATTCGAGCAAAAAGGGATATTCGAAAAAAGGAGGATATTCGAGCAAAAGGAAGGATATTCGAGCAAAAGGAGGATATTCGAGCAAAAGAGAGGATATTCGAGCAAAAGGAGGATATTCGAGCAAAAAGGGCAAAAGGAGGATATTCGAGCAAAAGGGAGGATATTCGAGCAAAAGGAAGGATATTCGAGCAAAAGGGAGGATATTCGAGCAAAAGGGAGGATATTCGAGCAAAAGGGAGGATATTCGAGCAAAAGGAAGGATATTCGAGCAAAAGGGAGGATATTCGAGCAAAAGGGAGGATATTCGAGCAAAAGGGAGGATTCGAGCAAAAGGAGGAGGATATTCGAGCAAAAGGAAGGATATTCGAGCAAAGGAGGATTTCGAGCAAAAGGAGGATATTTCGAGCAAAAGGGAGGATATTCGAGCAAAAGGGAGGATAAGGAGGATATTCGAGCAAAAGGGAGGATATTCGAGCAAAAGGAAAGGATATTCGAGCAAAAGGAAGGATATTCGAGGAAGGCATATTCGAGCAAAGGAAGGATAGCAAAGGGAGGATATTCGAGCAAAAGGAGGATATTCGAGCAAAAGGGAGGATAGGGAGGATATTCGAGCAAAAGGGAGGATAGAGCAAAAAAGGATATTCGAGCAAAAGGGAGGATATTCGGGCAAAAGGGAGGATATTCGAGCAAAAGGGAGGATATTCGAGCAAAAGGGAGGATATTCGAGAGGATAGGCAAAGGGAGGATTTGAGCAAAAGGGAGGATATTCGAGCAAAAGGAAGGATATTCGAGCAAAAGATATTCGAGCAAAAGGGAGGATATTCGGCAAAAGGAGGATAGGGAGGATAAAGATATTCGAGCAAAGGGAGATAAAAAGTGAGGATATTCGAGTGAGGATATTCGGGCGAGGATATTCGAGGATATTCGAGAAAAAGGAAGGATATTCGAGCAAAAGGAAGGATATTCGAGAAAAAGGAAGGATATTCGAGAAAAAGGAAGGATATTCGA
>NW_020869641.1:848424-858424 GCF_003789085.1 Penaeus vannamei | reverse complement strand
GATCTCCTCCGTGTCACCCCAGGCTTTCGAGGGTGTGAAGTTGCAAAATCTGTGAGTATAGATGGAGCTTGCAAATGCAGGAAAAGTCATTCCCATCGCTGTCTTTCTTCGTGCATGGACATATTTTATTGCGTTTGTTCTCGTACAGGTCATTGACATACACACCTGTGCCTAATTAGCTGTTTTAACACCTGTATGACGATATGTGTTGCATCACAGCGCTTACACATATGCGGACAATTAGCCTGGGATCCAGTGGTAAACTATGTGTGTGATGTATATGGATAATTAGCTGAATGCTTATATAATCATAAAGTATACTATAAGACTGAAAAATACCTAGTTAAGAAGTGAAACCATAAAACGTGGAATAGGTCTTAACAAAATTTCCCACCGGTCGTGTTACTTCTCTCCCCCGGTTAATGTTCCAGCAGCCGCTACGCCCCTTCCTCTTTAATTAAGGATGCCCACGCCCTCCCCCATTCAGGCATGCCACCCCCCCTTACCCATTCATTCATACCCTACCTCCCCTCGTTAGATATATCACCTCCCACATTGAGGCATGCCAAGACCTACCCTGTTCGGACATACCCATCTCCTGCATTTAGGGATACCCACTTTCCCCCCCTATCTAGGCATGCCCATCCCTCCCTCATCCCGGCATCCCCGCCCGCCCCCGCCCTCTCTCGGCATGCCTCCTGCAGTCCAGAATCCTTCCCATTCCTGTGCATTTCCACCCTCCCTTTCCAACCTGCAGTCCAAGCAGGTTTAAAAAAAAAAGTGTTTCATCATCGCCGCCTTCCGTGGATAAATCAAGTGCCTGTGGTAGAGTAGCCTCCTTCTCCTCCTTCCGTAGATACCTTGACAACAACCAGCTGGTAGGATTGGTTGCTGGGTCGCTGCCGGACACCCTGGCGGAGCTGTCTCTCGAGGACAACTTCTTCATTACTATCCCGCCAGCTGTGTCGCTCATTCGTGACTTGCAGTTGCTGTAAGTATCATCATCCCCTCTCCCTCCTCCCCTTTACAAAAGAAATCTAATAATTTTGTAACTTAATTAGTGCAAGACGGAAGGACAGGAAAAGATATTTACACAAAGTAAGTTTATGGTAAGATGTCTCGCCTTTGAGTGAATCTGTCAGAAAGGGAGCTTTAATTACCTTTCCCATTATGTATATAATTAAGTCTACGCACCTTGTACATGTACCCTTTACTTGTTAGATATTAATATCCGTGTTTTTCTATCCATCTCCCCCCGACATGCTTTTCCCTGAGGCTACAAATACCCATTATAAATAAGTACTACAAAAAGGTCTATACATTCCCATTATCCCTTCTTAACGTGCACAGACCTATACTTTACGATGTAGCTATGTAAATCTCACATTATTCCCCGAGAATTAATGTTATGTCCACGCTCCTGTTGTAAGGATAGAGAGAGTGCGGCGGCAGAGGTAATTAAATTGATAGATGAATTTGTAGAGAGAGAGAGAGAGAGAGAGAGAGAGAGAGAGAGACAGAGAGAGAGAGAGAGAGAGAGACAAGACAGACAGAAGACAGACAGACAGACAGACAGACAGAGGAGAGAGAGAGAAATAAAATGCATATTTCGAAGGTATATAGGGTACTGCATATATAGGAAGACAGGGGAAACTGTATATGAACAAAAATACTTTGGAAGTGTGTGTGTGTGTGTGTGTGCAGTAAATAGTAAGATATGGTATAGGGAACTTCATAGAGAGAATACATAAATTATATATATTTATATGAAGAAATGGGGACAAAATAAAATTACATAAAATGAGAGAAAATACATTGTATAATCAGCATACATAAAGATAGGACTTTTGGAACTTCATGTAAAAGGATGAACACAGAGAAAATTCTGGATAAGAAAGAACATAATAAACTATGCATGATGAAACTGCCCAATAAAGATATAAGATAGGAAACGAGGTATATAAAAGAGAAGAACAGAATAAACCGCCTATATATATAGAGAGAGAGGTGATAAAGAAAAAACTACACAGGAAGGGAGAAACAAATAGATGTTTGTTTTGTGTTGAGCAGGGCAAAATAATCTAATGAGAGATGACGTGGAATAAACTATAGACATAGAGAGTACATGGAAAACTGTATATAGAGATAGGACAATGGAAACTCCATATAAATCCAAAAGACAATGGAGACTACGGAAGTATAGAAAGAGAGGACAAAGAATATTTATTTAGAGAGAGGGGAGATGGAGAGAGGACAGAATAAACTGCACAGGATGGAGACAGGAGAGAGTGGGGCCCAGACTGACAGGAATGCAACGACATGACGGTACAGCTCAACAGGAAAAAAAGACAGAAGACAGAACCTGCATGCAACGACAGGGCGAACAGGACAGACTACAAGAACGGGAAGATAACAGGTAGGACGCCCCCTCAACCCCTCAGGACGCGAGAACAAGGCCCTAGGATAGAGAAGGACCTCTGGGACGCTGTAGGGAGAAGCCCGTGTTGACTGACCCTACAAGACACAGCAGTCAGATTTACGAGGTAGTTATAAAAGTAGTAATGGTCGACGCGGGAGATTAAAGGCGTACTTAATAGGAGACATTTGCATCTGTGAGAAATAGGGATTGCTGGCCGGCGCTGAGGTGGAGGGAGATGGAATAAGGGAAAAGAGGGAAATGGTAGGAGGGGAAGAAGAGAAATGGGAAGAAAAGGAGTAATGGTGGTAAAAGTATTCGATAGATTGATAGTGTATGTGGTGTGTGTGTGTGTGTGCGTGTGCGTGTTGCTGTGTGTGTGCGTGTGGTTTGTTAACAAAACAATAGAAATAAAAATAAGTCGCTTGTGCCTCTCTGCTCGGTTCCTAGAAAAACAAACAAAAATAGTAAGGATAATAATGATGATATATTGATAATGATAACGATGATATCAATAAAAATGATAATGATGATATTGCTAATATCACTGATAATGATGCTGATGATAATCATAATAGTGATGATAATAAGTGTAATAATAATAATACTGATACTACTATTACTACACCTACTACTACTGATAATAATAATAGTAATAACAACAACAACGACAATATAATACAATACTAATCATGATAATAAAATAACATTAAATAAACCAAAAAAAAATGTTTAAAACACCACAAACCAACTAAAACATATTGGTGAAGAAGCAAACTTTGCGCCACGTGTGAGAATTTCACTAAATGCTGCCCCTCCCCCCCCCCCCCCCCCCATTCCCGCTTGCTGTTAACGATAGCATCTCTTTTGTCAGTCAACCCCAAGCCAATGAATATATTAGCGATCGCACCGTCTGCTTGCATGTTTATTCAGTGAGATTTTACGTCAGTTTCGTTGAGTTTTTTCCTTTTTTTTTCCTTTTTTTTCAAATTTTCTTCGTCTGTGATTATGGTTGATATTATATATGATGGTTGTATTATTTTTTTTTTTCCTTTTTTTCAAATTTTCTTCGTCTGTGATTATGGTTTTTACGTTATAGGTTGTATTATTTTTTTTTCTTTTTTTCAAATTTTCTTCGTCTGTGATTATGGTTGATATTACGGTTTAAGTGTTGTATTATTGTTATGAAAGTGGTGATTGTGATGGTGATAACTGGGGTGATGTTAATGGTGTGATGGTGGTTGTGGTGAGGGTAATAATGATGATGATTGTGGATGTTAAGATGAAAATGACGTTGATCGTGGTATTATTGATGCTGCTTGTTGTTGCTATTAATGATGATAATGATAATGGTAATGGTGATAAGAATAACAATAACGATAATGATAATTATGGTAATAATAACAATAGTAATAGCGATAATGATAACAGGAAGAACAGCAACAATAATAATAATCATGATAATAAAAATGATAATGATAATAATGCTAGTGATGATTATAGTAATGAGGATAATGATAACATGAATAACAATAATGATGGTAATAATTATTATCATTGTTATTATTATCATTGTATTATTATCATTATTATCATTATTATTGTTATAATTATAATTATTATCATTATTCTTTTAGTAGTAGTAGTATTATCATTATCATTATTATAATAATAATGATGATAATATTAATGATGATGATGATAAGAATGACGATAATTCTAAAAATCATGATGATGATAATAATAGCAATGACAGTAATTATAATTGTGTTAAAAAGGATGGTGATAACAAGAATGATAATGACAGTAACAATGATAATATTGATGATAGTAATGATAATAATAAAAAGAATTGATACTACTACTACTAATGAAAATTATGATAATAATGATAATGATGATGATAATAGTAATGATGATAATGGTAATAATGATAATAATAATAATGATAGTAATAATAATAACAATAATGATAATAATGATAATAATGGTAATAATAACTATGATAATAATGGTAATACTAATAATGATGATAATGATAATAATAATAGTAATAATAATGATAATAATAATGATGATAATGAATGAATGATAGTGCGGACGGTGCAACGATAATAGAAATCGTAAAACTGCTAATTCAACCTAGATAGTTGACCCCTGGCAACTATCACCTGCCATCTACCTTTACTATACCTTCCTATAGTGCTATATGACCTTAGATATCTAGCACATATATTTCGCTTTTAACCATTAACCTTTTTATTCAATTTCATAATTTTGATTGATTTTATTCAGTTTCATAGTTTTGATTGGGGTATTAGAGTTCGTTTGATATGACGAGTAATATAACGAATAGATATAACATGATATAACGTAATGTAACGAATGAATCTCCGACAGAAACCTGGCTCGGAACAAGGTGACTCATCTACGAAACGGCGACCTCATTGGAAACGACAAACTACTCTCCTTGTAAGAAAACGTTTATTTTCTGGTCGTGTATCTGCATAATTATACACGTTTTCTTTGTTTTTGTTTGTTTGTTTGTTTTTGTTGTTATTTTTAAAGATAATCTGAGTGTTTTTTTTTTTTCTTCAGGTCCTTACACCAGAATCAGATAGTGCAGGTGGATGACGAGGCTTTCACTCCACTCACGTCTCTGCAGGTCCTGTACGTATTGGCGGACGTGTTACGTGTGTGGTTGTGTGTACGTGTGTGTACGTGTGTGTGTGTGTGTGTGTGTGTGCGTGTGTGTGTGGTGTGCTTGTGTGTGTGTGTGTGGTGTTGTGTGTGCGTGTGCGTGTGCGTGTGCGTGTGCGTCTGTGTCTGTCTGTGTCTGTGGTGTCTGTGTCTGTGTCTGTGTCTGTGTGTGTGCGTGTGTGCCGTGTGTTACTCCTGTGTGTTTGTCTGATTATACACACTTCATGTGTATTGCACACGTATATGGCATCGTAAATTTAACTAGAAGCTCAACATTTGATTCACAGCATTACCCCTATCATAAAAGACACTGCTTAATACTAATACCCTCACTAGCAAGTCGCCATTGCCCTTAAAACACCTTCACTGCCACACAATAACTCTCCCCGTAACACAACATCCGACCCATCGCTTTAACGCAGTGTTTTTTTAAATATATTTTGATTGACGTGCATGCTTGGGAGACTCAACCGCCTCACTCCTTCCAGGGACTTGACTGAGAACCAACTGAGGCTGATTCCGCCCGCTATCCTGAGCCTCTCTCAGCTGCGTCGTCTGTGAGTACATTAGGGCAAGTCTCTTTTTTTAGGTTCACTCCTAGGGCAAGACACTTTTAACTCTAGGGCAGAGACACTTTTATTTAGTCACTCTTAGGGCAAGACACTTTATTTAAGTCACTCTTAGGGCAAGACACTTTTGATGTTGTAAGTCACCCTCAGGCAAGACACTTTTACAAGTCATCCAAGACACTTTTTTTTTTAAGCAACTCTTAGGGCAAGACACTTTTATTTTAAGTCACTCTTAGGGCAGACACTTATTTTAAGTCACTACTAGGGCAAGAACCACAAGTACTCTTAGGGCAAGACCACTTTTTATTTGAAGTACACGGCTTAGGGCAAGACACTTTTATTTGCAAGTCACTCTTAGGGCAAGACACTTTTATTTGAAGTCACTCTTAGGGCAAGACACTTTTATTTGAAGTCATAGGGCACAAGACACTCTTTATTTGAAGGTCACTCTAGGGCAAGACACTTTTTTTGCAAGTCACTCTTATAAGACATTTGTGATTTGAAGTCACTCTTAGGGGCAAGACACTTTTGCTTAGGGAGACTCACTGGTAGCCAAGACACTTCATGACTAGAAGTCACCTCTCAGGCCAAGACACTTTTAATTTTAAGTCACTCTCAGGCAAGACACTTTCTAGTATTTTAAGAGCACTTTCCTTAGGGCAAGACACTATTTTTAAGGTCACTCTAGTAGTAATCCACCAGGGCAAGACACTTTATTTTAAGTCACTCTTTAGGGCAAGACACCTTTTTGTTAATTTTTTTTTAAGTCACTCTGTAAGGGGCAAGACACTTTTATTTTGCTAGTCACTCTTAGGGCAAGGACACTTGAGACAGCACCCTCACAAACTCTCACCAAGCCTGATCCCAACTGCAAAACCAGTGACGATAGCTTTGGATATTCCAGCGTTTAGACTTTTCAGGAACAAAACTGAAATACTCCCGATTGTCAACTGAAGAGCATTAAATGTAGGCCTACTCTTGAGACTTCCATCATCTTAGGCAGCAAATTCACTTCCCTTCAGGCATCTCGGGAACAATCAGCTGACTTATATCTCGGAGGAGTCATTCAAGGGCCTGAGTCTTCTGAAGCAGGTGGTTCTTCAGCCGAATCCACTTGCCGCCGTCCACAACGAAGCCTTCTCGCACCTGCCGTCGCTCACGAAGCTGTAAGTGACCGCCACGTCGCTTCCCTTGTCTAGGATTTGCCAAAGCGATCTTTGAAATGATGGAAAAGTAAAATTGACTGCGTCGTGTTATTGACCTGTTCTCATATCAATTTATAGCACACGGTGAGTAAAGTCATGGATGGGTGTGTAATGAGGTTGACGAAGATGAGGAGAGAGAGAGGAGAGAGAGAGAGAGGGACACGAGAAGGGGGAGAGGAGAAGAACGAGAGAGAGAGAGGAGGAAAGAGTAGACTGTGGAATGTCGAGAGAGAGAAAAAAAAGAGGGAAGAGAGAGACTTGTGTATGTGAGAGAGAAGAAGAGATGCGACAGAAGAAAGGAGAGGCAGACGAGAGAGGATGCGAGAGATGAAGCCAAGAGAGGTGAAGATGAGGAGAGGAAGAGAGAAGTAAAGAGAGGATAGAAGAGAGAGAGAAAAGAGACGATAGGGTGAGAGAGAGCGAGAGAGAGAGAGAGAGAGAGAGAGAGTAAGAGGATGTGTTGTATGTGTAATAAGCCTACTTTACCCCTCACAGCATCCTGAAGGAGATCCGAGACCTGGAGGAGTTTCCTTCCCTCAACGGAACCCACAACCTGGAGCTGCTGAGGATCGACCGCGCATCGCTCAAGTCCGTCCCCGACAACCTGTGCTCTTTTACGCCCAGGTTGCTAAGCCTGTAAGTCAAAACACACGACATTCTATCGTCATCAGTCGTTATAAGTGACCATGGTAACCAAGTGTAAGTTTTTTTTTATTATTTAAATCTTCCTCGATAATATACCATTGCTACTTTCATAACCATATGTATGTAAATTCTGATAATGTGTTTTTTTTTCCCAAAGGAACCTTCATCTGAATTCCATCACGAGCATCCCGCAACTCACTAACTGTTCACATCTCAGACTGCTGTGAGTATGTGACGTAACCATGGTAACCCAGGCAGACCTCCTCCCTACTGTATTGCGACACTGCTATGCCAAAGGGCGAATCATATAAAACCTCACTGACTATTTCCCCCCTCGGCTATACATTTCAAGGGAAACCTCAAAATAAGACCCGTGTTTGTTCCGTGTCTCCTAACAGCGACCTGAGCAACAACGCACTCACGAGCCTGGGACACAATAATTTCGTCGGGGCGCCATCTCTCCAGGATCTCCTTCTGCACCATAACAAGATCACTTACATCCCCGCCGATGCTTTCACGGGACTGTCTAAGCTGCAGGTCTTGTAAGTATCGTAGGAGAGAGAGAGAGAGAGAGAGAGAGAGAGAGAGAGAGAGAGGGGGGGGGCAGAGAGACAGAGACAGAGAATACTTATTTGACAGTAGCATGCAGGTCTTGTAAGTATTGTACGAGAGAGAGAGAGAGAAAACACAATACTTAATTCACAGTAGCATGCAGGTCTTGTAAGTATCGTAGGAGAGAGAGAGAGAGAGAGAACATACAATACTTAATTCACAGTAGCATGCAGGTCTTGTAAGTATCGTAGGAGAGAGAGAGAGAGAGAGAGAGAGAGAGAGAGAGAGAGAGAGAAATGTGATAGATGGATGATAAAAGAGAGAGGCAAAAATATAAACGATAGATTTGCCATACAAAAGTGATGTAAAATTATGGCGAATGAAAGATATGTAATGTATTATGTCATCACTGAATAAGGTTTCATGTAGCTGGGAGTTATTGAAAAAAAAAAATGTACGTACAAGTCAGCTGTTAAAACTTTTATGTATTTTCATTACATTTCGACCCAATCTTTTTCTTCCTTCCATAGTTTACTTTTCCCCCGTATTTAAAATTAAATGGCCATTTAGAAATATGGACTGACGTTCAAAATAGCGAAGTCATGCAATTACACTTATATAAATGCGTATTCCACAGGGAACTAATCAAGTGGCTGAAAAGATTTATATTCTTTTTTTTTTTTTGCACCGATGATTATGTTCTTTCACATGTGGGTGTAATAAGTTTTGGTAATTTCATTCAAAAGGAAGTTTAGAAGCAAAACAAACCTTATATCTGACAATCAAAGAAGAGTAAAGATTCTGCTGCGAGGAATACCGAAAGGAGAATATCAGTTTGAATAATAATGCAGTCTGGTGTCACTATCAAGAATAAGTTATGTATCCGTTATCGTTCGGTCTATGCATTGTCTATACATTTCCCTCGTAATTGTGGATAAACGGGGCACGATAAGAGCAAGGGATCACAGGATCCCTAACATATTAAGGCTTATTTATGGAAGCGAAATTTGGAGAGAGTTGTGTTCCCATTTTGGCACAAGTTCAAGACCTCGGCCTTTCTTTCCCGAGAAATCGATACATAAACATGTTCAGATTTTACATTTTACCAAAGCGCGCTTTTTAAAGAAAAACAAGGTATTTTAGTATAATGATGTATATATTTTTAATGTTAGTTTATTTGTAAGAGAAAAATAATATATACGGATATTGCAGGGCCCTCCAGCACAACCAGATCAAAGAGATTCAACCGGATGCTTTCCTTCCTTTGGTCGGCCTGGAAGACATGTGAGTGTTTCTTCTTTTTCAATCTTCCTTTCCCAATAGAAAACTATTTGCTTAAACATTGCTTTATCATCATTTCCTGTTTCAAGCTAGTTGCTATGTCTTACGAACAGCAGTCTAAAGAACGTAAACATCCCACTCCTTCCTCTCCTCTGGCGGTTTCTGTACTCTCAACTCTCGACTCATTCCATCACAACCTCTCCCCCCTGCCTAAGCTCTTCATTTTTTCCCTCACGACTCTACCTATTAGTCCCCTCACTAATCGTCCCTCGATGATGTCCGTCTCACGCCCATTCCTGATGTGTTTCCCTTCTCCCTTCCTTCAGCAATCTGGGGGACAACCTCTTCCCAGAGCTCCCGCACCATGGCCTAGAGGGCGTGTCGTCGATCAAGGTCCACAACAACCGCCATCTTCGAGTGTTTCCCGGACCTGAGAGCTTCCCGAACGTGCAGATCCTCGCGCTGTCTTATGCTTACCACTGCTGCCCGTTCCTCAGGTGAGCTTCTTGTATCCTTAACATCGCTCTCTTATTAGCTTTTTGTACTATTATAAAATCCATGATGTATTTTTTTTTAGATCTATTTCGTAATGTTTGGGTGAGATTGGTTGTCTGTTCTTAATGTTGTTCTTC
>NW_020869641.1:833424-840924 GCF_003789085.1 Penaeus vannamei | reverse complement strand
GCTTCAAGACGAGCGAGACGCGTCTGGGGTCCATACGGGACCGGCGGGGTGACGGCCGACAGTTTGGCGTCGTTCGTCAGCAAAGCCAAACCCAGCTCCTGAAGGAAGCAGTCCCCGCAACCCGACCTCCGACTGCGCGTCCAAAACCCCGCTTGCAGCGGCAGGCTGCCATGGAGCGAGAAACCTACACACCGGGGAAGGATGTACTGGGTGTAGAAGCGCCCCCCTGCCCCCTCCACCTCCGTCCTGACAACCTGTCGTGTGTGTATGAGCAAGAGAGCCAAGACGAAGAAAACCAGATACCCAGCAGAACCGTCTCTCCTAACCTGCAGCCCCCACTTCTTCTGGCCCCTAGCACGCTGGCGACGTCCGATGAGAACAACCGCACAGAACCACTGCAAGAAATCAGTCTAGTCCCGCCTGCTGTCAGCTCCCCTGCCCGCTCCCTTCAGTCGCCCCAGCCGGACGCTCCTCCGGAGGGAGACGAGGAGGCCCCAGCCGTGACAGCAACGGAGACGACGGCGCTCATGAAGCCTGATGCGAGCGCCGAAGAACCCAAACACGGAAGTCCTAAATCACCGAGCAAAGTTCTGGAGACTCACTTCCCGCTGGACATCCCTGTCCATGAAACTCGACCCTTGATTTAGTGTCTAAGATAATTTCAACTTTTCCACAGAAAAGTTTCTTTGGGTAAGAACCTAGTGAGCGATGCAATCGACAATGCCAAAGAATCGTAGTGTAAGTCGTAAATGTGGTAGGTATTTGTATAATATGTCTTAACATTTTATTCTTATTTAATGATACTATGTTGTTCAGACGGAGCTAATAAATTATTTACATTTCTCTTTTCTTTCCTTTATCAAAATGCTTTGCTTCTTACAATTCAGAAGAATGAAAATTATCTTTTAGGTAGATCTGTGAAGAGTTCACGCTCGCCATTTTATTGTGTAGTCTATACTTTCCCCAAAAATCATGACTATATACTGCCTGCTTTAATACAAATGGAAATGATTATTCTCAATAATCACAAACACAGCATCTTCCTTCGAAAAGCATTAGTAATGGGTGATCTCTTCACTAAATACAGTTATTCGAATTTTTAAATAAACAAATGATTAAACAAAGGGGATCTCTTAATAATGACAATTCATAAATGTGTCATTGACCGATGAATTTATAGATATGAAAGACATTTTTCTTCTCTCAGACAATGAATTTATAGATAAAGACATTTTTCTTCTCTCAAACAATACACTATAATGCATATTTACTATCATCATGCAAACAAAGTGATTCGTTTCCCCACTTAAACATGAGACTGAAGGAGGACAAAGGAGAGAGAGAATGAAAAAACTGCATATCTTCAAGGTATACAGGGTATTGCATAAATAGACAGGGAAGGTATATGAACGAAAACACATGAAAAAGAGTATGTTAGTGTGTGAGAGAGAGAGAGTGCAAGTGCGTGTGTGTGTTAATTAAGCTGCTGCCTGCTGAAATTTGGAATGGCATTTTTTCTCCTGTCGATGGTCCCCTCACTTAACACATCCTTCGCTTTTTCCCCTATGCCGGCCACCTTTCACTTAGACCGCCTGATTCTTCAACGTGACCTGACCTCCACTTCATTTCCAATCTCCTGTCCTCCATTGCCCCATGTTGCTTCTCCTTTCTCTCTTAAATACTCCCTCCTTTCCCCTTCCCCTTCAGACCTGAAGGTGGATTACAGGAAGATTCCAAAACTGTGGTCTCATATATTTCAATAAATCTAGTTTGTGGGTTTTTCTAGTATCAACATGGTAAAGTGTTTTTTTCCATTCACATATATACATTTACATATGTGTGTGTGGGGGAGAGGGGGGTACGTATACGTGTGCGAGTGTGTGCGTGTGTGAACATTTCCCTATATACTATGGTTCAAGTTAAAAATAAGCATGGAATATAAAATGTTGTGGGACACTAATAACTAAAACAGCAGAGTCGTTTCCTTTTTTATTAGTTTTTCTTTTGTGGATAGTCATACTTTTTAAATATTCATTGTCACTATGATCAAAATTACATATGAAAAAAATCGAAAAATTTACACATTTTTAACAATTCTTGCCTTAAAATGATGTTACTTCACAGTTATTGAGATGATAGTTATGTCATCATATGGCTTGTCTGTCTTAGGGTTGCACTTCACATTTGAGATGTTCTGAACAACTTCCATTCCACGATTTACTCGGCCAAACACAGTATGTTTGTTATCAAGCCAAGGCTGTAAAAAAAAATTAATGAAATGAGATTTTTTTCTATGAACTACAAAACAAATAAATAATTAAATTAAATAAAAATTATATGTATTCTGCAAGTAACTGACTTGTTTCAACTTTATTCTGATGAGTATATCAATTCAGTTGTTTGCAAAGAATATACTTACTGTAGGAACAACAGTAACAAAGAACTGTGATCCATTTGTATTTGGGCCAGCATTGGCCATACTAAGTGTATAGGGTCGATCATGGCGAAGAGATGGGTGAAATTCATCTTCAAATTCCCCTCCCCAGATGCTCTCTCCACCAACTCCTGTACCTGTTTACACATGTAATAAAACAGATAAGCCTCTAGTTAGCCATACTCTCCCATTCAGAACAATAACCCTGACAATATCTTCTTGAAGTAAAATATATCTCAAATATAAAACATCTGTCTTACCTAGAGGGTCTCCAGTCTGGATCATGAACTGTTTTATAACACGATGAAAGATGTGTCCATTATAATATCCATTTTTGGCATGAACACAAAAGTTTTCCACTGTTTTGGGGCATTCCTTGGGGAAGAGTTTGAGTGAGATGTCTCCAAGTGATGTATGGATCACAGCAGTTTCATAAAGTCTCTGGCCTCCTGACAATTGAAGAAACAAAATTGTTAAAAAATAGAATCCCATGTTTAAGAGGTTTCATTAGAAATGTCTCACACATAAACTATAACATGGTGTTATATGCCTAACTGGGACTTACCGCCTTGTTCAGTTGCAGCAATGATATCTTCCTTAGATGGTTTCTCATTAAACACATCTCTGTCTGTATCAACACTCTTAGTATCTGTAGCATCTCGCCGGGTAAACAGGTAGAAACGATTTTTACGGAAAGCTGTTGCTACCAGAGTGGGATCTGCCTGAACAGCCTCAAGGGCAGGGTTATCTGATGCCTCCATCTCCATTGTCAAAGCACCCTTGTTCTTTTTGGCTTTTCCCTGAAATATTTGAAGCATTCTCTAAGGGGGATACATTCATAACACATCAAGTGTGTCTCTCTTACTCAGAAATCACAATATCAAATATCTACTTATCACAGGGAATACTCACCTGGAAAAGAGCAAGGTTAAGCAGTCTTAAGTTCTCCGGTTTGCCTATTGTTCTTACTAGCCTGTTATTGTATAGGTTGACAACTTTCACTCCAAGCATAGTAGCATACAGTATAAAGTAACCACTTTCATCATACACTAAATTGCAAACACTAAGTGCACCGCCTTTTTCAACATCACGTTCCACAGCAAGCCTGAAATCATCAAATAAAATTATCAATATCAATTTAGCGAACCTCTTCAAAAATAATTCCCCATTATACATGAAAAAATAAAATAGAGACCTATAAAATACTATTCCTAAACCCACAATATAGATTATGGTGAGACGAGAAAGAGCAAGTTGAGGGGTAAGTTTCAATATTCAAATGTCTTTCTACATAAAGCCAGGTGCTCAATGAGACACAGGGCAGCACAGAGCAGGAAAAATGCAAAGCAGGGGAGGTCAGGGCAACACAGAACAGCAGAGGTGTGGTGTGAGGTGTTCAGCTTGACACACATACACACAACTGCACACATCAAAGGCACACATATTACATGTCATATATATACTAGTTCATGATATTAATTTCCATATACTCAACATCTTTAAATTGTGAAAGTAATCTCAGCCAATATCATAAAGCACTTTTTCCGTAAATGATGTTATGTTGAATACTGGAATAATGACTTTCTGTGCTGCACATATGTAGGAAATCACTTCAAAGACTGCTGTGCTACCCTGCAGGACAATGTGTGCGCTTACATTTAAAACAGTGAGATGCAATTTCTTATCCTGTGCCCCATTGCCTGTGTCACATACTTCTCAATGTGTGCCCAAGGATGTTGATGAAAAAAATTAAAAATCTGTTAGCATTACATGAATATTTCTTCCACTAAATAGCAGACCTACTATGAAACAAACCTTCTACCAAACTCCATATTTGGTATTTGTTGTTTTCTCTGTTGCAGTTCAGTATAGTGTTGCAGGCTCTCATCAAAGACTCGAGTAAGTTTCCCAGTCAAAAATTTGAACACTCGAACCTGAATATAAAATGCCTCAAATTTAGTGTCTGGATTCCTTTGAGAAAAGATTTCCTGTGATTAAATATTCTTTTGTTTTTGGTTGCTGAAAAATATTCTATATTCATTTACAGACATGCAACCCAAAATAAACTTTTCCTGATGAATTACCGATATTAAATTTCCAAAAAAAATATAGCTGTAAATGAATAAAAGTATAATCTAACATGTGACTAAATAAGTATATCACTGCTTAATATTTTTTCATCTTTTTTTCTTCTTTTTATAATAAATCAAGAAAATGCTCACTTTTTTATCTGCTCCAATTGTTGCAAACTGATGACCCTGAGGTGAGACTGTCATACACCGTGGAAAAGTGTTGTTCTTCACAAACTCAAAGAGGTCTGTGTCCAGTTTTGATTCAAATGCAACATTATCTGGTGTCTGGAATTCCTTCTTTGCACCACACCAGTACTCAATCATGCCTATTTCATCGGCTGAGATAACCACATCATAAATCTGATTATACTGAAACGAAAGAATTTTGACGTATAGATTAAACATACAGACATTACATTTCCTAAGGAGAATATACATATAATATGAATTTCTTATTTAGTCTTCTACCTCAGTGTTAAATAATTTATCAGTTCTCAATATTCTCCCATATAAATATAAGAAATAATCTTACAGTATAAAAAACAAAAACAAAATTATGTAAAACAAATAGCCTACAACTTGTCCCTAGCCACACCATACCTTCATTAATGTCACAGGTTTTGTGTGGATGGATTCGAGAATATGAAGAGGCTCATTATTTCCATGGCCATCAAAAATGTAAATCTTGGGGCTCTCACTATCCGAAACAGCTAAAGTGTGTAGCGGGTCAGATGAAGGATGGATCCACTCGCAAGTGTTGGGCACAAAACTCAATTTGATCATGTTGATCATATCTGAAAAATGCCAACAATCTAACTCTTCCTGAAATGCCAATTTCTTGAATACAGTGAATTAAGATTAAATGATCAAAAAGATTATTTGTAAAAATCATTATCATTACCATTGCTTTTTAAATAATGTAATATCTAATTCTATTACATCTAACAGAGACACTGAACAAATTGTGAAGAAATACATGCACAACTTTGCAATATCATGGTAATATACAGTTCTATTTAGATTAAATCTCTGGATTATAAAAAGGAAAGGCTATAAAATAATCATGAAATCTATTCCAGGTCATAATATTTCAATCACTCCATCATTTTAATCTGAGCAAATATTATGCATCCTACAATCATATATACTCTAGTTATCTACATCCCCAAAACAATGATGTCAAAGATCAGAAATTACCAAAATTCTCTACATCGAAAACTTTCAGAGTCTTATCCTTTGAAATGGACACAAGCCTAGTGCCTGACGTATTGACTGCCAGATGCTGCACATTCCCCATGTGGGCACGGAAATGTTTCACAAATTCCACGCCTTCCTCTTGCTTTTTCCAAAACTTGATATGACCATCACAACTTCCAGTGACAATGAAGTCTGTCCTATGAAAGAAAATGAAGAAAATAAAGAAGCAAACATGAGAAAACCAAGATATTCTGATTAAAAAAAACATTGGACAATAATTTCACTGCAACTTGTTAATCATAGATGATAATCATAGGAAGTGATTTATAGCAATATGAGTATGCTTTAAAACACTGAGCAAAAAAATATAGGTATAAGTGTAATATGTGAAAATAAATTATGTTACATCACTGTCTATACTTCCAGTTTGTCAGCATTAAACAAAATAATGAAGTGGAAACCTCAAACCTGTTCTATCAAATAACATCAAATCAAACCTGTTCTATCAACTCACATCAAATCAAGAATCCTAAGAAACAGTAATGGAGAAAATAATATACAAACAAAAGGAAAACTTTATAAAGAAAAAAAAAAAAAAAAAAAAATCTATGAAATACATGCCAAAATTAAAAGAAGCAAAATCCACAATCATGTAGATCTTTACCTGCTTTCAGTGATTAAGCTTCCTAAAACATCCAGGTCTTAAATGAACCATATTCATATTGAGAAATGTGGAAAGGTATAAATGAGAATGAATATCTTCACAATACAAGAGATGTATTTGACCGGTTTCAAATATATTTTCGCCAGATGTATTTCTGATGAAGATATATTCGAAACCAGTCAAATACATCTCTTGTATTGTGAAGATATTCATTCTCATTTATACCTTTCCACATCCAGGTCTTAAATCCATAATCAAGGAAAACATATATGGCTGACTAATTAACTAATCAATTAAAAATTATGATCAATGAACTAAATACCTAAATAAATAAACAACTAAAAACTTAATTAACTTACTAAATCAATCAATCAATCAAACAAATAAAAAATAAACAATAAGATAAATAAAAAGATGAATAAATAAATATGAATCATATCATCAAGCTAACAGCTACTAGAGTAACATTACACGGACTAAAGAATACCATTACTTACTTGGTCACAACAACATGTGTCACAGTATCTCGATGCATGTAACTTTTTTCATAATACTCAGCACAGGGAAGATTATCTAGGTACATGGCCTCATGCTCCAAAACTGAAGACAAATATATTGAGAGAAATTAGTTAGATCTATAGCAAATACGAGACTTTTTAACATATGCTGTCAATTCAA
Organism: Penaeus vannamei; assembly: GCF_003789085.1. Lineage (NCBI taxonomy): Eukaryota > Metazoa > Arthropoda > Malacostraca > Decapoda > Penaeidae > Penaeus > Penaeus vannamei. Next base: position 833,879 of record NW_020869641.1, on the reverse strand, counting down.
CTAAGTAGTTGCAGGTTCACTGGGTGCTCCATGTTTTCTATAAACATTTCCTGCCCTGATCGCCAAATATAGTCAGTTTAACAAAAAATGAAAGGAATTATATCATACAGCCAATAACATTTATCTAATATTGATCATAGCTTTCAGTAAAATAGAATAATGGTATACTAATTTATATGCAATAAAAATCAATATTGAAGGATCCAACAAGACTATCTGGTGAACTCCCCTCTGGATTTTTTTCTGAATTAACCACTGTTTACTCCATATCTCTTTTCCTTAAGCATAACAATAAAGAAAATAGAAAAATTAATACATATTATAAAATTTCCAAGCAAAGAAGATAAACATTTACTTACAAATTACTCCTTACCCTATAAGACAAAAGTGCCTAAAAAACTTTGGTACAATTAATGAGAAGCCTAACTCATTCTATCTTTTGTGAGAGGTTACCT
>NW_020869641.1:825924-830924 GCF_003789085.1 Penaeus vannamei | reverse complement strand
GAAAATTTATGTTTTGTAATATATAATGACTCTCTCTTTAACTTTACGATTAAATCCTTTTCCAAAGGAAATCCAGAAGTTGTTGTTCTCCTTACTTGTCTATGAGATTATTACTTTGATAATTTAACCAAATTATAGCAAAACAGTTGTGCAAATTCTTATGAAAGAATGCATCTTGCTAATTAAGGGGAAGTAATTTTTTGGAATATGTCAAACAGATCGTAATGATTTTGGTATCTTTGGAATCCTCTCACTCTCTAGTTTCCAAATATATATTATTGTCTGAAAGTGTCCCTTATACCCCCAATCTTGTCCCTGATTGCAGGAGAGGGCTTGAAAGGTATCAGGGAAATTGCAGGGTAAGATATGAATAATGTTCACAGAATCAGTCACTATATTGTCTAATGCAGGGGTCTGTACCCTCTGCAAACCACCCTGTGGGGGTTACTGCCTCCCCCCCCAACCACCACCAAGGAAAACAAAGAATCCTCTATGTATTCATGGCAGGAGAAAGCGTACAACTACCATGGGGGAGCGCCCATTGCCAAGTCTGTCTCCTGCCGTGAATATGTAGAGGATTCTATATTTTCCTGGGTAAAGGGTTAGGGAGCTGCAGCTTCCCATGTTGGGGTCACAGGGAGTCACTATATTGTCTAATGAAGGGAGCTGTGCCCCCTGCATTAGACAATATATTGGCTGATTCTGTGTATATTATTCATATTTTACCCACCATTTCCCATATACCTTTCATGCCCTGTCCTGCTATCGGAGATAAGATTGTTACCAATGGGGGGTTTCTGCGCAATAAATTCTATACATTCGGAAACTAGAGAGTGAGAGGAATGCAATGATCCAACTGTTCCAAAAGATTATCAGAGGAAATGTATAGCATGATTGGCATATAATGCAAGATTTTTTTTCTTCTTTATATATAGATGACTTCACAACCACTTGGTCATTACAGAGTCAGACCTCAACTGCCAACCCTATCTTTCATATTTTAAGGAAGAACATTTTTCATTGATTGTTTTTTATGTTTAAATATTCTCAAAATTGATAAAAGTAAACATTTTTTTCAGGAAAATATATGTAAGTCTGCTTGATGTAATTGTAGTAGTAGCAAGAATTACTCAGATGGTATAAACCCTTTAAATGTTGTCATTATGTACTCTTAAAATAATGGAAAATTATTAATCTGTCTATATTGAGTACATTTAAAGTTATTCATATTTCTGGTAGGGATGAGACAATATTCGTTGAAATTATTATGAAACGAGACTAATAACTAAGAAATTTTTGCTGCTACAATGACAGCTATATCTGTACAATTTGACATTGTAAGTGACATTTTTATGGCATTCTTTTTATTTATTTACTTATATGAACTTTATTAAGGTCAAGTTTCTCTGATGCAGTGCTTTTAAGGGATCCATGTAACATGAGAAAATTGATGGATCTATAGTGATAGGCTAGATCTTTGATATTTAGAGTTGTGATTAGTGCTCTATCTAGGTGCAAACATATTAATTGATTACTGAAAATTTGTTGCATAGGGAACCCCAAGTAGAATGAATACTGTTTGTATGTATAAAAAGCTAGTAAAACATGGATTGCAAAAAATCATGTATTAGTGAATTGTTAAACTTTATGATAATGTTGTTGCTATATTTATATCACAGGGAAAGTGTTGGAACAGCAACATTGCAGAGACTCCTAGACCTGAGTCAAGTGAAGCAGCAGTAGCAGCAGGACAGCTGGATGCAGGAAAATCAACGGCTAAACTAAGCAAGGCCATGAAGGCCTATATTGAAAGAGCAAAATCTCACGGTATGTTGAAAACCAACATGTAAAGGCCTATTTCCTTCTGTGTGCATACTTCTCTCTTTAGCTATGTGAATTATATTTTTATGTGTTTGTTTAATCTTCCTTTTAGATGCATTCATGTTTGAGCAAATTAGTGAGTACGAGATTGGAAGACGACACCTGGCCAATATGATGGGGGAAGATCCTGAAACGTTCACTCAAGAGGATATTGATGTGAGTATTTCTTTCCACTTGTAGTATTTAGAAAGTCGTGGCAGTGGGATTTATTTGGTAGTATTTTTCATTCCATTCTTTTCATGATTTTCTTCACTATCTTCTTCCTCTTCTTTCTCCTCTATCTCAGTGCGTACCTTGTCCTTAAGTCGCATGCAATCCAAAACTTATAGGAAATGTTTACACTATGTAAACCATTCATTTACTATGATTCCTTTTTTTTTATCTCTCTCTTTTTTCTTTACTGTACTTTAAGGCTCTTTTGCATATTTCTGTTTATTTGAGCTTAAAATAATCACACAATTCATTATCATTCATTATCCCTCATATGTCATTTTTTCTTATGTGAATCCTAGTGATCACAGTATAAGATACTCTAAAGGTCATGAGAACTGTGTTCTAAGCTTGATTTTTATTAATCATTTATTCATCATTCATTCATGACAGGTACATGTAATTTTCATTATTAGTGTTATATTTGGATAGAATTCAAGATTTGTTTTTATATAAACATTTAGTCAGAAGTAAGATGTTATAATGCTGTGGATATTACACTATACTTAATATTCAGAACAAAATTGACATAATGCATACTTAAACTATTTCAGAATGCTATTGCATACTTGTTGCCATCGGGATTGTTTGAGCCTAAAGCACGACCATTGATGAAACACCCAACAGAAGTCTTTCCAAAAAGGAAAGCAGCCGAATTTGATGAGTCAGGTCGTCCTTTCCACACACTTTTCTACACAGGGCGTCCCGCATACTATCAGGTCCTACATGTAAGAGAAACAGTCATTTTTATCAGCTTAATGTATATTATCCCCCAGTAGAATCCTCATTATTTCCATTGTCAGGGTATGTCAAAAATACAGCTAGGCAACAGTTTGGCTGCTAGTATCATTTTGAGATTGTATCTTTAAGGAGTAATACATTTTAGTTGTTTATCTTTAAGATGTATTAATTTTTATGTATTACTTCCATAGGATATAACCACTCATGTCCAGAATCTAGATCGCTTCGCTGATAGAATGGTGAGGTACAGCATCAGCAAGGATAAAGAGAGAACTCTGTAAGTGTTGCAGTTTGAATATAACTTTTTTGGTAATTCATTGGAAGAAAATATTATTAGACATTTTTACCATATATTTCATTCCCTTTCATAGATTTTGTATGTTTACAAAAATGAATGCTTCACAGTAATTCTTGATGAATATAATGCTAAGTTTTTTATTGTTAGTAGTTGAAATGTTTATTGTCTTTTGAATAAGAATGCACATGGGGCATATTGATCTGTAGATGATTTTGAACTGCTGCTCTAGAAACCAAGATTGATATCAGTACATAAATTGAAAACAAAAGATTTAAAGAGGATACATCTTCAGGAATTATCTTTCTGATAATAAATTTTGCCTTTACAAATTATAGACTCTCAGTTCTAATTTATACATATGTGGCAAATTGGAGATCTAGGGATTTACAGCTAACCCGTGACCTAGGAAATATGTTTTTCTTGTCCAGGAACTTGGGAAGCAGCATATGGGTGAGCAAGGAGCAACTTGAATCCATTATAGTGGAAAGTATCCAAGATAGGCATGTAAGTATGGGTAATATAAGAGAGAGAATAAAAAAGAAAAGTCATTTTACAAGAATTTTGATATTTAATATTTCAATAAGCATGAATATATGTGATTATGAAATTACAAATTCATATGTAAATATATAAGATGAGTATAGGCATCTTTTCCATCTACAGTACGACTTCTTCATTAAATCAATGAATCGACTGGCTGATCATCCCTATTCATACCGGGTAGAAGAATTCATCTTGAAGTTCCGTAAAAGTATATCTTCTTCTTCACAGCAAGAGATTCCAAAGGTTTGTGGCACTATCCATTTTTTTAGGCAATATTTGATCCATTTTATGACTTTGAAATGCACATATTAATATCAGTTTATGAATAAAAGCATTAAGATATTAACATTTGTTTTTTCAGTTGCTATTTACAACAGAAGGTGTACCATACATGAATGCTTCTGGGAGCAGGAAAACAGCAAAAGCAGATGTGACTGTTTATGGCAGGGGCACTGGTAAAATCACGATAAATGGTCAAGACATCCTCTACTTTAAGAATCCTCAAGAAAGAGAACAAGTCAGTATCAGATCTGGTAGAGTAATTACTTTCTAGAACATAGTTGGCCTCTTTCAAGTTATGAAGAATATTTTTACATGATATTAGAATTTTAGATTTGATATTACATAATGAAAATTGCTACATTAACTATATGCTGCTGGGAAAATGGAATGCTCACTATAGTTTTCTTTTATGAAATCTCTCAACAAAAAGATGGCTCTGCTACCAAGGAGTCAAGTAGGAGTCCTTGTGACCTCACCTGGTTTCACCTTTCTTTGAGTTTTGGGCATTTTTTTCTTTCTTTTTTAATTCTATCAATACCATTGTTATTTTTATTATAGACATTATAATTATTGTAGTGAATTCACATTATTAATAGCAAAATATGGCAAAAATAGAATCTTTGTGAAAATCAAGGGAAAGGTTAAACAGGTGAGGGTGATAGTACTAGGGTATATGTGTATATATAGAGATATTTTTTCTTTTCTACTTTTACTTTTACTTTTTATACTTTTTACTTTTCTTGTGTGAAAAGGTGATAATAATATTTTGTCTTCTTGTCTTCTTTTCAATTTGAAATGGCAACATTTTTTGAGATGAAGATTAGATTATAATACCTCTTATATTATATGTTAAAATACAGAGTTATTCTTTGGTGGGAATCATGATTATATGGGTAAACTAATATTTTTTTCATAAGCTTATACTTTTTCTTTTAGGTAGGTAAGAAATTATATCAGTAAGTCAATGTTGTAAAGAACATCATATTCTTACATGTTAAATTCAAGTTAGATAGTATGTAATTTTAGTTTGTATTTTAGAAGTAGA
>NW_020869641.1:808424-815924 GCF_003789085.1 Penaeus vannamei | reverse complement strand
TGTATATATATAGTTCTGGTATATATATATGTATACGTATATAGTATATATTTATACTAGTTTACTATATAATTGTATATTATATATTTATATATTATAATGTAGTATAATATATATTTATATATGATATGTTATAATATATATTTTATTATATATGTTATATATTATTTATATATATATGTAATATATATATTTAATTATATATTAACTGGTATATGTTAATATGTATATATATAATTGTATCATATATGTATGATATATATGTGTATACTATATAATACTTGCGGTATAATATAAGTATGTATATTATAGTATATATTGTATAATATATGTATATCTATAAGAGTTGTATTAATAGAAGATTTATATTTATATATTAGGTATATTAGTATATTGATAGATATACTCATTATGGATTTTATGTAGTGGGTATATATGATGTGTATAATCTTATAATATAACAGCGGTGGCATGATATAATGTATATGTATATATTTATGGTATATATAGTAAGTCGTATATATGATATTATATATTGCATTATATAAATGTATATAGTATAATATGTATAGTATAGGTGTATATATATATGTATATATATTGGATAATATATGTAATATATGGAGTATATATGGATATATTATGGATTGATATATGTATATATTATATGGGATATATATGATTATGTATTGTATATTTATATATAATGTATAAATAACTATATAGATCGTAGTTTTGTATATACTTCGTATTCTTTAATATGAATATTATGTGGTTGTATATATATGTATAGTATATAATATCTTATGTATATTTATATATGTATAATATATGTATATGTATATGGTATGAAGTTATTATATGGTATACTTCGTATATGTATAGATCTATGTATTATGTATAGATATTGATACTAGTATATTGTATTGTCAATATAGGATGGTATTTGTATACTGTATTATAATATATGTATATAATATGTATATATATAAACTATGTTATGTATGATTATGAGTATGATATATATTGTATTATTATGTATAATTAAGTATATTATTGTAATATATATATATGACTAGTTATATATAGTAGTGTTATCTATGTATGCTGCCTAATCGTATCTTATGTATATGTATATTATCAGTATGTTATAGTTATGGTATAGTATATGTATATGTATAGTATATATGTTATACGTATATATTTCCTAGGGATGTCGGTCGCGCGGTTGTTATTGTTATATTAGATCGAGTGTCATTGTTGATAACATTAGTATATATATAGTTGGCGCTAATATAGTATACATTGTAATATGTATATAATATATATGACTACTAATCGTTATTATTATTGTATGCTGTATATATAGTAGTGTTATATTGGCTTACTAGTAGTGGTATACGATAATGACTACTTAAGTATATATATGATATATATATGCCATATATATAGTATTAATAATACCATTTATATATAAATAGATGATATACATTATATATGTATAGTAACATATATGTGATATGGTATATTATATTATATATATGTTGTATATATATAATAGTATTTAACTAATATTTTTATACTTTACTATATTTATTATATAATTTATATTATATGATATATATATTTTATATATATATTATTATAACTAATTTAATATATACCAGTAGTTTATTCATATATATAGTGTATATATAATATATATAATATGATATATATATTGTTGATAGTAGCTGTAGATATTGTATAATGTTAAGTGTATATGTATGTGAGTATGTATGATATTGTATGAGTATATATATGGTCATATGTATATGAATGATATAATTATAGTAATAGTATATATGTATATATGATATGGTGTATAAGATATACTATGTATATAATACATGTATAAGGTAGTAATAATTATGTAGTATGTTAGTATGTATATACAATGTATTATGTATATAATATAATGTATTTAATAGGTATATTGTGATATGTGATATAGATGATAGTATGTATAAGTATAATTATGTATAGTGTATACCGGTATATTATTATGTATAGGGTGCATTGTATATTATCATGTTAATGGTATTTAGGCTGTTATATCGTGTATATATATATACTGAATATATGTATATATATATTGTATGTATAATATATATTTAGTGTGTATATATATGTATATCTATGTGTATATATATATAATATGTATATGTAAAAAAAAAAAAAAAAAAAAAAAAAAAAAAAAACAAAAAAAAAAAAAAAAAAAATAGTATAATAGTAATATATATACTATGTGTATATAGTATGTATATATATGTGTATATTATCATATATATGTATATGTTATAGTATATATTATAAGGGGGCTGGTGGATACGATGGAGGTGATTGGGACTTAAGAATCGTTGAGAGGAGGTATATATATATATATGTGTATTATATATATTATACGATTGTTTGCTATTTGATGGTGGAGCGGTGTGTATCACGTTTGATGTCTTATGTAGGATAGAGGCTATCTGATGGAGATCTATTGTATACTGATGTATATATTTTAGTTATATATTGTTAGTAGGATATAGTTGTATGTATTAACTATATCCTGTTCATAGTACTGTATTGATAATATATATGTATATATGTATATGATAGTAACTATTGATATAGTAATACACTATATTATCGATATGGGTAATATGGTAATAGGTGGGTTATATAGTATTAATGTATATGTTATAGTAGTACGAGTATTATAGAATATATATATTGTGTATATGTGATAGTATAGTGTGACTTGGTATGTATGTATTACGTTATAGCTGATTTCGTGTTATCATTATAATATTATAGTATGCTGTACATATTGATATATAGTAGTTATATATATATATTCATTATATGTACCATCATATAGTTTTATATAATATATATATAGTTTATTATAATATGATAACTTAAGTGCTTTCTAGTGAGTATATATATAGTTATTATATAGTACTACGGCGTAAAGCCTTGGATTTATATGTATAGGTGATATTAGTATATAATTAGTAGTTATATGTTATATACGTATATTATACGTATTTAATATATACATATGTAGGTTATATACGTATGATTTAGTATATATTTGTATTGATATATATGTAGTAATATATATGTAGTGATTAGTTATTAATGAAGTTTTAATATATTTATATTGTGTTATGAGTTGAGATGACGTAATGTGTATTATATTAATATATTCTATCAGTATTAGTTGACTATGGTTATTAGTGTGGATGTACTAGTGGTATATATTATTATATTATAATATATGCTAGTTTTATTATATATACGTGTGGAATATATATAGATTTTAGTATAGTATATTAATTTATAATTATTGATATAACTAGTATTAGGAGTTTATATATATTTATATAATATATTATATTTAGTATATTTATAATATTATTTATATAATATATATACGTTTATAACTAATGATTATTATTTCATTAGCCGCACACGCGTACGCAGGATATATATGCGTTTTAATATCTTATATTTATATTTAGTAGTTAATATCATATTTATATATTTATATATATAGGATAGTAAGTATTAGTATAGGTAATATGATTTATATATAGTTATTTATATATACGAATTATAGTATAGATCTATTTATATATTTTTATATATAATTGATATATTTTTTATATATTTATAGTATAGAGATATAATATTATATATATTTTTCTATATATAGTTTATATTATTATAGTATTTATTATATTTATATATTTAATAGTATATTAATTAATGGGCTGGGTGTTGAAATAGATATGTGTTATATATAAATTTATCATATGTAATATTATATACTATGTGATATAGTCATATATATATATTGGTATACGATATATATATAACGTATAATATATGCATATATAGATTATATATATTATAATAAATGTAGATATCTATAGTTATATAATAATACCGATATATATATCAATATAACATATAATATACATATGATAGTATACATATATATTAACTATGATATTAACTTTATCATATATATGTTATAATCCTCATCATATATACATATATAATAATACAATATATAGTACTATATATATGCATAATAAATATATATAGTATATGAGTATATATATAGTGTGCTTTATAATAATGTATGATAGTTGTTATGTATGGTGTAATATGTAATTAGTAAGTAAGTATATGTATAACTACATATACTATAAGTATCATATATTATCAATATATTATATCTTATTATCATATATAAGTACCTATCACTCACTCACACTCACTACATATATTTATCTCATTATATATCATACTATGTTCATATATATCACGATATATTATAGATATATATTAGTCATTATAATATAGACATTATATAAGTGATATATACATATATCATACATGATGTTATGCATATATTATACATAATATAATATACATATATATAATACATATATATATACTATATATATATTCATATACATATCATATTATATATATATACATATAACAATATTATATAAGACATATGATCTACATATATATAATGATCATTAATATAGCGTTATGACAGTTTAACATATAATATATATATAACATATAGTATAGTATACATATACATATATAATACATATATCATAATATAGTATATTAGTAGACATATATAATGATATCATAGATTAATATATATCAATATATACATACTGATAGTATAGTGGCCATATATCATTATATACATAATATATTACATATACATATTATAATAATCATAGTATAATATAGTACATATACATTAGTTAAATATACATATACATATTATATAACATATATATATACAATTATACATATAGTATACACTATATATACAATATACATATATAATACATATACATATACTATATACATATATATATACATATATCATATATTATACATATATATATGAATATATATACATATGATATATACATATATATATATACATATTATATTATATAGTATAGTAATTGTATATATACTATGTTTTTATATATGTATAGTGTATATGTATATATATGTTTATATAGCTATAATAATGTAATATGTATATATTATGTATATTGTATAGTATTATATGTATAATATATTATATGATATATTATTAAGTAATATTTGTATATATATGTATATATACTATGTAATATATGTAATATTGTGTGTATATATTATACTATAATATATATTATATGTATATATATATGTAATTATATATTAGTGTAATATATAATATGTATTAGTATGTATATATATATGTACTAATATATATGTATAATATATGTATTATTATTGGTATGTATTACTATAATGTTATAATTATATATATATATTTGTGTGTATATATATACATATATTGTGGTATTAATATACGATATACTTATATATATAATTTGTTATATTATAGTGTATATCTATATATGTATACTTATTATATGTATTAAGGATATATATGTATATATATATGTATATATATATTGTATATAGTTATATGTATATATATGTATTATATATACCATGTATATAATATATGTATTATCTTATAGTTATATAATATGTTATATTTGTGTGTATATTTATATATATATGTGTGTAATATATAGTATATTATAATATATTATATGTATATTATATGTATAATATATACTGTATAATGTATATTATTGTATAATATATGTATATCTATATAATGTAATAGTATATATGTATACTATATAGTGTATCTATATATATTTATTTAGTAATATATACATATATTATATATCTGTATAATTATAGTGCATATATCATGTATATATATATATGCATAAATATTATGTATATAGATAATGCATATACTATGTACAGTTATATATGCATATATGTGTATATATATATTGCATATATACGTACGTTATACTAGATAGTATGTGTGCATATATATGTACATATATCTATGCATATAGATGTATATATATATATGCTATGTACAATTATATAGGCATATATGATCGTATATATATGGCCGTATATATTATTCCGTATATAGTAATGGCATATATTCATATATATGTTCATATATTCATGATATTATGCATATATTATCATATATACTAGGTATAGTATTATAATGAGTAGTAGTATAATATACGTATATAGTTGATATAGTCTTTATATGGTATATGTATGGAATATAGCATATATTTATGAATATCTGTTGTGTATATATATATATGATATATATTATATATATATATCATACATTATATAATTAATATACATATATATATTATATACATAGTATATAGTATCTATAGCAACTATATATATATATAATATATACAGTATATATTTTATATATACATATTATATATATTATATAGTAGTATGTTGTGTGTGTGGTGTGTGTGTGTGTGTGTGTGTTTGTGTGTTTGTGTATATTATATATATATATATATAATAATATAATATATAAGTGTATGGAATATGTCTGTAGACTGATAGTATATATGTATGAATGACTTATATGTGTATATAATATATTATTATATATAAATAGTATAGTATAGTATAATATATATATATATATATATATGTGTGTGTGTTTGGTGTGTTTGTGTGTTTGTGTGTGTGTGTGTGTGTATGTATATATATATATTATATATATATATATATATATATATATATATATATATATATATATAATATATATATATAGATATGTATATATATATATAATATATATATATAAATATATATATATATATATATATATATATATATATATAAAAAAAAATATATATAGTATATATATATATATATATATATATGTGTGTGTGTGTGTTTGTGTGTGTTTGTGTGTTTGTGTGTGTGTGTGTATGTATATATATATATATAATAACATATATATATATACATACATATAATATATATATATACTATATATATACTATTATAAATATATATATATACAGCTACATATAATATATATATAGCTAATACATATAAATAATATATATATATATAAATACATATATATAATAACATAAGTACATATATATAATAACATAGCATACATACATATATATATATTAACATACATACATACATATATATATAATATACATATATACATATATATAGCATTACATACATACTTACATATATATATACATACACATACATTACATACATAATATAATATTATAGTATATATATATATTATGTATGTGTATGTATGTAATATATATATGTAATGTATGTATGTATATAATTAGTGTATATATGTATGTAATTTATAGTATGTATGTATGTATGTATAGTATATATTAATGTATGTATGTATATATATATATATGTATGTATGTATGTATGTATATATATATGTATGATATGTATATATATATATTTATATGTATGTTATATATACATATTTATATGTATGTATATATA
>NW_020869641.1:795924-803424 GCF_003789085.1 Penaeus vannamei | reverse complement strand
ACCATGAACAAGAGCAAGAAAGGCAGAGGAGAACCTGTTAGTGTTCCAACAGGTACTTGAAGTACTAATGAATTTACTCTTCGTGGGTCAATTCCTTGCTTTCCATTGTGATTTCTGTAATTTTAGTTTTCTACTTTTGGTTTTAATTGCTGTAGAATGCCAGATTTTAAAGAGTAGCATTTTGTACAGTTTTTATAGTGGATCAGGAGACTTTTTTCTTTTTGCTTTTCTTTTCTTTTCTTTTCTATCTACCTTCATTTTTCTTTCCTTTTCTTCTAATTTTCTACTCAGCGATTTGTAACCTGAAGAGCATGATACTCTCCATCTGTAGCCAAGCTCCAGCCAGTAACTGAACATGAATGACATGTAATACATTACAGTGGGGCCTTCCTTTAATTTTGTTGCGTGTGTATGTACATTATTTTTATAATCTATGCCACATGAATCCTATGAGTCACCAAGTAAGAGTGCCGTTTTTTTTAACTCAAGAACACTCCTAGAGTTTCCTCTAGAAATTGAGAACCCGCAAAGCTACAGGTTTATTGATGGAACTATGTTTACTGAGGAGTAGGCTGCCTGTAACTCTTTTTCTCTTCCAAATTGTGTAGTGACTTGCCTTACTAAGTGTCACAAGTAAAAAAAAAAAAATTGAATGGAGAATCAGAATACATCTTGAGTTGATCCCTTGCAGTTGGAGAAAGGAGACAAAAGAGAGTTCAAGAATTAGTATAAAAGTAAATTATTAGGTTCCCATTCCCAGCCAAAGAATTATTGAAATGAAGATTATATTTGAACTAAATGTTTTAGTTGATATAATTTTCTTTGGAGAATATTCTAAGATTCAGATGGTTATACTATGCTTGAGGAATAAAAAATATAGTTGTAATAAGTTCCATACAGATTTAAAGTTCAAATTTATATTATTTTGCATATAATTTTATGTGCATAAGTTATCTTTTGAACAGGTGCTGTGCAAGAGATAGTTACTTCTGGAGGAGAAATATCATTTATTACACAAATGATTGAGGAAAGTTCTCAGTTGAAAGATAAAGTAAGGTAAGTAAACTGTTTGTAACATGTATCTAGCCTTTTTGTTTTTCTTTGATTCTATTGTTTGAATAATTTTTCAACATTTTGCCTCCCTCTTTTTCAGTTTCATTGCAGTTTCTGTGGTAGTAAGATCACTGCTATCATTTTTTTCCACAGAAATAGAAAATCTGACCATAATTTAAGCTCTCCTTTTAAAAGAGAGAAATGTTATTACCAAATTATTAGTCAAATTTTATTATTGATTTTCAAAGGAGACAACCCTGTTAGCTAGCCAGACAACCTTGCTACAAAAGAAATAATCTAATCAAACAATACTTTAAGCTTTACAATCACTTATTCCTATATGTATGCAATCAATGATAGATGAGAAATATAAATACAAATTCATGAAAACTATAAACTAAAGATGAGGAACTATTAATAATCAGAGTCAGATATCACTATCAATTATCAGTCCTGGGAGAGGGTGGGGGCTCCTATATTTCCAGATTGAACAGACTATTGGTATTCTTGCTTTATATAACACATATGAACATACTTATATTATTATTATTGTGGCTGAATCCTTTTAGACAAGTGCCATCCATCTACAGCAAGTTATTGAACTCTAACTGTGTCATCATATGTTTACCTGTTTGATTGCTCCTCCTCCTCCTCCTCCTCTTATCATAAATTTTGTATTTTCTATTTCCAGGATGTTCACAACACTAATTGGAACCAAAGCAGACATTAAAAAAATAAAACAAGTTTTAGCCACTGTTAGTCCTGCACATTCATCAGTTACAGAGTTCTGCCAAGGAAGAACCATGAGGTATGTATATTAGAAGAGAGAAAAATGCATACAATGTTAGTGAGATTCAAAAATATTTTGGCTATATATTTTATAATTAATTTTTATACTCAAAGTTTTTCAAATATCCAAACTGCAGATGGGGACTTGCATGGACTTTCGACCCAAAGTTGCAACTGAATCAAGTAATGAGTAAGAAACAAATGGCAAATACCAAGCCAATGGTAATGATAATGCCTCGCAGCTTATTGACAGCGTACTCTGTTCCAGCAGCATGGCGAATGGTTGCAAAATGGTTGCATTATCTAAAGGTAAAAGTTAATGTTTGTATGAGAAGCAGAATCATATATGCTACTGATTTATTATGTTACTCACCAAGAGTAATTATTGTATTAATCTTTTCTTCTCTGTTTCATATATGAACTCCCTCAGTTTATGAGATGCTGAATCATACATATTCAGTATGTTACTAATGAGGGATTATTACATTTTGCTTTTTGTCTCAGCTGCATATATGAACCCCCTCAGGTTAAGGTGCGTGTCTTCAAGAATACAAAGTATTTTGTAGGTGCTCATGTTAAAGCATATAAACCAACTTGGTTACATCAGAGAAGGAAGAAACGAGAGCTCGATCGCAGAAATAAAGGTAAGCAGCTTGATCTTTCTTTCTTTCAGATACATGAATATGCATTTGTGTAAACTTTTCATGTTTGCCTTGGTGTCAGTCTCTTTTTGATCAAGTAACTCATAAGCAGAAATATTACTTTAAATCTCAAGAATTTTACAGAGAGAGAGAGAGAGACAGACAGAGAATATGACTAGCAAATGTAATCTTTACAAGGCAATTGGCAGTTAATCTAGGATACATATATTTCTAGGATCTGTACTTTTTGTGTGTGTGTGTGATTAACAAATATTCAGATGTGCTGACAAATGTGGATGTGGACTTTCGCTAATATCCTGATCTATCTGTGTCTGTATATCTTTCTACATAAATCTGTCTACCTATGTATATATTTTTTATTTATATATATCCATACATAGACCTATACATATACTTTCAGAAAAGACACACAAGACTGAAGAGTCCGATGACGTGGAAATATCTGGTGAGGGAGAGACCTTGTGTACAGAAGAAAGGAATGAGCAGCATCAAGACCTCATAGAAGATGACAGTGAGTTTTTTCTTTTTGCTAATTCTTTATTTTTATGTATTATCCTCTAAAAAAGACCCAAATTTTAATGGTTCACTACAGTCTCAATATTTAATATATGTTGCTACTAGTATTTTTGGCAGATAGGCTCATTTTTCTTATTTAATGAATAGGTAAAACCTCTTGAAAATATTGTTCTAGTTTCTCTTTCCAAAGTAAATGATGTAGCAATATTCCCTGGAAATATATTGAAATGGTTTAATTTTCGTATATTCACATTGAATATATTTTACCATCAATATATCAGTGGGAATAGTTTGATAAAACCAATATGACAATACATAGCTTTTGGTTAAGCTTCATTTTAATTATTTAATCAAGCTATATTTCTGACAGTCAGTATTATTTAGCATTGGAAATCCAGTGCCACTTTTTTTGGATTTTGCCCATTTGTAGATTTTACTCATCTTAGACTTTTTTCCAGCAATGAATCAGAATGAAGAACTTTCAGTTGAACAAGCAACAGAAAGGCAACAAACACACAAACGGAGTAAAGATGAGTGTGAAGAAAGCCAGGAAGAGAGTACTCATGAAAGGAAGAAACAAAAAGTTTTCTCAGAACAATTAAATAAGTCAACAAATGGATCAGAAGAGAAACCCATACCATATCATATGCTATCGCCAAATGACTCGGGTATTGGAAACAGCCCAGATAAAGAAATATCTTCTAATTCAGAGTTCCTGAAGCAGATTAGTGAAAAACTACACAAGCAAAAAGAACCACATGTGCATCAGGCAGGTGGACTGGAGTGCATTCTTAGGTTTAACATCCATTTGAAGCAAGCAGGAGGACTTATCAGTCTGGAATTGACATATCTTGGTGGCTCAGCTAGTAAAAATGGTCTTGGGCAGTTGCTTCTGTTTATGAGAAACCAGCTGACAAATCCAACTATTTGAAACCGTAAAATGTCTGAGCAGTAATCCAAAGACTACTATTTTGTTAAGGTTCTAGTTAATTTGTTAATAAAATTGATTGAATTTTTCACTTACATTGTTTTTGTTTTTTTGTTCCACTTGGGCAATTAATAGACTTTGAGATACTAATATGGACAAAGGGACTTACTTTTGTGTGTGTGTGATAGACCGCCACTCTTCTTTCTTTTTGCATTCCCTCTACCAGAAAGAATCAAATACTTTTTTATTGGATTTCTGTTTAGGAAAGTGCAGGCTTAAAGAGGCAATCGCTTCCTTTCAGACTGCACTACTTTTTGCAGTCTGTAGGATGATACATCCTGTCTTGCAAGTCTGTCTGATATAATGAAAGCAATATTTAATGCTTTAGACATTACTTTGTTAACCCAGTTTTTCCAGATTTGGAAGGCTATTTGCTTGGAAACCAGATTCAACATTGCCATAAAACTTCACAATAGTAATGGTGCCATCTGACAGTGACTTAATCACTGTTTACGTACCACTCAGATTCATTGCCCTAGCTTGGCTTAACACAAATTATACTGTGGGCTCATATAAGAACAGATAGGAAAGGAGTAAGCTACCAGCCAAACTGACATGCCATACAATTTTCCAAATATCAATCTTCCTCCTAAATGCAATATTCCTTTTGCCTTTGTATAATACTACATAATGGCAAATAAATCTCATTACATTAAAAATGTCATTAAATTGGCTCAAAGCTCAAATCCACTATTCATTTATTGAAAATTTTCTGTAGTATCAGTCTCTAAAGTCATTTAGCTTCATATTTCAAATATAGCAGCAAGGTGAGGCTCGGGGACAAAGCCCCCATGTATGAAAGTTTTTTGGTTTATAAAGCCGTGTTTATGGATTCACAGAATGGTTAAAACAAAATGTGCCAAACATCAAAGGTCATACAGCACTGTATTATGGCAAAAAGATTAAAAATTAGTTAATGAATAGGACAAAACATGTTAGATGTCAAAAGATGTTGAGCACAGTAGGTTAGTATGATATTTTAAAGGGTAAAGAAGGAAGAGCTAACAGTACAAAGGCAGTTCAGGACTGACACAAATGCAGCCTTTCATCCTTTCAAGTACAGCTCTCACACAGTAGGATGTGGACAGAAGAGAAGGAAAAGGAAAGGGGAAGAAGAAAAGACAATGAAAAATTAGTTGAGGTGAGGGCTGAGGCCCAAGGTAAAAGTGATCCCCTACCTTGGGCCTCAATCTCTGTCTCCTAAGCCCCCATACAAGCATACCCCAATACCCCTGTCTCCCTCCCCCATCCCATAGCGCAAGGGATGGGGGGGGGGGTCCTAATTCACTCATTTTAATTGCAGCTTTATGGTCCAAGAAATTTCTTTTCACTCAACTAGATTCTTCACACTTTTCTTATACTTCAATATTTTTTCTTGCAGGTATACATTTAATATACAAACCTCTGACACACATTTGATATACTGGGATAATTAAACAACATGTTAGAGAAAATGCATTTTGGCACAATATAAAACATATAAACATTTTTACAATGTTGAATTACCAAGGTTCAGCGCTACAAAACCTTTTATCCTTACACATTCTTTCACAGCATTTATACAGTTATACACATATGTTACAAAAAATAAGCATAAGATTCTTGTGTAAATGCACAGATGTTTGTGGCAGTGGTATCTAAATTAAATAAGTTAATGCTGACAAATGCTATAGTTAAGTATCACAAATTTAGCCTTTCTGAAGCAAAGCATCAACTCATTAAGAGCTTATTCCCCACATTTTGTACCTCAAGGACTGCTCTCATGCTGCAGACCATCATTTAGGTTATTCCTTATAAGAGGCTTGTTCTCCACTAGTCTAACACATGAGAGATATAAATCTGAAGCACAAATGACTTCATATGGCTTGCTTCCTTATTAATGGCACAAAACATTATACCTCAGAGGCTTCATTTATGATTAGAGTATAATTTGATCTATAAAATGAGTTATAATAAAGGTCTTTTCAAAGGCATTGATCAGATACAAAGTACAGTAACTTGCAAATAAATTTTCTTTTAACCTGACTGCTATCAGTGTTAAAATCTACAAGTCTACTATCACCTATGGTAAGTCTTCTATTGGGAATCAATTGCCCATTCTTTCCCTCCATCTTCAAGCAGTGGTCCTTTATCTTGTATTATAAACTAATTTGTGACAATCTGTGGTTCAAAATAAAGTTTCCTGTTAAGCTCAAGGTACTCTAGTTACAATCACTTAGCCCATACCCATAATGACATCTTAACTAATGTTTGATAAATGCCCTAACTATTACAGCTGCCCTTTTTCATCTTTTTAACTTTAAATTCTGATGCAAGACTTCCACAGTGAATAATGTATTACTACTTAGCAGAATGGCTGATCTAGTTTAGTGTTATTGTTACTGGAAACATTAAACATTTCTAAATAAAGGACAGCAGGTTGAAGTACCTATAAAAATATTCTTTAGAATATTAAACCAATCATTTTTTTGCCAGTGCAAGGATATCAAAAGCAAATGAGGAAGGATCCATTTACTCCTAACATCAAAGCCCTTGGTGAAGCAGAATTTTATCACACTGGTTGCATTTGATAATCTATGATAAAAAATATCCCAATACTTTTTTGATTTATTCTTCTTCATACTTGAGTAACTTTTATATGATTACAGAGTAAAGTTATTCAAGCTAAGTAGTTTTATGCAAATTAGAGGAGCCCATTTCAAATCATGTTACCTTCCCAAGCCAATGACAACCAACACATTACCAGCTGGCATCATATTTGTAACTGTGAAGAAAGAATTTGAGATAGAGCAGTGAATGTTACACATACACTAGAAGATAAATTATCTTTAAACTTCTATACAAGTTTATAGTAAAATAGAATACTGTTTTTGTTTGCATACAAAGACACATTTAGGAAAGTCTGACATAAATTGTATGTTCTGGCAGCATTTGAATAATGCCAAGAAAGGCACACAAAATTAATTTTCAATCATAAGGCCACATAAGACTTTGTTGGACAAAATTGTTGACATTTTGGAAATACACTTAACAGGTCTGAAGCAATGCAGACAGAGGGTCAAGATCAAAGATGAAGTGATCAAGAATCCCCTTTAACTAACTGCATTTAATTCTAGCATTACATTGATAATCCAAATGATTACCTACATGATGCAAAAGCTTCTTAAAATTTGTTCCTTACATGGACAGAATATTCAGAGGTAGAACATTACACCAGAGAGCCTTCGCAAGGTTAATAACCCTCTAGATGCCTGGCTGGTGAAAGCAACTATTAGATTTTGGTAATGAATACAGGAGATAATATACAAGAGTGACCAACTTCCTGAAACGTTCTTTTGAGATCAATCATCACTACTCATCACACAATTTTCATAATTAGGGTATAATTAATATGTTACAATAATGAGATTACATGATCACACACCATACACAAACACGACCTTCATCGTCCTGACTGAGCATCACCACCCCTACATGCACAAACCATACACA